>OZ025258.1:23144549-23401825 GCA_964019135.1 Arenicola marina | reverse complement strand
GGTCAGCTTTACCGCCGTCAGTGGGTTCCGCCTCATCGTCCTCGCCAAGAAAGTGCCGACCGGACCCAGGGATTCCGGAATGCTCGCCTTCGCCTTTGGAATCCCGTTGGCATGTTCCTGTGTGATGGCAGCCACGGGGTTCCTAGGTCCGACTGGAGTCTGGTGAGTACTGCTAATATATATATATATATATATATACGCTAGATATGGCAGAATAATACAGACAAGTCTAGTTGTAGTGATATTGATATTATTGTAGCCACGTTGTAACCTCCGATTATCACGTTACTTAATTATACTTCAGGTATGTACTTTTTCGCGATGACGGAATCAAGATGTATAACCCATTGAGCTATATAATTCAGTTCTTACCCATTCGGACATATTTGGCCAATGAGCCTGGAGTGCACAAACGTAGGTGCGCATGTCAGACGCGACCCGTGCCAATTTTAAATGAAAGTTTTCGCCCTGTCAAATTAACTTAAGAAAAACAGGGGGTATATTACTTCTGGCTCCATGGGTGATTGATATGCTTCATATATGTGGGTGTGAATTAAGGTTTATTTGTGTGGGTTTTTCTGTTTGTTTTGCATGGCCAGGTGCACCATTGACATGCGCCACAAGGGCTCCGATATTATGGCCAATTCAGTCGCCCTCGGCATGGTGGCCACTTTCCTCTTAGTCGTCGCCTGCTACGTAGGAATCGGGATTAAGATCCAGAGGATCAGCGCCAACATGAAAGCGGCGGGCGGATGGGTCGCTGACGCTGTCGAGAAGACTCGTCGCAAGAGAATCCATCGGACGGTGCGCGCGATGAAGTGCGTTGTGGCAGCTTACATCGTCCAGTATTGGGCCTACATCGTGTACTCCACGTGGGATCTCGTCACCACGCCCCACCTCGTCATGTTTTGCGCCTCCGTCTTCTTCACCAACATGGGAGGGGTCTTCAACTGGCTGGCCTACACCTTCGTACGTAGCCGCTACAGCGACTCGGCCAACAGTAGTGCGCAACGCGATGTCGAAGAGGTACAACCCCGGCTGCCTCAAGACAACCGAAAGTCCCCCAACGACGAGAAGGACGAACCGCTGAGCGAACGGAAGGCCCCTGATAGTCCCGTACCTAACCTACAGTTTACACGATTCTAGGAGTCTTGCTTCATAGTAGGGGAGACCGGGGCAAGTTGCATGGCTCAATTTTCACGTTAAGGCTCATAGTTGCTCTAAGGTTACAGCATTCAGAAGGTACCGGTTTTTTACAGAGAAATACTGAAAGCATGGCAAACTTTGAACATTAAAAAGCACATGCCAACTTCAGCCTATCTAGATATCCTTAAGCAACCGTTATTCTTGAACCCGCTGATCAGACAAACACATGGGGGATGTTTTTTCTACCCTGAATACTTAAAAGCGGGGGTATCAACGATAGGCCATTTATGGGACGGGGTCAGCCTCCTGGGGCCGGACGAGGTGGATGCCATGCCGCACTTGGGGATGTCCGCGTGGGGTAGGGCGACGCATCGCCGCCTCATGGAGGCGTTTTGGATACGGGCACTGGACCGTCGATACCAGGGCCCCGCCAACAGGACGCGCTTTTTCCTGGGACGAGAAGACTGTCCCCTAGAGGACACACATTTTAGCCTACGGGCAATTTACACCAAAACCTCCCCCCAGTGTGAGGTGCCAGCAGGGGTACTACAATGGGAAAAGGTGTTTCACACCACATTGGACCCGGACGTAATCTTTGGGACCATTTATCCAAAATCCTTAGACCGTAAACTGTCTGACTTTCAATGGAAAATATGTCACCAAACAATAAACACTAATAAATACTTGACGCAATGTAGAATTAAAAATACTCCCGATTGCCCTTTCTGCCAGGATTCAGTAGAATCGATTTATCACTGCTTTACCAAGTGTAAAAAAAATTAAAGTCGAAAGCCCCTTTTAAGAAGTTTTTTAAACAACTCGTTAACATCAGAAATCCACTGAACTCTTTTACGCTGTGTTTTGGTTTTACAAACACAGAACATGCATTAGCACCCCATAATGTGGTTACATACCTTTTAAACTTATATAAACATTCAGAATGGCTCTGGCGCAAATTAGAAACGGAAGGTCGAGAGTCCCCAACATGGGTTATATTCAATAATATCCTACATAGGAAGATAAAGGACGAGCATTTTTGTACTAGTAATACAATGTACGCGAGGACACTATTTAAGGATAAATGGGGCCGGAACAACTTTCTATGCGAGGTAGATGAACAATTTAAAATCGTCCAACTAGCCTCAGTAACAGCCTATCAACCCCATGAAGGGGAAACACCCCCTCCCAAAATACGACGAAAGAATTGATCCCCGTGAGACCACACCATCCAAAAGTAGCGCCCTCCCTCCCCACCCCTATGAACACCAGAATCAATTAACCCCCGGTCCTCCATTCCAGCCCCCAACAGTCCTCCGAAACACTAATAAGTGTACAAAGCATATTGGCCATAGGCCCTGAGACCGTGAAAAACCAGATGTGTACCCAGAAAGTGCCCCCCCCCCCCCTCCACCCGCAATCCTCCAAACTCAATTAATTCCCACTTTCTCCAACCCGACCCCCAACAGTCCTCCGATTTATAAAGAAATGATATAACATGTACTCCCCCAGTATATGAATTTTCTTTCAGATATACGATCTACCATTATACATTTCAGTTCAACTTTAACCTTATATAATACCATATATTACCCCCTGTACTCCCATTTCGATGTACCCCTCTTTACAATTGTTATATGTCGTTATGTATCGGTTGTTGTCTTTTGGAAGGAATAAATATATAAAAAAAAAGAAAAAAAAAGGGTTACAGCATATGTAGCCTACTTTTGTGTCAGGTGACAGATGTATTATGTGGCTGTATTTAGTACCCGGTTTAGTTTCTCTTCGTCAATTATTTTCCCTGTTTTTACATACAGTACTGTTTTTACTGTTTTTAGTTTACAGTATAGCAGAGGTACCCGAAACGGGCAAGTACACCCAACCCGAGGGGCAAGTTTTAGACAAGAGATAATTTAAGTTTGTTTTGTCAATTGTGCCGTTCTGTGTTCCAATTATAGACTCTTAAAGTTGTTGACGTTTAGCCGGGGGACCGAGGCCGGGGCATCGAGGCCGGGGCATCGAGGCCGGGGCCAGACTCTCGAGAAGCATCAAGGCCGATGCCTAGCGACGCCTCGCGACGCTAGATAGACATTTATTTATGCTAGATAGATATCTATCAAACAGGCTGCAATTACGTATATATATTTCGGCACTAAAGGGGGGTGGGGAGGGGGGGGGGGGGTCGTCCCCCTCACTGGATCCGCCACTGTTTCTGGCCCTCCCATTGATTTCATATCCTCGGCAGTTCTATTCCCTTCCACATGCTCGCCTAAATTTCTGTACTAATAAAATGAAGCTGTCTGTCCCACTATGCCGCGGCATGCAAGAGCCCATTGGCAGCAGCAGCAGCCTTGAAAGTAAATCCAACCAAACCACTGGATGCACTGCTTGGTCCACCTTGGATGTATCAACTCGCTCTTACATGTCAACGCTATCGCATGTGTCAACACTACCGCTCGGTGCTTATCACCTTATCCCGCGCATAATATCGCTTTCGGGTGATTATCCCGCATGGTGACCATGTCTGCGGCGGGCTACTTGGCTTGGTGCCAACAGTAATAATATTTCTCCCAACGCCTTATCGCCCGAACCGTCATCAAAGCAAACAAATCCCGTACTGTCTCGCGCCCACAACTTCCCATCAGTAGCAAGAGAACGAACTCTGCCCGCGGAACGTTGCCTATTTGAATTGATTTGATCTTTTTGATCTTTGATCCAATTTTACAGTATAGTTAAGCGGTCTACACGTCAATTCTAGAGATCCAACCAGGACGTCAGGCAGATTTTATCCACTGAAGGTAGTAGTACTACATTAAATGACGAACAACGGACCGGAAACAGCCCCTTTTTAAACTCAATCATCCCTTTTTTTTTTACTCATGATCAATCAATGTATGAGCTTGGGCCTTAGTTTTACTGGACTGATATTCGTTTATTATCGTGCTTTAGTCGCAATTTGAATATTCTGTACTGGATGCACAATAATTGCACAGGGTTTAAATATCCTTAACATTTATGTCCCGTTATTCCGTAGCTCCCGGTCTCAATTTATGTCAATATAATTATCGATATAATTTCTGCTCAATGTTTACCTTCTGCCTGCTACTTTTTGACGTATAAAACAAAATACTGTCATACTGTTATTTCTTTCGTTTATTACTACGAACGCTAGACGTCCCGCGAGCGGAGCGAGCGGGGCGGCTAGTAGGTATAAAAAAATTGAGTGAGTCAAGTTCGGAAGCTTCCTGGGGACATAGACCTGTACAAAGCTGTTTAAGAAGGTGCTTGTTTTTTTTAATCCCCTCCCCCGATTCATTATCTGGGGGTCACCTTATTATCTAGGGGGATCAAGTTAGTATCTAGGGGGGCCATTCATTATCTAGGGGGGCGGGGCAACTTATTATAAAGGAGGATCGACGTATTATCTGTGGGATCGACTTGTTATCTGTGGAATCAACGTATTATCTATGGGATCGACTTATTATCTATAGAGGGATTGACATATTATCTGTGGGATCGACGTATTATCTGTGGGATTGACTTATTATCTGTGGGATCGACGTATTATCTGTGGGATTGACTGATTATCTGTGGGATCGACGTATTATTTGTGGGATCGACGTATAATTATCTGTGGGATCGACGTATTATCTGTGGGCTCGGCGTATTATCTGTGGGGTCGACGTATTATCTGTGGGATCGACGTATTATATCTGTGGGCTCGGCGTATTATATCTGTGGGCTCGACGTATTATCTGTGGGATCGACGTATTACCTGTGGGATCGACGTATTATCTGTGGGATCGACGTATTATCTGTGGGATCGACGTATTATCTGTGGGATCGACGTATTATCTGTGGGATCGACGTATTATCTGTGGGATCGACTTATTATCTATAGAGGGATCGACATATTATCTACGGGGACTGACTTAATATCTATAGGGCACCCAACTTATTATCTAGCGGGATCGACATATTACCTCGCTTGATAACTATAGTCGGGGTCCCCTTTAAGTGTTGTACCAACTTAAGCAATTTATATGTGTATAGGTGGTCATTCACATGCAACTTCTTTCCATAAGCCCATTTGAGACGGACATGTTTTCGAAATTGCTGCTCTTGACTCCTAAGTGTTCAAAGAATTAACAGCCATATACTTTGCCATGACTGCCATTAATTTGGATTCCCGTTTTAGCAGAAAAAAATAAGTACCACAACATCACGCACTTTTCTACTGCCCCCCACCCCCCGCTTTTTTCCATAAGCCCATTTGAGACTGACATGTTTTCAAAATTGCTGCTCTTGACTCCTAAGTGTTCAAAGAATTAACATCCATATACTTTGCCATGACTGCCATTAATTTGGATTCCCGTTTTAGCAAAAGAAATTAATTGCCACATCACGCACTTTCCTCCTGTTCTCCTCACCCCCCGCCCCCCCCCCCCACGATGCTAAGTTTTGCGAACGAGATACTAAGTCGTGCGCATACTAACTTAAGTGGTGCGAACGAGATACGAATTCGTGGGAATCAGATAAAAATTAATTCTGGATGTCCCTAACGGGGCTCCGTACTCCACGCCCCCCCCACCCCCCCCACCCATAAATCGACGGGAACTGACGTCTGTGGACCACACCCGCCACCTAGCGAATTAATAAATAATGGAAGCGCGCCCTCGGCTGTCAAGAGATTGCACTTTCATAACAACATGGCGGCGCTGTTGCCAAAACAAACGTTTTCGCGGGTTGTCCTTTGGCTTTGCAAATCTTTTTGATTAACGACGAATAAAAAGGCGTGAATAGCATGAATATCTGCTAGTTTAAAATATGACTGAAGTCGGGGAGACTTTTGCCTTTCAGGCGTTTGAAACACAACTCCAAACACTGTGCTTGAAAGAATTCCCATGCGGAATTGGAAGTTGGGTAAGTTCACAATCAGTGAATCACTGACACTGTCAGTGAATCACATTCACAATCACAGCCACAGCCCACATGATTGTCATTGGCTATTTGGCATAATTTCCTGCTATCACTCATAGGCACTCGGTTCATGGGATGGCCTGTCTTATAGTGTGTATACCTTAACTTAAGGCTTAACCCCAACAAGAGGTAAGCTCTGAGATTCAAACCGAAATACGAAAATAATAGCAATGCTACCCAGGGGGGGAGAGGGGTGGGGGGCGAATGTTATCCAAGGAGAGACAATGCATCAGAGTAAGGTGGGCTTTTCAGTGGAACGTACCCTCTGAACCCTAGCAATGCTACCCCCTCCACCCTCCAGATGGTGGTGATATGGCTTTTAATAGAAATGATTAAACAGTGAACAGCGAAGTGATCCGTTACTGCCTGTGGTCAGTTACTGCCTGACAAGCTGTATAGATATGTCTTTGAGTTGATCTGAGAATAAAAGTGAATTATGAGCATAAAACGCGTCTTTAAAGTTTTATCTGTTAAATTAATTTGTATGTATTAGATGAACAGACAACAAACCTTCTGCCACTCACCCCATTTCAAAAATCTTGCAGAAGCTGGTGGGCCATGTTACAGGGCTACTCCTTACCCAGATTCTCCCCACCCAGATGCATGCAGTGAGTCTGAGGGGTGCATGCAAGCATAAAGGCCGCAAACACCACTCTGGCCATGCATCTGAGAGGGGAGGGTGCATACCAGGCAGCCGTTAACAGTGCAGGCAATATTGAGGCCGTCGCTATGGGGAGTACCCCATATAGACACCCTCCACATAGCCACAGGTCAGAACATAGACCCTTATCTATGGATAAGTACCTGACATACGAATGCATATTATTAATTCAACTATTCTGTGGAGATATCCTGGGCTCGCGCTAGGATATTTTTTTCATTAGCCAATTTGGCTAATTCCGTGGAAAAACATTAGCCAAAATTAGCCAAATATATTGGTTATAAATTGGTTATAAATCTCATAATTGGAGATGAATGTAGTAGATCTACCATGTAATATATATTCCAGGCACATCTATGCCTCGATAGCCAGAGGAACAGTTGATAAATGGGGTTAAACACTTATTTTATATTCGCCATTTTGGCAAGTGTCCAGGAAGTTCTTATCGCCAAATCCCGAATTTTCTCGCCAAATGGCTATTGGCGAATGCTAACGCGAGCCCAGATATCTAGATCATTACCTCTCCCGCTTTTACTCTTCTAACAAAGATGAGAAAGTAGAGTCTTCTCCCACTTCTATTCCTGTAGGCTCTAATAAAGCTAAAATGTAAGATCCTCTCCCACTTCTACTCCTCTAATAAAGCACAGAAGGTGATGTCCTCTCCAGCTTTTACTTCTCTAACAAAGCCTTGAAGGCAGAGTCATCTCCCTGCTTTTATTCCTCTAACAAAACCGAGAAGGTGGGGTTCTCTCCAGGGTGCGCACAGGCTTGAAAAGTGCTTGAATTTTGACTGATGTCTGAAAAAGGTCATAACAACAGAAATGGGCCTTGACGTCGATCCAATGTACTTGAATTTGCTTAAAATAGGGCAGTTGCAATGAAAAGTGCTTGATTTCAAACTGGACTGGGCACTGGCAAAAACCCAAGAAAAAATCGAACAAAAACTGGCTGAATTGAAGAGGTAGCAATTAATAAAAGTAAAGTGATTAACTCCAATAAATGCTATTGGTTGGTAATAAATAAACGTGGACACTGCCTTCTTGTTGTCACTCCTTATTTCTGCATATATATCAAAGATATGCATAAAATTTAGTCCCCAGTTTTGCAATTTGTATGCTTAAATTAGACCAGAGAAGGTGAAAAATTGTCCTTGAAAAGTCCTTTAATTTTTCTAGTGCTTGCCTTAACAAGGCTTGAATTTGATGGGACCTTGCCTGTATGAACCATGTCTCTCCTGATTCTACTCTAACAAAGCTGCGAAGGTGGGGTCTTCTCACACTTCTACTCATAACAAAGCTTTGAAGGCAGACTCCTCTCCCACTTGTACTCTAACAAAGCCCTTGAAGGTAAGATTCCTCTCCCACTTCTCTAACATAGATGAGAAGGTGGGGTCCTCTCCTGGTGCCTAGTACTGTTATATTCATATTATATAATATATTCATATTGATATGGACCAGTCCTCTATAAAATATGTTCTGAATTATTTTAATTGTGCATATGTACCGGTTGTTCCATTATGCCTGAAATGTAGACAAACTTGGATTTTCTGCTTCTCCTTTTAGAGAGAAAATACCAAGAGAAAGACTGAGTCGGCCCTAAAGGATGTAGCAAGCAAATTCGCAATTACCTTGAAAGGTAAAACGTTTATACATATACCATGTATACTTTTCCTTGCCGATCGTCTAGGGATTAAATATTGTTCCAAACCGCAGCTTGTTGCCGAAACAAAAACACACAGGGACCCTCATATGGTGTAAATGGTAATTTATTAATGACAAGAAATCAATTATTACCTAAATCAAGTATTACGTAACTTGATAAAAAGGTATATATTTCAATAACTATAGCTTAACTTGCACATTAATATATTACATGATAAGAGTTAAGAGGTAATACTTACAAAACAAAGTTATGTATAACCAGCCGGTAAACTGGCCGGCAAGATGGGGGACCAAATGCCACCATCTAGGGGCTGCAGCGATCGCCCCCACTGCGAGAGAAGGAACAAACAAGGACACTATATTGCTTTCTTAAAAGCAGTGTATGGAATGCCATCGACCCATCTGAGCAATTTATATAGATCTCGATCAGAGAAGCTGCTGTGTGGGCAGCCATTATCCTGAGGCCTGTACAATTAATAGAGGATCAAGCTTGATTTGTAGGATGAATCGCCTAAAGAGAGCTCGTGGTCACAGGGACACTATCTTCAAAAATAAAAACGGGTGTAAAATCCTCCTGGCCGCCTTCCCAAGTACTCCCGCATAGCGACGATCGGACAAATCAAGGACTCGTATCTCCCGGCAATATTAAGTGTACGGAATGAACACCTGCTGTGCGTAGATGATTTAAATGAAGTTACAATATGACAGAAAGTACGCGCCTTTCTTTTCACAAGGGATACATCCTAGAGAGAGAAAGACAGTGGTCCGCTCTGGCAAGAGTTCTGACTGTAAATTCGTCGACGCAGCTAGAGGGTTAAGGCGTGAGAGGCTAGAATTGACATAGGTCTAAGCATTGTAATATAGTACTCGGATGAAGCCACACTCTCTATCGCTCGCCACAACTGCTCGAGAATCTGGACCGTTAAAGGTAATCTTAGTTGCCTAGGGCCAGTTAGCTAGAGCTTGCGCCCTATATAACGATGACAAAAGGGAAGGGGTCAGATCAGGAAAGACTTGAAGCTTATGGAAATAGTTGCAGACCGTGGCTGTGGCTGCGGCATAACCCTCGTTATGCATGGAAGCTATACGTCCTACGACGGCATCGGTAGATGCAGGAAGCCTAGCGTACTAGTCGGGGTAATTTATCCACAGGTCCCACACCTTCGAGGAATTCCTGCGGGTTGAACGAGACATAGAACCATCAAGTAGCCGACCGACTATCGGCTCCAGGGACGGATGGACTCTGGCAGCGTGACGGGTGATGGGGCAAGCCAAGGAGCTTCCCTCCCAGCATCGTCTTCCTGGAAACGCGATGAAAAAGTGTTGCGAACGCGTTTGGGGCGGCTGCTTCGGTAAAGATCGAGGCGCATAAGCGGCAGTTGAGACCCAGTTGTCTTTGTAAAATCAAAGACTTAATTTGCCATTGAAACTCGCCAGAAAATGCTGTCTATATAACATTGACCCAATCCCGACACGGACATGATGATGAGCATGCTTTATACCTTTCGTGAGGTCAATGGGTCGATGGAGAAATGTCCGTCCCGGGACCACCCACATGGCAAGCGAGCTGCAGGAAACATATGAACGACTGAAGCTGCATCAATATGACCGATCGCTTCTTCGGAAACTGCTGACCAAGGCTTTTTCCAGCTTGTCCTCCGGCAGCCTGGCTTCCATAGTCACAGTAGCGATCCCGATCACTGTCATTGTGGTCGAGGAGCGGAAAGTTTTAGCATGCTTGATCGAGACTGAGAGGAGTTTGTTCAAGCTGTCGTTTCCTGTGTGTTACTGTGGTGGACCAAGGAATACAAAATCGTCTAGAGTATGACATAACCATGGAACGCCATATTGGGAGGGGGGATACCCTGGGGGGGTGGGGGGGGGGGGAGTAACCCTCTGAATCGTGAATCCTCTAGAACTAGGGATAGCTATATCGAATCTCCAAGATGATGACTGCTCAAGACTGGGGGCGAAATAAAACTCCTTAAAGTGATATCGCGAATATCGAGGACTTCACAGACTGCTATAACGGATCGCGGTAAATAGGTAAAAGGTCTTTGCGTTGATCCAGGAACTGTACGGATAACGAACCCCAAGATTGGCAACAGCTCATCGCCAATCTCTCGCGAATTCCTGGATGCCAAGCTTGGAGATCGGAAAAGGTATCCATCCCTCCCTCATACTTGTGTTGTAAGATCCAATGGATCCGTGGCTAAAAAATCAAAAACATCTCGCGAGAGATGCTGCATTTCATAGGTAATCACTGTCCTTCTGGTATAAAGCCGAGGAAATGGTCCTCGGCATGGATCGGCAGGAGTCCGAATACCGAGTCCATGTTGCGATACGCGCTCCCACACCCAGCTGCTTGACCAACGAAACCAGTCAAGCAAAGTTCATGTATTTAACAGATGACAACGCAGGATCTATCCCTGCATTTACTGAATGCCCCTTTAGGAAAGAGACATCATGTTTCACACGGCATTTCGCAGGTTCTGTATAAGAGACCAATAAAAGTGTTTAATATAACATATATTATTACACTCTTTGGACCAATCCACTCGCGCGGAAACACCGCGTTGGGCACTCCTTGCAGTGCCTCTCACAACCTTGCACTAACTCTGCGCAGAAACACCGCTCCCAGTTTCGCACGGAGCACCTCCAGTGGCCTCATTCACATAATGTAGCCGGAAACGGGCCTTAGTCGGCTAAATCGCCCATTATTTACGAGGTAACTTTAGTCCCGTAGTCGGCGTTCGTGAAATATCCGCCACTGGCACCGCCAAAGCATATACTAGCCCAGTATGACAGCCAGAGACAGCCATGTCCTCCCTTCGTCTCCGGGTTCATGGTATCCTTCACCACGAGGAAGCTATGTTGAGGCCGGTAGCTGTCCTTCTTACACAATATTGTCCTTCGCACACTACAGCCAGATACCATTCCAGATACCCAACATAGGCTATGTGGAGTCCGTTAGGCTCTAGCGCAGGAGTCGTCATTAGGAGACCCGGCGGCCGTTGCAAATTGAATTTATTCCCCTGAACAGCTCCGAAAGCGATGCATTACAAATAATGTCGTAACGGATGGAGCGACATCTAGCGAAACTCGAAAATTAGCAAAATACGTCGACAGATGGCGGTATTGTCGCGCCGTGGGTGGTTTACTCGAGAGGGGGAAATACACTAGACCAAGAAGTATAGACAGGAAGCGCCCGTTATGACGACCGCTAATATGTACAGGTCGCGGTCTACTAAGCGTGCTAAGTATGGTTAAACACAGTACGTCACACACCCTACTCAGCTCAAGTCATACCCGAAAATATAGAGAAGTACAGAAAACCTTAGGCTTAGAAGATAATGGTGATAACCGGTTGCATTACATAAAAGCAAACCAAGATTAACCTTTAGCTAAACATCGCATAAATCAGGTCACCCTGTGATAACTTTCATATGCATCTATATAAATATTTATTATCGCGTTAGTTGATATTTTGATACTATAATGGTACACGTATATATATTTTTGTTTTTTTACTTTAAAAAAAAAATTATATAATAATGTACATGTAAGCTTATATCATTATTTCTTGAATTCTGGTTTCTTCTCCTCTAGATTATGGACCAAGTTATGAAAAGACTGAGACTTTGGAGGAACTAGTGAGACGTAGAAAATCTCCCTGGAATCTTGATTACAGCTGGAGTGATGAAGCAAAGCAGCTGCGGGAAATAGCTGTCCGGTCGCCCTGGCTGATCGACGAAAACTTTGTTCTCAGTCATTTTAAGACTCTGCGCATTGTTGACCGAGGGGTTGGTTCTACTATCTCCTTTTATCACCTGGCCTCATGGACATTTGTGTGTCTATAATGCGTTATTTGTCCATAGACCTTTGCTTGCCAAAAGACAAGCCATTCGGTATTTCCTTAAATGTAATTGGCACGTTTTTTTCTGGGCGCCAGACATGTTTGATGTCTTTACGTTATAAGATTGTTAAATAAGATATGTATGTAATATCTAAATGTCTTAGCAAAACGCCGAACATGCACAAATGTTGGCACATATACTAATTTATGAGAACCTGTACATTTAAACTTAAGTTTCACCTCGGCCTTTGAAGATTTTCTTACGTCAGGGTATTTAGTATCGATTAAACGTTTCCACTACGTATATTTTATGACACATTGATCATGACTGAGTACCATGTTCCTTATTTCATTATCGGGTTGCAGGTGACGGAGATTGATGGAGACTTCATGAAGTTTAGAAACTTGGAAGAGTTGACGCTGAGCGCAAATAAGTTGAAGTCGATTACTTCCGACAACTTACCCCAGAGTCTCAAGGTCACTGAGTTTGTTACTTGGTTTTCTTTTTGATTGCATGTGCTAAATGTCGGGTTATTTATTATCAATAAATGAAAGCGGAATTAAGAAAAAATAATTTCACTGTGATTTCGGGAGTCCAAAACAGTAACATTACTTTATGTGCATAAAGACCCATTGATAAATGTGTTCACTTAATATATGAGACTTGTCTGTTTATTTAATTTCTTGACCCTCGCAACAGAAAAAAAGTTCACGCATGCAAAAAAAAGTCAGTTTTATAATAGGTCAGTCACCCAAACACCATCGCGAACCTCTCGAGTTATCACAGTGGCCCATCGCTGGCAGTAAGTATGTGTGCTAGCTCCACTTGTTCATTGCATATATATAGATATATATATATATCTTTCTTCTCCCAAATCAATGTAACAGACAATATTGTAATGTTCGTTTTTGTATGTAATATGTTTATAGGTTTTAGAAGTGTGTGCCAACCAGATTTCCAGCCTGACCGAGCTATGCGTGAGACCCCCACCCTTGGACCACTTGGGTCTTGGACACAACCAACTGACCATGGTGGATGATTATATCACTGGCCATTATTGGTAAAAATTCCTAGGACGATCTTTCTTCAACGTAACTACTGCAGGGTTAGGCTGCGGTATGTTAGGCCATGCGATAGGCCATGCGATAGATACCCAACTGGTGTGGGTTTCCATTGTTTACGAACCCATCGCGGAAATAAAGGGTATAAAGATGACGTCAGACGCTTGTTCATAAGCTAATCTATAGATATTTATAGAAAGGAGACTCCATTCATATTTTTTTCATCGTGTATTGTATATAGTCTGTTCTGTAACTTGATGAAATAGAGAATTATATTTAAAAAAAAAAAAAAAAATTCAAGCCCATTGCAATTTATGTACTTTCGTCCATTTTGTTATAAAGGGTCATAAGTTTATCTATATTTAAGACTCCCGGGGTCGATCTAATGTAAGCCCATTGCAACCGTCATACTTTCGTGCATTCCCTGTGCAAAACCCCTGCATTTTCGTTTATTATTATGCCGAGGCGGCTTTGCTTTTTTGTTATTTTGCAATTGAATCATATCTGTTTTCTTTATTTTTACTTTTAAGGCCAAACTTGTTGTCCTTAGACATGGCTTTCAACAATCTCTGCGACCTGCTCGACATCGTTAAAAAACTGCAGACGCTACCAAAGCTAAAAAATCTAGTCCTTCAAGGCAATCCCCTTTCTGTGAGTGACACCAGTTTCATTGCCTCTACGCGACCATACTCACCTGTATTGGTGTCAGGGCTGAACTCCTTATTTGGTCACGATAACACTAACAATTTTAAGTTACAATAATAATACGGTGTCTATTTATTCTTGTTAATTTTATGTTACGGTAACAATACGGGTAGTCTTCTTATTCCTGTTATTTAAAAGGCATTATTGCACATATCTCATAGTGTGCTTGACGAAATGAACTTGTTCTAACACCTCCTTTGCTTGTTATGTGACAGCTGGTGCCGGCGTACAGAGGATACATCGTCGACAGTCTGAGAGCCCTGGACTTCCTGGACGACGTGGCAATCAGCGCCGACGAGAAACACCACTTCAAGGGTCTGGCCAGAAAGAAAGGTCCGTGGTCTATGGCGCCAAAAGAAGAGACCCTAGTTTCCTTATACACTTTTTTTTGGTTGAATATTCGGGACGCTTTAGCCAATTCTGGTCATATCGCGTCAATGGGAGAAGGAAGGGAAAAGCAGAGCCATGGCCACGGGGTAACCCCCTAGTCTTTGCGAAGAAGGACATGGGATCTGTATCCTGCGACCACACAGACATGACCACAGCGGTCCTTATGCACGAATGTGTCAACAATTAAGAACCGTTTCGTTGGCATTTGATGTCCTATATATACGTGATATAGGTATAATGATGAATATCGTGTGACATCGAAGGACATCTTTTGTTTTAATTCCCACCCGATCAAGTTTGTTGTTTCAACTGATGCATATATGTAATGATGGCGGCCAGCAGAATGCGGAATCCTTATGAGCTTGTCCTTATATGTTATATGTTGAAACTACATATATTATGCTAATATAAAAGGACGCGCGACTTACATAACCTTGTGAATGAAATACTATCAGCAACTGCAAACCAACTTGTTAGCTATTGCATTTTGTCGTAGTATATAATAATGCAATATAATTTTTGCACTTTCTTAATGTCAACCAGTGCAGTAAGTGACATGCGTACATAATATGCTCACGTATAACTGTGCTCAATGGTATTACCTATTGTAGAGTATATTCTTGACGAGGCGAAAACTATTCTGAATGTTGAGTACATCAAAGGAATTCCCCAGCCAGAAGAATTGAGCGTGAGTATATTTATATACACTGCGACCATTCATTGCGCCAACTCGTCAGAGGTATACCACATGCATCTTGTACAGAATAGATTGTTCCTTAATGAATGGGGGCTTGAAACAGTTGTTGCCCAACTTGTCGCTCTCGGTCGGAGTTGAAACTTGAATGACGACAGATCCACTATTATGGGTTCATCGCCCATTATTAGGTATGAGTAATACATGAGCTATCCAGTCAGAATGGTTCGCTCTTTTATGGGCCCGGAATACATCCTTTTGGGCAAGAGAGCCTCTATATTTTCAACAGTAAATGATACTATTTTTTTACACTGGTTGGTTTTTCTCCCTTCCGTTAACCTTAACCGTTAAACGTTAGCTGAAATACCCTAGTAATGAGCCAGACTACTCGAGTGGCACCGTGGTAAAATTGAAAGGTATCTGAATGGAAACACCTGTATTTATCAGATAACTGATTACGTCTTGATACGCAAATATGCAGGTACTACACAATACGCTATTATTTCTCCCATTTCTGTACTGACAAAAACCTTCTCCCGTAGAATCAATGTAATGGCAATGCATATAACGTCGTCATGGCAGTTTCTTTTGTTGAAGGGAAGAGATCATAACTACACGTGGCTCACAACTGATTGAAAGATATAACTGTTTATATTATCCGCATTTCTGCCATCAGAATCCAGAGGATCAACCAGAGTTTCCGGTTGTT
Source organism: Arenicola marina (assembly GCA_964019135.1). NCBI lineage: Eukaryota > Metazoa > Annelida > Polychaeta > Arenicolidae > Arenicola > Arenicola marina. Next base: position 23,385,964 of record OZ025258.1, on the reverse strand, counting down.
AACCGGAAGTACTTTGTGGAGTTCATGTTCCTGGCAGACAGGTCGTTACAGCCTGAGATCTTTGGACTGATGGACGATGACCTCAGCCTGACCTCGCGCACAGACCAAACGGATCAATCACAGGTCAGATGTGTGAAATACACGCTCTGTGCTGGTTCGTTTATGCACAGTTCGTTCATTTTTTTTTTACTTTTTCAACATTTTTTTATATATATTATGCGGCGCCCCCAGCATCTATATGTTGATATATTGAGTTTTAGCTCTTCTTTTTTAATTTATTATTTCCCGGAAGTTGGTGGAACAGACTCCGAGGGAAGACTGTCGGAGCGCGCAGTGTGACTCTGTCGCTGACAGTGAGAAGAACGTCAATTTTGCTGAAGAGGTTGACGCCCATGAGATTCGCCAAGGTTGGTATCAGGGTTGGCGTTGTAGCAGGGGGGGGGGGGGTCTCCTAGCTCATGAGATCCGCCCAGGTTGGTATACCAGGGTTGGCGTTGTAGCAGGGGGGGGGGGTCTCCTAGCTCATGAGATCCGCCCAGGTTGGTATACCAGGGTTCGCGTTGTAGCAGGGGTGGGGGGGGGTGCTTCTAGCTCAGTGGGTAAGCAGGATGAGTTCTGTCGATAAATAGGTCGTGGCTTTGAATCCAGGCACCTGCCTCTGGGGCATGTTTCATACTCATTTTAGTTTCCAGAGAGGTTTCTTGGCCGAATTTAGCCTTTATGTGCAAAAAAGCGGCTTAACGCACTAAACATTTCATTTCGATATTATGAATTTTTTTGTCGATATTTAGTTTTTAATTTCAGCGATAAAACATATAACTATGATATTTTTTCTCCGTCAACAATACGGTAATAGATACTATTAGGTGATAAGTTTGGCTACTATGTACACTAAACTACCACTGGGATCTTGCCGTATTGCAATAACTTAAAAAAAAAATAGTGTACTCGTTGGACATACAGAGTTTGATATTGTATTCTCCATTCAAGTTTCTCCTGTAAGGTCCACCCTGTAAAACCATAACCCTTATTGACAGTTTCAAGTAATGCCGACGCAGCTTCTCCGGAAATGGATCACGTGACCTCTCGGAGCTCGGAGGCGGGGAGGCTGTCGAGCGGCGCGGGCTCTGAAGAACACTCTCCGCTAGAGGTCGCCCTGGCCGCCGTGAAATCTGAAGGCGCCACGTGGGCGGAAGAGATGAGACTCGATTGGTCGGAGACGGTGGTGCGCGACGATCTGTTATCCCTCAGGAACTTTATGCAGCAGGGAATGGAGTTCCGTGTGATGGAGGAAAAGGTCTGTCACTGCATGCTTCCCACGCGTTTAAAATAAATATAAAATAAAAATCAAATAAATAAATAAATATAAAGATATTTTTTTAATTCATATTTTCATTCACAAGGGAATATATTCCGCGTGATGACTAAAAAAGTCGTCACTGCGTAAGTTCCCAGATTTTAAACTTACTGTACAACACATTTTCTCGTACGTTACCACGCAGCATTCATATAACTGTCAGACCACCAACTTTGCTTACTGAGTACTCTATACGTTGATTTTATAACCAAATTCCTCGCTTGTACAAGATTTAGCTTTCTTTGTTTGAAGGGCCAACTGAATATAGGAGGTTAGACTAACGGATATCATGTTATTTCTGTCACTAGATTTTGTCCTATGCGGCTGACCAGACGCAGGATGAAGGTCACTCATCCGGGGACTCGACCAAAGGCAAGGACAGCAAAGGCAAGGGAGAGAAGAAGGAGGACAAAAAAAAAGACAAGGTTTGTCCTTTTTTCTGCTTTTATTATACTCACGAGCGATGGTTATAGTGGAAAGATTTAATATTCGCTCATTACTTATGTAATCCAGATGTGGTTTATTGTTGCAGTAGGTGTTTTGCAGAGTGTTGCGGTATATTGCGGTTGTAACCGGGGAGTATTGGTCCCCGTTGTCTGTGTGCGTGAATCACCATTAATTTTTTGTTCCTGTTAGCATTACTTTATTTATGAAAATGATTGTGCCAAGCGTGATACATATAGATCCTCGCGTTCTCTTTGAAACAATCTGTCACAAGTATTAAAATTAATGTCATGTCACAATTATGTCCCGATAAGTTAATGCATCACAAGCGTCCAGCAGCAATGAACATTATTAGCATGTCTTGGTTAAGACGTAAAGAGCTCACCATTAACGGGTCGCAACCAGACGTTGGTTATGACGTAAAGAGCTCAATATGAACCTTTCTCCATATTAAACACGAGTTGATTTGTTTCCTAGAAAAAGGACAAAAGGACAACACCCAAGGAGCAATCTCCACAACGAAAAGGCAACGCCCCCACTCGGAGGGTACATGAATAACAATGTCTTCCCTTTTGAGCTGTTCTTGTTCTAACGTTAGAAGTCTATTTACCGTATATCTGCATCTGTATATCGTGGCGATGTTTAATTTCCCTTGATTCCTACACTACCGTAATTTGCTGCGTATAAGTCGCCATGGTTGTCGGTTCGAGCGTCACGCGGGAACATGGAAAAGTACTCAATATGTTATTCATGTGCGACTTCTACGCCGAAAATTACGGTAGCTAGATGGGCTGATATTCTCTTGTAGTCTCGCCAATATATGACCTGGCAATTTCTATTTCTGTGCGATTTCTGTGCATGAAATTACTGTACTTAGATGGGCTTATATTTTCTTGTATTATCTCCATGACATGGCACATGACATGGCGATTTCTATTTCTGTGCGACTTGTTTGTAAGAAATTACTGTAGCTAAATGGGCTGATATTCTTTTTGATTCTCGCCAATATATGGCATGGGGATTTCTATTTCTGTGCGACGGCTATGCAGGAAATTACTGTAGCTAGATAGGCGGATATTCTCTTGTATTTTCTCCAATATATGACATGACGATTTCTATTTCTGTGCGACTTCTGTGTAGGAAATACTGTAGCTAGATAGGCGGATATTCTCTTCTGATTCTCCAATATATAGCATAGCGATTTCTATTTCTGTGCGACTTCTATGCCAGAACTTACGGTGGCTAGATGAACTCATATTCTTCATCGTGCTCTCACAAACATCTCGATGATTTGTTGCGATTTCATATTCATCTGTCTGCCTAACAGCGGTCGCCAGCCTCTGAGAACGCTTTGGAAATAATTTAATGGCTCCCTACTATATGTGTATAACTGTTCCACCTTTATTTCTGTTTGAAACTATATATATAAGCCTTTTAAGCTATAAATGTTGTTTCATTCTTATTAGCATTAATCATACGTCTTAGTCAAGTCTAAATATTTCATTCGCCGTACAATAGCGGTGTCTCTTCTATGTCTATCGTTCGCTTAATAGTGTAATGGGCGTTTGTCCACAGATTACTCGCGCATGGCTAATATACAATCTTTATTTCCTGTTCCATCGCTAGTGTCTTTAGATGTTAATTGGAAACTTTGGGAACTTAAGTGGGAACTTTGCCTTCTGTTGATATACTGGTAACGCTTATCTCGAGACATTCGTCATAACTCATACACTGCGCCATGACCTGCGCCATGACCTGCGCCATGACCTACGTCATGACCTGCCCATGACCTACGTCATGACCTGCCCATGACCTGCGCATTCAATTTTTTTCTTTTCCTCAAGGAAACCATTGCTGCATGTGTAACTTTAAGTTCTACAAGTCTACTTGTTTGTGTATCGATTTCAGGAGAACCACTTTATGATCATTTATCGCACAACTGTAACAGCGTTGACTAAATAAATATGTAGCTGTTTTTTGGCTATCTGATGAGGTGGCCAATGACAGTTTTGTTCTTGACTCTTGCAAGATCCGGATTTCTTCCCTCCAAGAACGTTCCAACAACGACTCCTTTAGATAGTTGTCAAGTTACCTTAACCTGTATTTGTAAGGCACATTTTGGTGTGTACTATAGGGGTCACCACATACTATATTGCCTTCACATTTTGAATGATTGACGAATGTCGTTGATCTCTTCTCTCAGGATGACGGCAAAGACAAAAAGAAGAAGAAGAAAGGCGAACCGGAAGCGGAACTGGTCCACATGCCGGCCGAGTACCTGACGCTGGCGACTTTTCGCGTGACCCTGAGTGATTTCTTGGAGGGATCGCACGCCTCGGACCACGTGTACACCAGGGAGTGGGAGGAGGGGACGCTGGCCACAGCGGCCGCCGTGGGCACGGACAAACATCCGGGCAATAAGGTACGTGTAAACCAGGGAGTGGGAGGAGGGGACGCTGGCCGCCGCGGCCGCCGAGGGCACGGACAAACATCCGGGCAATAAGGTACGTGTACACCAGGGAGTGGGAGGAGGGGACGCTGGCCGCCGCGGCCGCCGAGGGCACGGACAAACATCCGGGCAATAAGGTACGTGTACACCAGGGAGTGGAAGCAGGGAACGCTGGCCGCCGCGGCCGCCGAGGGCACGGACAAACATCCGGGCAATAAGGTACGTGTACACCAGGGAGTGGGGGGAGGGGACGCTGGCCGCCGCGGCCGCCGATGGCACGGACAAACATCCGGGCCATAAGGTACGTTTACACCAGGGAGTGGGGGGAGGGGACGCTGGCCGCCGCGGCCGCCGAGGGCACGGACAAACATCCGGGCAATAAGGTACGTGTACACCAGGGAGTGGGAGGAGGGGACGCTGGCCGCCGCGGCCGCCGAGGGCACGGACAAACATCTGGGCAATAAGGTACGTGTACACCAGGGAGTGGGAGGAGGGGACGCTGGGTTGATTATACCACATTGGCGAGAATTGCTGGCTGTATCTGTGGGACAGGGACGACCACCCCAACCATCCGACCCTGATCGCTTCCCCGCACTCCACTCCCCTTCGGACTTCTGAATTTTCCAAATAATGTTTGTACCAAGATGTGTGCCATGTTTTTAACATAAATAACCAGCCCCCCCCCCCCCCCCAAACAAAAATTATCACCATATCCATCCGTTTTGTCCGGATTAATCAGCGATAGCCGACGACATGCATCACGAGATATAATAGCTCCAGCACTGATAAAGCGCGTGGGGGGGGGGGGGGTACTCCTACGGTCCTGGTTTATATAATATTTATATTATATACATCTGACCTCTGATATTTAACCCTACTTTCCTTAGATGGAGGGGGGGGGGGTACTCGCACTGTCATGGTTTATATATTTACCTAAACATCAGACCTCTGAATCTGAATGGATAGATTCAATGCATCCAAATGAAACCAGAAACTGTTAGATCTATCGTATAATTTCCACGATATCGTACAGACTTTTAACGATAAAGCATTCACTTGTGATGCTTTAATATTTTCAGGATAAGAAGGAAAAGAAGAAAGATAATCCTTCCTCTGCAAAGAAAAAAGAGCCTAAAGGTAATACAGAGGCATTGCGTTGTGACCCAGCATGGAGTGGAATTATTGTATGTGTAGCGGGGGGTTTGGCATCATTTCAGTCATGAATCTGATTTACATTCAAGTTTTGGTACCACGTCAACGTTACCTGTTTTTTTTAAGATAAGCAAGTAATAACTGATTTCGATAGCAGTTTATGGTTTCTTGCCATGAAATAATAAAAAACGCATGTCTGGCCTGTTTTGTTTTTTTGGCAACATTGCATATGTATTAAGAGCTTTTGGGAAATTAATCATGATTTCACAAGACTGACTGAGTTTTGATTTATAATATGCGCTTAACATTTATTTTGCGTGTCCCCAACTTTTTTAACCACCAATCAATACAGCTACATCTTCCGCTCGGCGATTTATGAATATTCCAGACTCCGTTAAGACCCCGAAAAAGGCCGAGGCTAAAGTTGGCGGCGTTAAGGGTGGCAAGAGTGGGGGTGGCGCCGCCGAGGGGGCCGAGGACGACACCCCTAGTCCTCCCCCGCCGCTGGAGGTGCACGTGGTCGTTAGGCGGCACCACTGGAGGACGGCGCAGGACTCTCTAAAGGAGGAAGGAATGTCACCGGGGGACAACGCGCGGTAGGAACAGGAAGGGTTTCACTAAAACGTGAAACACACGTGTTCTTTACTACAACGCGGGACACACTTGCTATTAGCTAAAATGCGGAACACACGTGTTCTATATAGTGGGGTTGTCTTCATGGCCCTGCTGCATTCAGGTGACGTTGCTGGAAGCATTAAATGCACCTTGAAATTTGTTGAATGCTATTACATGTAGGAGTACTATGAGATTCCTTGTAGTTATTATACTGACAAGAAAATCTAAATCAGTTTTCTGGACTATGATGTTCCAAGATAAGAGTATATCTTGTATGATTATCGAGGTCACAATTGCAGCGGTATTTGCAATGATGTTACCATCATATAACTAAGAGAGCGGTCTTCTCACTGGTAGAACATATGGATAATCTATAATTATTAGGATATATTCAAGTCAACTTAAGCCATTGATTTGTTTAGATCTTGGATCTTGCTCCAACCAAGTTCCCCCTCATGGCGAAGTTCTACACGTGATATTGTCTGTGATAATTGAATGATGCTTACTTCAGAAAAAAAGTTTCTGCATATAAAATTCGAATTTATTTTGTTTTATCTTGTAATTTTTTTTGGGGTTTAATAAAATTTTTGCAATAATTGTGCTTTCGTTGTGACTAGTTAAGATAAAAGTTTTGTAGGCGCGTTAAATGACTACGTTGCTAGTCCAATCAGGTGCATAAAACAATGAAAGGAGATGCATTGTTGTAATTTTATTTTCCACATTAGTCACCATTCGCCTTGCCGCGTGCTTCGACCATCACAATAAATGGAACATTCCAACCGTTACCACTCCATTTCATTAATTAATACAATATGAACCATGCCACTTTTACAAGCCACTAAACCGCCATTTTGTTTTGTGCCCATGGCAACTGGCAAACACATTTCTGTCGACGTGGAACTTCACTTAGTAGGCGACACGAGTATGTGACACCGGTTTCGACTGTTTACCTTTGTCTTCTGTTCTGACCATTGAACATTGCGGTATAAATGATAATGCATGGTGTGCTTTAGAGAGTGATACATACTTAAAACACCCGCAGTCCTAGTGCAGGCTCAAACCGCTTAATGAGACCTGCTTTCAAATGTCATTACATCCAACGTGAGAGACAAACGGAAAGCGATGTAGTTCCGATAAAACAGAATAAAATACTCATTCTTACAGAAAATAGACAAGGAATTTACATTGAAAAGCAGACCTCCTCTGAATAGTTCGCTATTTGTGTTTTGTAGGACACCAATATCGGCGCGTCTGTGACGAAACTCCCCGGCACACTGCCCCGCCCCCCCCCCCCCCCCACAGCCCGTCAGAACGCTCATAGCTATCTGGACGAAGCAAAAGCCGGCCACGGCAACAATCAAATTACCTGCTTAATTAGTTCAGATTCGTCGCCTTAAAGATTTTACTTTACTAAATTGTCACAGACACTATTTACAACATAAAGCAGGGAAAATCAAAGAGAACGACTAGGAACTACAGCAAAGCTCGAACTGAACAACGCGAGGAAAAGAAACAGAAGGTTCATTCTGGGAGTATTCGTAGTCTTTCATTGAAGTACTTTATCTTCAGACATTTTCATTTTCCGCAGCACTACTTTATGGGGCAACTAAGAAGACATGTTTAGCAATATAACGTCATCATCAGAAAAACATATTTCACAGCTAGGATTCAGATGCGGACTTAATTATAAATAAACGACAACCAGTGCAACGCAAGGGTCACCAGCCACTGTTGCCCACCTTGAGCCTAATAATTAGTTAATCGGCTACGCAAAGCCTGGGTCATCTAACCAAGGCAGGCCAGAAATAGCACAACCACGTCACAAAGGCAGGAAACCGGACAGCCCCTGAACGGAACGCTCGTAAGGTCACATGTGAAGCGGTCGCCAAGGTCACCGCCGTCAAATCCCTCAAAAGCATGGGAAAGCTTCGGGGGGTTTCCACCAGGGGGCAGCAGACGTAGGAGCCAGGGTGCCGGTAGGGGGCGCCCCCCGTGGGAGGAGAACAACAGCGGCAGGCCGTGTGTAGCGGCGCCGCCTGGCGGTGGGCGGCTAGCTATACGAGGAGAGTGTCGTCGATGTCAGTGCCGTCATCCCCGGTCTCTGGCTGCTGGAGAAGTTTCTTCAGCACCTTGGTGTAGACCTCCGTCAGGGAGTCCTTCATGCCAGCCTCCATGATGGACGCCATGTTCTGTGAGGGGGGAGTGGGGGGGGGGGTGGAGAAGCACAATGTTCGTCACAATACAATACAGGGTGTTAAAACGGTGTAGTTCTAATTCTATTTGTGCACTAGTGCCAAATGTTACTTTTTTTACAACCTAATTTTTTTGTAATCCTGGTCGTCCAGAGAGCTTTCTTGGCTCAGTTAGCCTTCATGTAAACCGAAGTGGTTTTAACAGTACAGTACAGTACAGTATAATACCGTATAGTACAGTATGTAGCAGAAGTGTTTCTCAGTACAGTGTTTAACAGAAGTGTTTAACATTACAGTGTTTAACATTACAGTGTTTAACATTACAGTGTTTGAACTAAATGGCCTTGAGTATGATTCACCTTCCATATCAACCGCGAATCTACGACCAGAACCGCGAACCTAACAGAAGAGACACTCGATATGTTCCAATGTTAACACCGTGTAAATACTCAAATTCCCATATACAATTACAAACATACACCATGTTCCAAACATTGTACCTCACAGATGACAATGCAGACGTTGTATCCACCCTATAAGACACTGTACCCACCCTATAAGACGCTTTCCCCCCCCTATAAGACGGTGTACCCACCCTATAAGACGGTGTACCCACCCTATAAGACGGTGTACCCACCCTATAAGACGCTGTACCCACCCTATAAGACGGTGTACCCACCCTATAAGACGCTGTACCCACCCTATAAGACGGTGTACCCACCCTATAAGACGCTGTACCCCCCCTATAAGACGGTGTACCCACCCTATAAGACGGTGTACCCACCCTATAAGACGGTGTACCCACCCTATAAAACGGTGTACCCACCCTATAAAACTGTGTACCCAGCCTAAAAGACGCTGTACCCACCCTATAAGACGCTGTACCCACCCTATAAGACCCTGTACCCACCTTATAAGACGTTGTTCCCACCCTATAAGATAAGACACTGTACCCACCCTATAACACGCTGTACCCACCCTATAACACGCTGTACCCACCCTATAACACGCTGTACCCAGCCTATAAGACGCTGTACCCACCCTATAATACGCTGTACCCACCCTATAAGACCCTGAACCCACCTTATAAGACGTTGTTCCCACCGTATAAGACACTGTACCCACCCTATAAGACGCTGTACCTACCCTATAAGACGCTGTACCCACCCTATAATGCTTTACTGACCCTATAAGACGCTGTACCAACCTTATAAGACGCTGTACCCACCCTATAAGACGCTGTACCCACCCTATAAGACGCTGTACCCACCCTATAAGACGCTGTACCCACCCTATAAGACGCTGTACCCACCCTATAAGACGCTGTACCCACCCTATAAGACGCTGTACCCACCCTATAAGACGCTGTACCCACCCTATAAGACGCTGTACCCACCCTATAAAACGCTGTACCCACCCTATAAGACGCTGTACCCACCCTATAAGACGCTGTACCCACCCTATAAGTCTCATCGTCCCGGCGCAGTCGCAGGACCGCGATGAGCCCCGTCTCGCTGTGGCAGCGCACGGTCGTGTTCCGCTCCTTGGTGCCCATCACCAACATCGGCACGAGCGTCCGTACGGTGTCGTCATCTAGCGGCCGGTCGACACACTTGGCCAGGAAGGTCACCACCTGCGCGACCAGCTGCTTCACGTCGTTCGACTCCTGCTTCATGCACTGAAAGGGGTCCAAGCATGCCGCTGGCGTTAAACACTGTGAAAGTCTGGTCCAAATGTGAGCATTATAAACACCGCGCACTGGTGATATACAGTTAGCGTGGTCCAGAGGGTGTATATGGTGCATATGGGTATTCCACACAGCAGCTGACGTCATACTTATTCTTGTTTTTTTCTTTTTTTATTTCCAAAACAAAATGCAGCTATACAACAAGTGCGTCAGTTCATATCACATTAAAGAGTTTGAGGGAGGGTCCCATTTCTTTGCAAGAAGTGGAGATGTTGGACGTGTACTTTTCTAATTTATAATGATATATAAGTGTTCTTATTCGGAACTATATTCATCCATTTACATCTATACATATATTTCTTGGTTATTAAAAATACATGATTAATGAGTTGGCTGTATAAGATCTTACGTTCGCCTAATATTCGTCACACTTATTGCAAAGATAAAATCTCCTATATTAACGCTTTACCAGAGACAGTACAGCATCGCCAGAAAGCTTAACTTGTGGTCATCAATGGCATAATAGACCGATCCACATTTCGACACTAAGCCCCGCCCACGCTGGTGACGTCAGTGAATGATTGACAGGCTGAATCGGTCTATTGTACAGACCGTGATCATTTCATATATCAAGTAAATCGGAAATAAATATACAACTGCGTGAGTATTTATTGTCGCATTTATTGTCGTATTTATTGTCGTATTTCTTGCCGTATTTCTTGAGTATATATTGTTGTATTTATTGTGAGTATTTATTGTCATATTCTCTCACCTTCTTAAGCGTGCTCACGAGTTCAGCGCTGACGGTAGTGTTTGAGGTTAGTTGATGGCGTAACACATAGCCTATTCCTCTCACTCCACTCAGACAAATGGGAACCTGAAAAGAAACCCAAAGACATTGCTAAAACACATTACAGTCACTCAGACGGGTAAGTGACTTGCTAAAAAAATTAAACGATGTTTTATTTTTGCAAAGGAGTTTTTGTAAAATTCATAGAAGTTAGTGCTTGGAGGCAAACAACATTCAATCCAAGGTTACAATGTTGGTAAGAACTCGTCCGTTACTTATAGGGTCGTCCCGCTTATAGGTCAACACATACAACAAACCATTAACAAGGCATAGGCTTTGTCATGATTTGGTACCTAGGCCAACAGTCTCTAAAACTACCCCCCAAGGACGGGTGGCCTGCACTGACCCTATCGGCGGCACAATAAACCCCGACCGCCTGTTGGACTCGGGTCTTCCACTCGGAGACCAACAGTCTCTAAAACTACCCCCCAAGGACGGGTGGCCTGCACTGACCCTATCGGCGGCACAATAAACCCCGACCGCCTGTTGGACTCGGGTCTTCCACTCGGAGGCAAAACAGTCTCTAAAACTACCCCCCAAGGACGGGTGGCCTGCACTGACCCTATCGGCGGCGCAGTAAACCCCGACCGCCTGTTGGACTCGGGTCTTCCACTCGGAGGCCAACAGTCTCTAAAACTACCCCCCAAGGACGGGTGGCCTGCACTGACCCTATCGGCGGCGCAGTAAACCCCGACCGCCTGTTGGACTCGGGTCTTCCACTCGGAGGCCAACAGTCTCTAAAACTATCCCCCAAGGACCGGTGGCCTGCACTGACCCTATCGGCGGCACAGTAAACCCCGACCGCCTGTTGGACTCGGGTCTTCCACTCGGAGGCCAACAGTCTCTAAAACTACCCCCCAAGGACGGGTGGCCTGCACTGACCCTATCGGCGGCACAGTAAACCCCGACCGCCTGTTGGACTCGGGTCTTCCACTCGGAGGCCAACAGTCTCTAAAACTACCCCCCAAGGACGGGTGGCCTGCACTGACCCTATCGGCGGCGCAGTAAACCCCGACCGCCTGTTGGACTCGGGTCTTCCACTCGGAGGCCAACAGTCTCTAAAACTACCCCCCAAGGACGGGTGGCCTGCACTGACCCTATCGGCGGCGCAGTAAACCCCGACCGCCTGTTGGACTCGGGTCTTCCACTCGGAGGCAAACAGTCTCTCGGGCGCCTCCTTCAGGGCGATGGCGAGACCGACGCTCCGTCCGTGACGTACGTACCACTCTACGCTCGTCGACGTGTCTGTAACAAGGCACATACATTATAGGAGACATCAGGAGGTCCAGTCCAGACATATACACACATATTACTGCTTAATACAATACCTTTTAACATTCAAATTCGACGCCAGAAAGCTGGCGTAGAGACAGCGACATACGTCTTTATATAACAAATGTAATGTACTAATTCATATAAAAAACAAATTATATGATCTATTTGGCGATTATCATATAGGCCGCTGATTATGTATATGACTCAAAGTACCAGGTAAACCTCGTGTTAAGCCATGCAGTAGCACCCTCCGACATCCCCACATCGTTGGCCATACATATTAAAATCTTTCTTTGTAAAATGTATTCGACACATTCATATTTACCACAATATTGATATTGAACAAAATATTGAAATTGAACATATATTCAAACTGAACAAAATATTCAAATTAAACAAAATATTCAAATTGAACAAAATATTCAAATTGAACAAAATATTCAACAAAATATGCAACACAATATTTAAATTGAACAAAATATTCAACAAAATATTCAAATTTAACAACAAAATATTCAAATTTACATAACAGGATATATCCTTACAGGCTAAAAGCGCCGTTAAACCCCAATCAAATCAAGGATCAAATCAAGGATCAAACCAAGGATCAATTTGAAAGTTTCCCATCCCGTCGCCAGAGCCAAAAATATCAGCAATATATTTGCAGTTTTTATCGAAGATAGCCCCAACGTATTGATAAAAATGAAAGACCTACTGCGATGACATGAAGACTTAAATGATTAAAGAAAGAAAAAACAATAGCTTATATTTTATTTGGTGAGCCGTTTAAGAAATAATTTTTGCCAGGACCAAAGATATTAGTAATAACAAGAATTTGCCAGGACCTACCCAGGAAGTGCCCCATCCCGTGACCAGCCAGGACCATTATTATTAATATCTTTGCCATGACCTACCCAGGAAGTGCCCCATCGAATCGAGTAGGATGGGTTCGTAGCCTAAGCAGTAGTTTGCTTATGACTAAATGGGTTCATTCAAGGACATAATATGGCACTGTGTACACGTGTACACAAATCCAGTTTTTATCGAAGATAGCCCCAACGTATTGATAAAAATGAAAGACCTACTGCGATGACATGAAGACTTAAATGATTAAAGAAAGAAAAAACAATAGCTTATATTTTATTTGGTGAGCCGTTTAAGAAATAATTTTTGCCAGGACCAAAGATATTAGTAATAACATGAATTTGCCAGGACCTACCCAGGAAGTGCCCCATCCCGTGACCAGCCAGGACCATTATTAGTAAAATCTTTGCCATGACCTACCCAGGAAGTGCATGTTGAGGACAAGGGAGAGCTCGTCTTCCGTGAGACACGCGCACAGCGCTCCCAGACAGGCCGCCGCCGTGGTCCGGGTCACGTCCTCCGCTACCGTGATCAAATCCTCCAAGGTCGCCGTCAGCTCCTTCCGGATCTTGTCCGTGACTTTTGACCCCGCGCCCTGAATACACCCACGCAGTGCCTGCAGCATCGTGTCCCTGTGGCGAGAGAGAGGTTGGTTGTATACTCAGGACGCTTGAATCATTGTTGAACATGATATATATGGCACGCTGGAGACTCCCTCAGTGTCATCCCAGGCGATAGCAAGGAGGAATAGACGCCTGGGGATCATTTCACTAAGATCTCGCAACTTTTGCTCGTCAAATTAAAACATTGGATTGCCGGCCCGGAGAGACATCAAATATGTTGAATTCATCATAAATATAGGGCAAACATGATTTTGAATAATATTGGAGGAAAATAAATTGCACGAAGATGGCTGCACCCCAATAATCGCAGTATAACCCTCAATTCAGTGGCTCGTAAAGTTCCGATCTGTCGTTAAATTAGCATGTAAAAGATACGGTTACGAGCTCGTAACTCTTAGTGAAACGGTCCCCTGACTGTCATGATGGGGCCGGCGCGATAGGTCAGTGGGTTAGAGCGCTCGCCTTGAGTGCTCGGACCACCTGAGTGCCTAACGGCACGTGGATCGGTGGTTCGAGCCCGGCTGTGGCCATGTCTGTGTGGTCGCAGGATAAAGATCCCATGTCCTTCTGTTCCGTCATGGAGAAGGAAGGGAAGAGTGGAGCCATGTCCCCGGGGTAACCCCATACTCTTTGCGAAGAAGGACATGGGATGTTTACCCTGCGACCACACAGACATGGAGAGAGAGGATGTCGTGTGGATGTGGGTTACGACGCCATCAATTTTTCAAATTGACTTAACTAAAAATAGGACGCTTGATTGAACTACCCTCTGTAGCGTAGGTCACATCGCGACCATGGGAAGGGTCAAGGGAGAGAGAAGCCATGTCGCAATGAGTAATCCCTTTACTCTTTGCATAGCTGAGCAGACATGGGATCTTAATTAGGATTTATAGATTACAATAGTCTGCCATAGCCAAATAAACCATTAATCACAAAAAAAGAAACTTTCTTGAAAAGGTTGAAAAAAAAATATTCACCGCATTTGCCAGGTTTTCAAAGGTGTTATAGAAATAGGTCACTGTGTTCCGGCAAGACCTCCATGAGCAAAAGAAGGTTTATCCTTTATACCAGGGTGCGAACTAAGTGAACTAAGGAGACTCGAGTGTAAATACCGGCGTCTATCGGTGTATACCATCGCCAGTGCATGCCTCTACATTACATGGATGACCCGAGTTGGCAACCTCTACATAGACTATAAAGTAAAATCGTTGACAGTCCGCCTGGACGACATTGCACTCCGCGTTTGGGGCGGGCTAACGCGAGACTGTTCCATCTAGCGGAATTACCCACTTGATACCCTGGTCCTCGGCCGCCTTGATACCGTTGTGAAGCTCGGTGAAGAGCGGGTCGACCCGGGGGTGGATGGCCGTCAGACGGCCCAGCGCCGTGGCAGCCTTCAGGCGGACCGAGCGGTGAGGGTCGTTCAGTGCCTTCACAAATGTCGTCTGCAGCTGGGGCAGGAAGGGCCGTAACATAGCGCCACACTGCGGACAAACGAAGAGTTAGCCTTCTCTGCTCACTGATAAATAACCCGAGTGGGGCAGGTACTCTTCAGAATGTAACCATAAATTATCGCTAGTAATATCACTGTTTTTATCATCTGTATTCCCAACATGTAAGCATATACGCAAAAATGGCTTCATATAACTAATATACACGAAGACGCAAAGGTAAACAGTTAACAATAAAATAATGTAATATTCATGGAAAAGACGAAGAAGCAAAGGTAAGCAGTTAATTTTAAAATAATGTAATATTCATGGAAAAGGCCCTGAAACGTGCCAGGTTAGGTAACAACAACGCGGGTAGTAGATTTACTCTCGCATAAGCAAACCTTCACTATTTCAACCAGCTGCGGCCGTCATACGTTAAAACAAACTAAATCCTCATTATTCTTATCACGACCTAACCAGTAATCCCAAACTAAAAAAACTCAACCTAACAGAAATAAAACATCGTTGGGCACCCTTAACACTGATAACGGACTGAGGACCGATGCCGTCACATACCTTGCCTAACAAAAAGCCGAGCGTCTCCAGAACGGCGACCTTGACATTGAACGGGAATCTGTCGCCAAGGATACGGATAAGCGGTCCTGTGATGTTGACGACGGAGGGTTTGAGGGCGTCGGCGCTGGTTCTCTTGATGACCTCCCCCATCCCGATGGCGGCCGACTCCTTCAGGTCCGGAGAGCCATTCAGGATCCCCTCCCGGAAGATGGGGAGGATCGGGGTGATCCCCTAGAAATGTGTTCAAACGGAATGAATGTAATTAAGAATTTTAATAATATATTATAATGATAGATCTATATTGATTGATAATACTTTTTTTTTATACAAAAGAACAGTATTCAACTGGAAATCATTGTTCATAACAATGAATTTCGATAAATTTCACAAAAGGAAATAATTCAGCCAAAAATATAACGAACGTCATTAACGATCAAAATGTAAACACGCCAGACACACACGTCAGACAATTATTATATTTAAACGTTGATATTGCGAGGAATATAAATTCCATTGATATGACGAGGAATATAAACCCATTAATGAGCAAAGATACGATACGTGATCATTTTACCGGCAAATTATTATTTTTAAAACGTCGACATAGCGAAGAATACAAGTAAACAAATCTGGTATCAATTTACTTCTTCACGACGCATCCACCACGGAAACGCCATGCACCATTTATAGCCTGAATTAACACCAGTGGCGACAGTTTTGCGGATGTAGACACTGGTAGGTAACACCGACCTTCTTGGGCAGGCAGAAGCCGGGCAGCTCCTCGCCCCGGAAGTCGCTCATGGTGAAGCGAAGGGCCTGCCTCATGTTGGGGATGTGCTGCAGCAACTCAGCGCTGTCCAGGCGCTGCAACAACATGTGACGTCACAAGAGTGATTGGGGTGACGCCTACATACACCACGTCCAATCACATTGGTCTCACAGCCTCATACCGCATACACAAACACGTACAAGCTTCCACACATCACACTGTCCACGCCATTATGATTATTGTCCTTCCAACTGCAATCCGATGATGAAGCTGTACATTATCTCGACTGAATGACCACCGTCCGTCGACATAAGACTGTCGATGTGCAGCTGTTTTTTTATCGTCACTTAAATATTCCAAGTATTTATTTTGCGCCATTTCCATTATCAAGACTGCACCAAAGACTAGCTCAGGCGCTACAGGTGGTGCTCCCCCCCCCCCCCCCCCCAGGTCGTTACCTTGGTGACGGCGTTGAGGCAATCCCAGCTCTTGTGCAGCACCTTCTCGTCAGAGTCCATGAAGAGGTGGATGAGTCCCCTGAAGAGCTGCGACACGTAGTCCGAGTAGTCGGCCTTGGTATGCTCGCAGTAGGCGTGCAGCAGCGACACGGCCGCGCGCCGAGACGCCGCCAGGTGGCTGGAGGTGGCAGCTAACAGCTCCTCCATCACGATGCGGACGCCGATCTCGTCGGCGACGGAGAGGACCACCGTCTGGCTGTAGGCCAGCTCCTGAAGTGGTCATTATTAATATTATTATTGTTATTAATAATAATAATGTTAATTATATTATAATAATATATGAAGTATTATTATTAATATTATTAATAATATTATTAATAATGTTACTATGAATAATATGATTAAACTTATTATAAATAATATTATCAATATAATTAATTTTATTATTAATAATAATCTTATGAATAATATTATCCTTAAGTGGTAATGTTATAAAAAACAGTTTACTATTAATATTACAACCCAGGCAGTGCGGAGTGGTAAGAATATAGAAGATTAGATAAGAGAAATTCTAGTTTCGGTATTATAATAATAATTATTATTATTATATTTAATATTATTATTGTTAATAAACATCAAGTAGGAGTGTACAGTGGTAATGTTGAGACCCAGGTATTGCGGAGTAGTAAGTATATAGAAGATAATATAAGATAAAGCTTAATGTACCGTCGGTATTATTATTATTATTACAAGCAAAGTATAAGCGTTTTTTTCTCATTATTAATATTTTAATAAATATGTATATATTTTTATCGCAATCCAAGTGGGAGTGCGGAGTCATTAGTTACTACATTGCGATACACGGCACGTTCAAACCTGTTTTATGGGAAAACGCACTTTTACAAAGCATTGCCGAATGCTGCCCTCTACCGGCTGATCCATTGAAAGCCACCCATGCGTAGAGGGTAGACATTTTTACATATTACGCACGAGCGGTTTCTTCACCCGATGGCGCCACTAGTCCACGTGGATTCTACGGTATTCGGCAGCGAAATGAACATTCTGATCACCCCCCCCCGCACACCGCACCCCAATCTCACCTGTTCCTCGTCAGGGGTGTCCATGTTGCCGGCCAGAGAGGCTAGGAGGGCCGGTAATATCTTGTTGAGGTGCTTGGCGAGCGAATCTCCGGCCACTGACGACAGGAAGGAGAGTGCACGGGTGTTCACAGGTTTCGCTGTCAGCTGTAGCAATAATAGGGAAGTAATGACTCAGCATGTAGCTTTGAGTAGAAGGACATGAGGGCGAATCGAGTAGGATGGGTTCGTAGCCTAAGCAGTAGTTTGCTGATGACTAAATGGGTTCATTCAAGGACATAATATGGCACTGTGTACACGTGTACACAAATCCAGTTTTGATCGAAGATAGCCCCAACGTATTGATAAAAATGAAAGACCTACTGCGATGACATGAAGACTTAAATGATTAAAGAAAGAAAAAACAATAGCTTAAATTTTATTTGGTGAGCCGTTTAAGAAATAATTTTTATGATTTGTTTTTTTTTATTAGACAGAAACCAGAATACTCCCGATCTGTAATTAACATGTCTTTGCCCATCTGATGCTTACCACAAACCAGAGGTCCGGCCTTTCCGTTGTAACTTATTGCTAAATGCCCCACAGTGGTTACATCATACCTCGACAAATACGCAGGACAATTCCACCCACTACCAATGCACGCTGACGCAGTATGACTTCCCTTTGTGTGGTGACGGCGGGAGAAGCACCCGGACTGACCTGTGGCACAAGGTACGGCAGCACGACTCGGTTCTTCACCGCCATCATCTGCTTTAGGCCGTCCAAGGCAAACTCAGACATCTCTGGGTCGTTCTGCAAACAGGGTATGGACAGGGTATGGACAGGTTATGGACAGGGTATAGACATGGTATGGTCAGGATATGGACAGGGTATAGAAGGGTATGGACAGGGTATAGACAGGGTATAGAAGGGTATGGACAGGGTATGAACAGGTTATGGACAGGGTATAGACATGGTATGGACAGGTTATGGACAGGGTATAGACATGGTATGGTCAGGGTATGGACAGGGTAAAGAAGGGTATGGACAGGGTATAGAAGGGTATAGACAGGGTATAGAAGGGTATGGACAGGGTATGAACAGGTTATGGACAGGGTATAGACATGGTATGGACAGGGTATGGGCAGGGTATAGAAGGGTATAGACAGGGCCTAGACAGGATACGGACAAGGTACGGACAGGATATAGACAGACTATCGACATGGTATGGACAGGGTATGGGCA
Organism: Arenicola marina; assembly: GCA_964019135.1. NCBI lineage: Eukaryota > Metazoa > Annelida > Polychaeta > Arenicolidae > Arenicola > Arenicola marina. The sequence continues at coordinate 23,366,899 of OZ025258.1, read as the reverse complement.
GGGTACAGAAGGGTATAGACAGGGTATGGACAGGGTATGGACAGGGTATAAACAGGGTATGGACAGGGTATGGACAGGGTATGGACAGGGTATGGACAGGATATAGACATGGTATGGGCAGGATATAGACAGGGTATGGACAGGACAGACAGGGTATGGACAGGATATAGACAGGGTATGGACATGGTATGGACAGGATATAGAGAGAGTATGGACAGGGTATGGACCGGGTATGTACAGGATATGGACTTGTCAATAAGAAACACTGTGACATATACTCGCATCTCAGCAATTGCTATATATATAATCTGCTGAGATGAGAACAAGCGAACTAGTCACTCCGAAACCATGACGGCCGATTGTCAGCAAACTGAGTATTTTTATGCTTTCAAGTACTTTTTCTTTGAGTAACTATGTTATAAGGTGTCGTTCATACACAATGATGTAGTTGTGGTATTTTATATGTGTGTTCGAATCATTTTCAGATGAGTAGCATGCTCCTTAAACTTCAAAAAGCCTACTCTAAATAGGATAAAGTCGGCCATCTTGGTAGGAGTGTCTAATTCCCTTTAACTGGAATACAGGTCTGACATTTAAAGTTTTGGCTGGTAACAAAAAACACACACACAACATGGTGCCAGCCGATCAGGTCACATTTTGAGCTCGCAATTTACAATTCTATAAACAAAAGTAGTTCACGGTGTCATATAAAATTGTGAGCGCTATGATTTTCTTCTAAACCTCCTGACAAAAAGGCCCTTTTGGGGCGGGTAAACAGCACGTGAGTGTCCGCCAAATTGAAAATCTGCCCGCTAAAATTGAAACTTCCTGCCCATCCGCCGACATTCAGTAAACTGGGGACCGTAGGTACCAAGTTGATCATACAACTCGGTTGTTGTCAAATCAATTTAAAGAAAAAAGAAAGGTAGATATTCCATCAGGTATCTCCGCGTCTCACCAGTTTCTCCAGCATGTAGGGCAGGATGTCGTCTAGGGCCTGGGCGCCGATCGTGCTGTGCAGGTTGTCAAACGTCTTGGCCGCCGCCTCGCGCACCTCGGGCAACGGGTCCACCAGCGTCTTCCGCACCGTGGGAATGAGGCTGTCGGCGAACGCTAGCACCTGTGACGTCATCAAAATCAGCATCGTTACATGTGTATGCACAGAGAGAAAAAAAGCTGATTTCGTTGTGATATGGGGGCATTATTTACAGAACCGAGGAGCAGACACGAGAAAAGGACGCGTGTTAAAACGATATTAATGTTGGCATGGGGAAATGGGATTGGCACAGGGGAAATGGGAAACGGGAGAGAGACACTGTCTATTATACATGTCATCCCTACTGGTGCTGCATATGAGTTTACTAAAATAAAAGTTGTCCCCGCTTACGGAGAAAATGAGCTACAATATCAATTATATCATATAATTTATGTGGTCTCTTCTAGTGGACAATCTGAGTTACTATAACACGAATTCACGTGGTCTCTGATGGAGAACTTGAGCTTCACAACTCACGTGGTCCTTGCTGGTGGAGCACATGATCTCACTGAGGCCGATGCAGACCCCCTGTCGCTGGTCGCTCTGCTTGGACTCCAGACCTTGCTCCAGGATGGGAATGATCTCCGGAAGAACCTTCTCCCCCAGCTTCCGGACGATGTCACCCAGCGTTCTGGCCGCCACCTAAAGCAAGGTCAAGGCCAACACTCGTATATATATCAGTGGTGCCAAGGGCAGATTGGGTTAGGGACAAGTCGGACGCTGCAATAGGAAAGGTCATGTAGTGGCAATGGGCGGGATCACGGCAGCAGGATTGACCTCTTACCAAATAGTAGGGATAAAGTAAGCTACTTTTGCTAAACAAATTAATGGGACAAGTAGGGAAAGCAAGGGATGTAGGCTGAAAAAGTAAAACATTTTGACGAGTTTATCCTCAGGCTATTGGCGCGGAGGTTAGATAAGATTTCACATCTTTCTCTTGTCGTAGTTCTCAGTCGTACAAGAGATTTCACACATAAGATATTTCACACATAAGAGATTTCACTTCCACACCTGTCTCTTGTCGTAGTTCTGACTGGCCAGACACCCGAGCAACAGCTGGAAAAGCGTGCTGAGGATCTCGCGCAGCGTCTTGGGCGTGTGGGTCACGATGATCTTCCAGACGTGCAGCGCCGCCTGCCGGACGAGGAGCGCGGTGTCCGAGCGTCCCATGTAGAGACCGGCCAGGACGCGGTTCCGACGCTCGCCGCCGAGGGCGCGCATGATGGCCTTCTGGGATGTCTCCGTCCCGAAGTTGTCGTCGTCGTTCATGCCCTCCGTCGTCATCTTGCCAGAGACACCTAGTGAGAGATTGGAACGAATGCCATTAAAACGTATTATGGGCATGGACAATTTTATTGAAAATTTTGTTCACCTCACTACATCCCGATCAGATCTCCATTAAACCACCCCAACCTGACACCCAGTAGAGTAGTACTGTAATATAACCTCACCTGACACCCTGTAGAGCAGATCTCCATTAACTTATCCCATCTGACACCCTGTAGAGTAGCACTGTAATATAACCCCACCTAACACCCTGTAGAGTAGCACTGTAATATAACCCCACCTGACACCCTGTAGAGTAGTACTGTAATATAACCCCACCTGACACCCTGTAGAGTAGCACTGTAATGTAACCCCACTGACACCCTGTAGAGTAGCACTGTAATATAACCCCACCTTACACCCTGTAGAACAGATCTCCATTAACCTATCCCATCTGACACCCTGTAGAGTAGCACTGTAATATAACCCCACCTGACACCCTGTAGAGTAGCACTGTAATATAACCCCACCTGACACCCTGTAGAGTAGCACTGTAATATAACCCCACCTGACACCCTGTAGAGCAGATCTCCCAGCAGCTGTACAGAGCTGTATCGGATTCTCCAGTTGTCGTCAAACAATCCCTTTTCCAGCTCGGGCAGCAGCAGTTCGATGGCGGTGTCTGCGTACATCTGTACGATGCGCTGTCCGGCCTTCAAGGCTGTGTCCCTCACGAACTCACACTCATCGGCCAGCGCCTGGACATTAAAGCAACACATTCCGTAATTTTTTGTATTACCAACCTCTTTTCCATGTCAAATAAGTACACTCTGTCTTGAGTTTAAATCCTGAAAGCCTGCGCGCTACCAGGAGAGAAGCATTGTGGTCAACGGAGCAGAAGTTGGTGGCCGGCTTTATATCCCTACGCGCCTGTTCGCAGTTCGCTATCTTGTGTGTGATGTCGATCGCGGCTCGCTATCACGTCCGCACGCGATAAAAATAAACCGCGCAGTTTTATGATGAAATGTTTGTTTTACAGACTCAAAGAGATATAAAAACATATGCATTATACATTTTGAGATACTTTAGTCTTGATTCTAAAATGTGACAAATCTAAGATGGCGCATGTAAGCATATTGCTTTAAAACATGGCATACATGTTCATATTATATCGACCAATACATTGTTCTTCGACCTAAAATCGGGGGACTACCGTATTTGCTCGAATAAGCGTCCGAGCGCTTATTGTTTTTCAGCAATAGATTCCTCCGGGGCTTAATCAAAGCGGCACTTATTCAAGAGGGGGTGCTTACAAAATTGCGGTCATGCTATTTTGGAATTGGCGAAGGGGAATATTGATGTCTGCTTCTTTAATTATAAGAGCTTCAGACACTCACATGTATTGCTGAGAATACCAACAAGAAATACGAAGGAAAATCTAGACTGGAGTTAATGTAGAGATGCATACCCATACACGTGTGGTTTCCCTTGTGAAAACACTTGCATTTTAATGCACGTTAACGGTTTGCATGTATTTATTTATATGTGCATGACGAGGTTACCGAGATATGGAATACACATGTTAACGCCCCACCCCCTCCCCTCCGCTCATGAGGGTTGGGACGTTACCTGCAGCACGAAGGGTATGATGGGTCCCACGTATTTATATCACGGGTTTGCCGAGATATGAAATACACATGTTAAGGCCCCCTCACCTTCTCCCAGGACGGTTGTGGAGTTACCTGTAGCACGGAGGGTATGATGGGTCCCCCCTCCCCAGGAGGGTTGTGGTGTTACCTGTAGCACGGAGGGTATGATGGGTCCCACGTAGGGCATGAAGTCGTCGGCGAAGACTGCCGGCAGGTAGATGTACATCATGATGTAGCCGTCCCTGATGTGGGGCGCGATGTCCGTCCGGGCCGTCGTCGCCATGATGTCCGGCATCAACTTCTGCAGCTTGGCCAGGCCCAGGCCGCCCACCACCTCGCTCAGACCTGCCGCGGCAATCAAAGGGTTAAAGTTATGTAGAGCCATGCAGACCCAGGCCGCCCCCACCTCGCTCAGACCTGCCGCGGCAATCAAAGGGTTAAAGTTATGTAGACCCATGCAGACCCAGGCCGCCCACCACCTCGCTCAAACCTGCCGCGGGTATTAAAACGGTTACAGTTATGTAGGGCAATGCAGATCCAGGAAGTCAATTCCACCGACAGGGGACCTACAAACTTGCAAAACACATGCCGAGAGAAAACAAGGGGTAAGATTCAACATCGGCCATCCTCCAGCTCGTTCATTCCTGCCGCGGGAGACAAAGGGTTAACTGCAGTAGAGGCGTAATGGAAGAGTTATGTACAGGGCTATTACGGCAAGCGAAGGGTTAAAGCAGCTAAAACAGCATTTTGTTTTCCATGATAATACATTTTTAATCTTGCAGTTAGAAATCATTTACCGACATATTTATTGCATAAAACCATTACTATAGCGTACATGAACTAAGAGGCCGCGGTACATACCTTGAGCGGCGCCAGAGCGGTCGACAGAGCTCTGTTCCGAGGTGAGCGTCTCCATGAGCCAGGGAACCAGCTTCTCAAAGCCCTTCTCCCCCATGCCCTTGACCATGGCCCCAAGGGCGCGGGCCGAGACGGAGCGCACTTCCGGTACAGGGTCCAGCAGGGACTGCTTCAGGCCGGGGATGACTGACGGCAGGTACGGGGCCAGGTCCTGGACAGCGGGGCGGGGGATTCAAATCGGTAAAATAGTGATCATGTTATAAAGGCTGTATTTGCTTTATCGAACGATGTCGACATCTATCGTTCTTCAGTGTATTAGTATCACTAATATTGAAGTTACTCACACGGCAATATATTCCATGGGAAACTATTCAAATGTTTAGAATCAAAATGATGCATTCATGATCTAAGAACACACTTCTTGCGCGCCATAAATACCAGAGCAACTTTTGATCAGTCAGTGAGTACATGTTGCCAATGATCTGGGGGCCTCACCTTTTGGTCTGTCAGTGAGTACATGTTGCCAATGATCTGGGCGCCTCACCTTTTGGTCAGTCAGTGAGTACATGTTGCCAATGATCTGGGGGCCTCACCTGTTGGTCTGTCAGTGAGTACATGTTGCCAATGATCTGGGCGCCTCACCTTTTGGTCTGTCGGTGAGTACATGTTGCCAATGATCTGGGCGCCTCACCTTTTGGTCAGTCAGTGAGTACATGTTGCCAATGATCTGGGGGCCTCACCTTTTGGTCAGTCAGTGAGTACATGTTGCCAATGATCTGGGTGCCTCACCGTTTGGTCAGTCAGTGAGTACATGTTGCCAATGATCTGGGGGCCTCACCTTTTGGTCTGTCAGTGAGTACATGTTGCCAATGATCTGGGCGCCTTTACCTTTTGGTCTGTCAGTGAGTACATGTTGCCAATGATCTGGGCGCCTTTACCTTTTGGTCTGTCAGTGAGTACATGTTGCCAATGATCTGGGGGCCTCACCTTTTGGTCTGTCAGTGAGTACATGTTGCCAATGATCTGGGCGCCTCACCTTTTGGTCTGTCAGTGAGTACATGTTGCCAATGATCTGGGCGCCTTTACCTTTTGGTCAGTCAGTGAGTACATGTTGCCAATGATCTGGGGGCCTCACCTTTTGGTCAGTCAGTGAGTACATGTTGCCAATGATCTGGGCGCCTCACCTTTTGGTCAGTCAGTGAGTACATGTTGCCAATGATCTGTGCGCCTCACCTTGTGGTCTGTCAGTGAGTACATGTTGCCAATGATCTGGGGGCCTCACCTTTTGGTCAGTCAGTGAGTACATTTGGCCAATGGTCTGGGGGCCTCACCTTTTGGTCTGTCAGTGAGTACATGTTGCCAATGATCTGGGGGCCTCACCTTTTGGTCAGTCAGTGAGTACATTTGGCCAATGGTCTGGGGGCCTCACCTTTTGGTCAGTCAGTGAGTACATGTTGCCAATGATCTGGGCGCTTTACCTTTTGGTCTGTCAGTGAGGACATGTTGCCAATGATCTGGGCGCTTTACCTTTTGGTCTGTCAGTGAGTACATGTTGCCAATGATCTGGGCGCCTCACCTTGTGGTCTGTCAGTGAGTACATGTTGCCAATGATCTGGGGGCCTCACCTTTTGGTCAGTCAGTGAGTACATTTGGCCAATGGTCTGGGGGCCTCACCTTTTGGTCTGTCAGTGAGTACATGTTGCCAATGATCTGGGGGCCTCACCTTTTGGTCAGTCAGTGAGTACATTTGGCCAATGGTCTGGGGGCCTCACCTTTTGGTCAGTCAGTGAGTACATGTTGCCAATGATCTGGGCGCTTTACCTTTTGGTCTGTCAGTGAGGACATGTTGCCAATGATCTGGGCGCTTTACCTTTTGGTCTGTCAGTGAGGACATGTTGCCAATGATCTGGGCGCTTTACCTTTTGGTCTGTCAGTGAGTACATGTTGCCAATGATCTGGGCGCCTCACCTTTTGGTCTGTCAGTGAGTACATGTTGCCAATGATCTGGGCGCCTTTACCTTTTGGTCTGTCAGTGAGTACATGTTGCCAATGATCTGGGCGCCTCACCTTTTGGTCTGTCAGTGAGTACATGTTGCCAATGATCTGGGCGCCTCACCTTTTGGTCTGTCAGTGAGTACATGTTGCCAATGATCTGGGCGCCTTTACCTTTTGGTCTGTCAGTGAGTACATGTTGCCAATGATCTGGGGGCCTCACCTTTTGGTCAGTCAGTGAGTACATGTTGCCAATGATCTGGGCGCCTTTACCTTTTGGTCTGTCAGTCAGTACATGTTGCCAATGATCTGGGCGCCTTTACCTTTTGGTCAGTCAGTGAGTACATGTTGCCAATGATCTGGGCGCTTTACCTTTTGGTCTGTCAGTGAGTACATGTTGCCAATGATCTGGGCGCCTTTACCTTTTGGTCTGTCAGTGAGTACATGTTGCCAATGATCTGGGGGCCTCACCTTTTGGTCAGTCAGTGAGTACATGTTGCCAATGATCTGGGCGCCTTTACCTTTTGGTCTGTCAGTCAGTACATGTTGCCAATGATCTGGGCGCCTTTACCTTTTGGTCAGTCAGTGAGTACATGTTGCCAATGATCTGGGCGCTTTACCTTTTGGTCTGTCAGTGAGTACATGTTGCCAATGATCTGGGGGCCTCACCTTTTGGTCTGTCAGTGAGTACATGTTGCCAATGATCTGGGGGCCTCACCTTTTGGTCTGTCAGTGAGTACATGTTGCCAATGATCTGGGCGCCTTTACCTTTTGGTCAGTCAGTGAGGACATGTTGCCAATGATCTGGGCGCCTTTACCTTTTGGTCAGTCAGTGAGTACATGTTGCCAATGATCTGGGCGCTTTACCTTTTGGTCTGTCAGTGAGTACATGTTGCCAATGATCTGGGCGCCTCACCTTTTGGTCTGTCAGTGAGTACATGTTGCCAATGATCTGGGCGCCTCACCTTTTGGTCTGTCAGTGAGTACATGTTGCCAATGATCTGGGGGCCTCACCTTTTGGTCTGTCAGTGAGTACATGTTGCCAATCATCTGGGGGGCCTCACCTTTTGGTCTGTCAGTGAGTACATGTTGCCAATGATCTGGGCGCCTCACCTTTTGGTCAGTCAGTGAGTACATGTTGCCAATGATCTGGGCGCCTCACCTTTTGGTCAGTCAGTGAGTACATGTTGCCAATGATCTGGGCGCCTCACCTTTTGGTCAGTCAGTGAGTACATGTTGCCAATGATCTGGGCGCTTTACCTTTTGGTCAGTCAGTGAGTACATGTTGCCAATGATCTGGGGGCCTCACCTTGTGGTCTGTCAGTGAGTACATGTTGCCAATGATCTGGGGGCCTCACCTTGTGGTCTGTCAGTGAGTACATGTTGCCAATGATCTGGGGGCCTCACCTTTTGGTCTGTCAGTGAGTACATGTTGCCAATGATCTGGGCGCCTCACCTTTTGGTCTGTCAGTGAGTACATGTTGCCAATGATCTGGGCGCCTTTACCTTTTGGTCAGTCAGTGAGTACATGTTGCCAATGATCTGGGCGCCTCACCTTGTGGTCTGTCAGTGAGTACATGTTGCCAATGATCTGGGGGCCTCACCTTTTGGTCTGTCAGTGAGTACATGTTGCCAATGATCTGGGCGCCTCACCTTTTGGTCCGTCAGTGAGTACATGTTGCCAATGATCTGGGGGCCTCACCTTTTGGTCTGTCAGTGAGTACATGTTGCCAATGATCTGGGGGGCCTCACCTTTTGGTCTGTCAGTGAGTACATGTTGCCAATGATCTGGGCGCCTCACCTTTTGGTCTGTCAGTGAGTACATGTTGCCAATGATCTGGGCGCCTCACCTTTTGGTCTGTCAGTGAGTACATGTTGCCAATGATCTGGGCGCCTCACCCTTTGGTCTGTCAGTGAGTACATGTTGCCAATGATCTGGGCGCCTCACCTTTTGGTCTGTCAGTGAGTACATGTTGCCAATGATCTGGGCGCCTCACCTTTTGGTCTGTCAGTGAGCACATGTTGCCAATGATCTGGGCGCTTTACCTTTTGGTCTGTCAGTGAGTACATGTTGCCAATGATCTGGGCGCCTCACCTTTTGGTCAGTCAGTGAGTACATGTTGCTAATGATCTGGGCGCCTCACCTTTTGGTCTGTCAGTGAGTACATGTTGCCAATGATCTGGGCAGCCATTTTCCTGGTCTCCGTGGAGCGGTCCTGGAAGGCACGCTGTACGACTGGCATGATGAGCGCCAGGGACGGCGAGTCGATGAAGTGCACGAACTTGGTCTCCAGCAGCCTCTGGAGGCAGTAGGTGGTGCGCCGGGTCGGGTCCTGTAGCGCCTCCAACAGTGTGGGCACGATGGCTGCAGGGCGACAGAGGGGGCGATAATGGGGGTACGTCTTACCGCACTGTCAACGATTGATTCTATCGATTATGGCACGACGGTTGCAAGGGGACAGATGGGGCGATAATGGGGTTATGTGTCACCACAGGTGACGCCACTGACAAATATTAATTTTATCACTGAGGAGGCGATGGCTGAAAGGTAAGATGATCTGCTTGTATCAAACCATCCCCATACATGAATAAAAACTTTGGTGTGCCACATAAAGGTCACAGTTTTATTGGTGTACTACATAAAGGTCACAGATTTATTGGCGTACTACATAAAAGTCACAGATTTATTGGCGTACTACATAAAGGTCACAGATTTATTGGCGTACTACCCACAGAACGCAGAACTTCCTTGAAATAAGTTTATGCTTGATTTAACTTTGTAAAAAGAGTGTTCAAATGCCCAAGAGAGCGCCTGAGGGCGCTCACTATAAATGAAGTCACCTCTCGTTGCTAAGCTACCCACCTTGAATCTCGGGGTTCTTGATGACGGAGCCGATCTGTTTGAGCGCCTGGGCGCCCGCCTTCTGCACCTTGAGATGGGAGTCCGAGAGGACCTCCGTCAGCTTGGGCACGATGCTGGGCAGACAGGCGGACAGCTGCTTCGGGGCGCAAAACGCCATGGCACCGAGCAGCTCAACGGAACCTGCAAGGAATCAAAGTCGTAGACCAGTTATTAATCACGCGTGTATCACGAATCAGTATTATTTCATTTCTGTGTGACCTTATGAGACACATCTCCGTTATGAGGAACGCGTTCAGAGGGTGATTCGTTATTCCATGTTAGAGCGAACCATTGTTTCAACATACCTCACGTATGACGTATGACGCTTATAATATTTATTATTAATAATTCCTTTCGTGGACTCGACCATGGAAGATGGACCAGGGGGTGAGGAGGATGACCAAAAAGGTATGGTGAGACAGGAAAATAGTAGTCTCGAGTAGGCCACGGTAGCAGCAAGACGCGGAGGTAACGGAATGTGCGCATAGAGTGGACCGGGGGTTGGCGGGACATTTATTAGGTACGCGATCTACTAGGAGTTTAATTATTGTGTTGCGCTGCTCGTTGTGAGATGACAACTTTGTCCGTGCCTTTCATCGCAGATTGTTGAAAGCGTCAGTTACCATGAGAGAAACACTTTTTCCCGCTTGGAGCGCCATCTTGTTGAGGTCTAATTCAACATGTCCTGGAGCCCTAATCTACTGGAGGAGCATTCATTCTTACCGGTCTTGGTGCGCCCTCTACCATAAGAAGGGGCCGGCGCGACCGCTCAGCGGGTTAGAGCGCTCGCATTGAGTGCTCAGGTCACCCGAGAGCCTAACGGCACGTGGGTCGGTGGTTCGAGCCCTGCTGTGGCCATGTCTGTGTGGTCGCAGGATAAAGATCTCATGTCTTTCTTCGTAAAGAGTAGGGGGTTACCCCCCGGGGACATGGCTCCACTCTCCCTTCCTTCTCCCATTGACGCGATATGACCAAAAGTGGTTAAAGCGTCCTGAATAACCAACCAACCATCTACCGTAAGAGGACATACCGGTCTAGCCGCGCCTTCTACTGCAAGAGGACTCAGTCTGACCGGTCTTGGTGTGCCCCCTACTGTAAGAGGATATACCGGTCTAGCAGCGCCCCCTACTGTAAGAGGATATACCGGTCTAGCAGCGCCCCCTACTGTAAGAGGACTCAGTCTTACCGGTCTTGGTGCGCCCTCTACTTTAAGAGGACTCAGTCTTACCGGTCTTGGTGCGCCGTATACTGTAAGAGGACTAAGTCTTACCGGTCATGGTGCGCCCTCTACTGTAAGAGGACTCAGTCTTACCGGTCTTGGTGCGCCCTATACTGTAAGAGGACGCAGTCGGACCGGTCTAGTGGCGCCCCCTACTGTAAGAGGACAATATCTTACCGGTCTTGGTTCGCCAGGAGTCCTCCTCCAGGGCCGTCAGTAGAGATGGCAGGATGAGCTTGACGCCGTGCGCACTCAGCTTACTCATCACCACCTTGGCCGTGTCGTCGGCCGCCTGCGGGGAACATAACACAGACACATAGACAACTTCGCAAATCAGTTCAGATTATTCCACTGTGAGGCGCCACTTCATGTGCAATGCATGCTGGGTATTATTTTGGTCTTTACGAGATGGCGTCATCGCATGATGACGTGTTTTGTAGACACTTAAACATGCAAAATTGTCATCTATATAACGGACAAGTTACGTAATCTGAATGTAAGTTAGACATGCCCATTAATTTTATACATGCCTTGCCAATACCCTGGAAATGTGGTATTAATCTCCGTAGACAAAATCAAGAAAACTAAATATTTCCCAGAACTCTTTGCGCCAGTCACGCTTTTGCCAAGATGGCGTATAATCGCGAAGCCGTGTATTCTGAAGAACATACACAAGAACAAGTCTCCACAGAAAAGACTGAGACAAAATGCGGAAATTTCATATGAAATCCAATTATGCAAAAGATCTATACTTTGAAATTTGGAACAAACAAACAAATATTATACGAATCATAATTTCGCTACATAATAGTAACGTCTTGCACAAAAAAACAACAGTATGATTGTAACGTACTTCACATACGACCCTCGCCCCCCACCCCTCCCCTCCCCTCCCACATCCAGCGACCTACCTCGCGGACGTACTGACTGCTGTCGCCGAAGCAGAGCAGCAGTTGTGGCAGAATGTGGACGACGTAGGGTTCAAACAGGCGTCCCAGCATGGAGCAGAGCATCTCTAGGGCGAACAGCGCACCTGTAACGGGCACCGTCACATCATACATGCTGTATAGCGTGAAGGGGCTGTGTAGCGTGAAGGGGTTGTATGGCGTGAAGGGGTTGTATAGCGTGAAGGGGCTGTATAGCGTGAAGGGGTTGTATGGCGTGAAGGGGTTGTATAGCGTGAAGGGGTTGTATAGCGTGAAGGGGTTTTATAGCGTGAAGGGGTTGTATAGCGTGAAGGGGTTGTAAATGCGCTTACATATTGCGAGAACGTTGTAATGGTGGTTACATAGTTCGAAAGTGTTGTAATGGTGGCTGTACAGCCCGAGGTATGAAACGTTTGGTGTTTTGGGTCGCTTTTGTTCCCATTACGGCCACAGTGTACCAAGAAACCCCGCGGGAAAATGAATACGGGGATGCATGAAACTTGCCAACTATGGAGCGGTCAGGGTTCAAACCCACAACCTGTTGATCTACAACTCAGCCTGCTTACCAAACGAGCCAGAGAGTCCCCCCCCCCTCCACTCCCCCCACAGTTATATACGATTTAAACTAAAATTAAAATTATAGTTTAGAAAAGAGTTCCGTTCAACTCTTATCGGCCGCGTTCCGCCATTGCAGCGCTTACCTTCCCTGTACTTGGGGGCCTTCTTGTTCTGTATGGCCTCCGTCAGCGTGGACATGATGTCGAGCTGTTTAAGCGAGAGGATGCCCAGACCCTTGACCAGCCCCGCCAGGCCGTAGGCCGCGCCCTTCCGCTCCCCGTAGTTATCAGCCTCCAGCAGCACCCGCAACAGTCGCTTCACCGTGTCCGACGCGTCGTCCTTGATCGCGGGAACCAGCGGCGGCAGGCAGTTGGCCACCGCCTCCTGGACCTGGGAGGAAAGGGGTCGGGAAGGTGAGATCGATTTGTATGACGGCGGGAACCAGCGGAGGCAGGTCTGACTTTGGTAAATAGTACCAGGGACGTTGACCGCCTATAGCGGGGAGGAGGGGTGAACTCACCTGTTGGGACGGCGGGGAGGGGGTGAACGCACCTGTTGGGACGGCGCGGAGAGGGAGGAGGGAGTGAACTCACCTGTTGGGACGGCGGGGAGGGGGTGAACGCACCTGTTGGGACGGCGATAAGAGGATGTCGATCAGTTTGGCGACAATGGGTCTGACTTTGGTAAATAGTACCAGGGAAGTTGACCGCCTATAGCGGGGAGGAGGGGTGAACTCACCTGTTGGGACGGCGGGGCGGGGGTGAACGCACCTGTTGGGACGGCGCGGAGAGGGAGGAGGGAGTGAACTCACCTGTTGGGACGGCGGGGAGGGGGTGAACGCACCTGTTGGGACGGCGATGAGAGGGTGTCGATCAGTTTGGCGACAATGGGTCTGACTTTGGTAAATAGTACCAGGGAAGTTGACCGCCTATAGCGGGGAGGAGGGGTGAACTCACCTGTTGGGACGGCGGGGAGGGGATGAACTCACCTGTTGGGATGTCGTGGAAAGAGAGGAGGGAGTGAACTCACCTGTTGGGACGGCGCGGAAAGAGAGGAGGGAGTGAACTCACCTGTTGGGACGGCGGGGAGGGGGTGAACGCACCTGTTGGGACGGCGCGGAGAGGGAGGAGGGAGTGAACTCACCTGTTGGGACGGCGGGGAGGGGGTGAACGCACCTGTTGGGACGGCGATGAGAGAGTGTCGATCAGTTTGGCGACAATGGGTCTGACTTTGGTATATAGTACCAGGGACGTTGACCGCCTATAGCGGGGAGAAGGGGTGAACTCACCTGTTGGGACGGTGGGGAGGGGATGAACTCACCTGTTGGGATGTCGTGGAAAGAGAGGAGGGAGTGAACTCACCTGTTGGGACGGCGGGGAGGGGGTGAACGCACCTGTTGGGACGGCGCGGAGAGGGAGGAGGGAGTGAACTCACCTGTTGGGACGGCGGGGAGGGGGTGAACGCACCTGTTGGGACGGCGCGGAGTGGGTGAACTCACCTGTTGGGACGGCGCGGAGAGGGAGGAGGGGGTGAGCTCACCTGTTGGGACGGCGTGGACGGGGTAAACTTACCTGTTGGGACGGCGCGGAGAAGGAGGAGGGGTGAACTCACCTGTTGGGACGGCGCGGAGAGGAAGGAGGGGGTGAACTCACCTGTTGGGACGGCGCGGAGGGGGAGGAGGGAGTAAGCTCACCTGTTGTGACGGCGCGGAGGGGGTGAACTCACCTGTTGGGACGGCGTGGAGAGGGTATCGATCAGTTTGGCGACGATGGGTCGGACTTTCGGGTCGTCCTTGTCGAGATGTTTGGCGAGAGATCCCATCAGGATCACGACACTCTGGCGGACGGCGTCAAAGCTGGCGTTGTCCGGAGCATGCTCCAGGAACTTCTCAAACAGGGGTAGCAGCAGCGCCACGTTACCCTGGCAACGGGGGGGAAGGGGGTGCGTAAACAGAAGTGTGGTGTATCAAATTGATCAGCACTACAGATGATGTGGCATCGAACTTAGTATATACTCCTTCTAATCTATTTGTCAAAATCTTTTATGTATTTACCACAGGCCGGTCTTTAATATGAATATATGTTTGCATTCCTGGGGTTCGCATGGAAAGAACAAGAACTCAAATATAAAAATGTAGTTCTAACTAGAGATATTTACAGCAATAGCTATGTATGCTATACATATGGCCATAGGAAATATCTGCAATACCGAAAATTGTAACACGAGCCCCCACCCCCACCCCCGCCCCCCACCCCGGGCCTCTGCCACGCTCACCTTGCCGTGGTCGTTGACGGCCGACCCCCCCCCCCCCCCGCCCCCCCTCCATCCCGGGCCTCTGCCACGCTCACCTTGCCGTGGTCGTTGCCGGCCGCCCCCACCCAACCCCCCCACCCCGGGCCTCTGCCACGCTCACCTTGCCGTGGTCGTTGACGGCCGCCACGGCAGCATTCAGCATGTGTTTTCGGACCTCCTCGTTGCGGTCGTTCAACGCCTCCTCCACAAAGAAGGCGAACAACCGCTGCACTTGGCTCTTCATGTAGGGCGATATGCGGCACAGCGCCACGGCGACCCCGGCGCGCGCGTGGAACTGGTCGGGCGGGGACTCGGACACGACCCTGCCGAACGAGTCCAGCTGGGGAGGGGGCATCTGGGGTGGAAAGAAAGATAAGTCGGGTTATAAGGTGGAAGTAATCGGTTTATCACGGTTTATTATGGTTTATTATGGTTTATTAGGCAGTAGAAACAAAGGTCCCCACTCCCATCCTCTCAACCCCGGCTCTACCGACCAAGACCTCGGCCCTACCGACCAAGACCAGGACCACAACGATCACGAACCTTTCAATATACGACACACCCGGCCCTCTACAACCCACCTCAACCCCGACCCACCCGACCGCGACCCCGACCCTCTCGAACCTATCAAATCCGACCCACCCGACCCTCTCAAATCCGACCCTCTCCATCAATTTGGCCCAGCCCCTCATGACCCTCACCCTCACTCTCACCCGCCCGAACTCAGTCCTCGCCCCCACCTTGCCGAACCCCCACCCTCCAAACCCTCACCCTGCCGGTCCCCACCCTCCAACCCCCCACCCAGCCGACCCCGGTCGTTGTCCCCAACTCACGTGTAACTTGTCCCTGTAGAGCTCGAGCAGCTGCTCCAGCGTGACCTTGACCTCGGACGGGTGCTCCTTGATGGCGGCTCCAAGAGCGTCGGCGGCCGCCCCCCTGACCACCCCCTCGTCGTGCACGAGGTCCTCCACGACCAACTTACACAGGTCAGCCCTCAGCTCTAGGCCCGCGGCCTCCCACAGCCTGGGGGGAGAGGGGGGTACATATAGTTATAGACATGTTATAGACAGGTCAGCCCTCAGCTCTAGGCCCGCGGCCTCCCACAGCCTGGGGGGAGAGGGGGGTACATATAGTTATAGACATGTTATAGACAGGTCAGCCCTCAACTCTAGGCCCGCGGCCTCCCACAGCCTGGGGGGAGAGGGGGGTACATATAGTTATAGACATGTTATAGACAGGTCAGCCCTCAACTCTAGGCCCGCGGCCTCCCACAGCCTGGGGGAGAGGGGGGTACATATAGTTATAGACATGTTATAGACAGGTCAGCCCTCAGCTCTAGGCCCGCGGCCTCCCACAGCCTGAGGGGAGAGGGGGGTACATATAGTTATAGATATGTTATAGACAGGTCAGCCCTCAGCTCTAGGCCCGCGGCCTCCCACAGCCTGGGGGAGAGGGGGGAGAGGGGGGTACATATAGTTATAGACATGTTATACACAGGTCAGCCCTCAGCTCTAGGCCCGCGGCCTCCCACAGCCTGGGGGGAGAGGGGGGTACATATAGTTATAGACATGTTATAGACAGCTCAGCCCTCAGCTCCAGGCCCGCAGCCTCCCACAGCCTGGGGAGAGAGGGGGGTACATATAGTTATAGACATGTTATAGACAGGTCAGCCCTCAGCTCTAGGCCCGCGGCCTCCCACAGCCTGGGGGGAGAGGGGGGTACATATAGTTATAGACATGTTATAGACAGGTCAGCCCTCAGATCTAGGCCCGCGGCCTCCCACAAACTGGGGGGAGAGGGGGGTACACATAGTTATAGACATGTTATAGACATGTTATAGACAGGTCAGCCCTCAGCTCTAGGCCCGCGGCCTCCCACAGCCTGGGGGGAGAGGGGGGTACATATAGTTATAGACATGTTATAGACAGGTCAGCCCTCAGCTCTAGGCCCGCGGCCTCCCACAGCCTGGGGAGAGAGGGGGGTACACATAGTTATAGACATGTTATAGACAGGCCAGGCCTCAGCTCCAGGCCCGCGGCCTCCCACAGCCTGGGGGAAGGAGTAAGGGGGAGAGGGGGGCGTCATATTATATATGGCATTCAGTATTGCACAATTCCCTCTTTGGGTTAAGTTAGATTCCGAATTTAAAGTTACAGCCGATATTTTTAAAACTTATTTTTTGCCGATTCATCTAAAATTTTATTTTATACCCTATTTATCTAAAAGCAAGTTTATTTGCGTATTTTAGTCCGTATGAAAACGTTTTCAGTGGCTGATTTGTGTGAGACTGACCTGTCAGCGAGCTGTTTGTTATCCTCTTCCGGATCAAACTTGGCGATCCAGACTCTCTTGGCGAGCTGCATCCCGTTTTCGTGGTCGGTGTCCTGGTCGGGAAGCACCATCTCGAGCTTGGCGAGACTCTGGATCAAGACAGGGATCACATGGACACAGCTCGCAACTAACAGCGTAATAATCCAGGGTCGAACATTTCAAAGGGAGTCTTCACTCGGCTTAATTACATGTATAATTACACTCCCTCTATGTTTACATACACATAGAGCTAAAGATGATCACAAGCATTGCTCTCTGCCCTATACCACTCAACTATAGGCCCACTTGCCTAACGGGGGTCTGTACTCACCATTAAGCCCACCTCCCTCACGGGGGTCTGTACTCACCATTAAGCCCACCTCCCTCACGGGGGTCTGTACTCACCATTAAGCCCACCTCCCTCACGGGGGTCTGTACTCACCATTAAGCCCACATCCCTCACGGGGGTCTGTACTCACCATTAAGCCCACCTCCCTCACGGGGGTCTGTACTCACCATTAAGCCCACCTCCCTCACGGGGGTCTGTACTCACCATTAAGCCCACCTCCCTCACGGGGGTCTGTACTCACCATTAAGCCCACCTCCCTCACGGGGGTCTGTACTCACCATTAAGCCCACCTCCCTCACGGGGGTCTGTACTCACCATTAAGCCCACCTCCCTCACGGGGGTCTGTACTCACCATTAAGCCCACCTCCCTCACGGGGGTCTGTACTCACCATTAAGCCCACATCCCTCACGGAGGTCTGTACTCACCATTAAGCCCACCTCCCTCACGGGGGTCTGTACTCACCATTAAGCCCACCTCCCTCACGGGGGTCTGTACTCACCATTAAGCCCACCTCCCGCACGGGGGTCTGTACTCACCATTAAGCCCACCTCCCTCACGGGGGTCTGTACTCACCATTAAGGCCACCTCCCTCACGGGGGTCTGTACTCACCATTAAGCCCACCTCCCGCACGGGGGTCTGTACTCACCATTAAGCCCACCTCCCTCACGGGGGTCTGTACTCACCATTAAGGCCACCTCCCTCACGGGGGTCTGTACTCACCATTAAGCCCACCTCCCTGACGGGGGCCGCCGGGGCCTGCAGAGCCTGCAGCAGGACGTTGATTTCAGCCTGCGAGGCAGCCGTGCACCTCTCCAGCCCGCTGGCGCAGTCGGCCGTCTTGAGGAGCACCTCGGCCCCCATCTGCTGCAGGGGGCCCACCGTGGTGCCCACGAGGTAGGCCAGCAGCTTCATCATGTCCTCGCGGGGCAGCAGGTCCGGACCCAGCTGGAACGGTCACGGTTGGTTGGTTGGATGGTTGTATATTCAGGACGCTCTAACCACCTTTGGTCATATCAGGTCAATGGAAGAAGCAAAGGAGAGTGGAGCCATGTCCCCGGGGGTAATCCCCAACTCTTTACGAAGAAGGACATGGGATCTTTATCCTACGACCACACAGACATGGCCACAGCGGGGCGCGAACCACCGATCCCCGTGCTGTTAGGCCCTCAGGTGGCCAGAGCACTCAAGGCGAGCGCTCTAACCCACTGAGCTATCGGGGCGGCCCCGAAAGGTCACTTAACGTTGGGCCTAATGACGTCATTGTTGATGAGTCCCGATGACGTCATTGGTCACGAGTCCTGATGACGTCATTCTTAACGAGTCCTGATGTATCTTGATGTAGATGTGGGAAGCACATAACTTATACGTAATTGTTATGAAATGTTGGTGTTTTAGGCCGCTTTTGTGCACAAGAAAGCTACATTGGGCCCAAAACACTCCCGGGGCAATGGAATGGGCTTGGATGAAACATGCCTCACATGTAGGTACCAAGGTTCGTACCCACGAACTGTTGACCTGTAGCTCAGCCTCCTTACCAACTGAGCTAGGAAGGTTCCCAACCGCATTGGTGGCAAGCGTAACGCGTCGGCTTTTTATCAATAATCAGGGAATACACACACATATCTAAGGTGTATCTAGCATGTTTAGAAAGGAGTGAAATCATTAGTCACTTGAAGGGCAAAACATCCTTCCTTCCATTGATCAACTTCCCTTAAGCAGCTCAACATATGACTTTTACGACACTCGAAGTATATTTGCAATATAGAGACCTAAACAAAACAAATGTGCTTTAAAATAAATAAAAAAATTACCGAATTACAGCAAAAGTATTGAAAATTGTATTGTAAAAAGAAGGCGCAATCAAGAAACCACAAGACTATAAATGACAAGGGAAACCTGGGACCAAAAACTGCAAAGAAACTATAACACCAACAGTGATGACGGAAGCAATACAGATCCAACACAGATCCGCACATCAAGAAGCCGAGCCAATGAACCGCCGCCGCTGGACACAATGCCGTACCTCGTCCCTCTCCACATCCTCAGCGTCCGAGCGAAGCTGAGTGTGCGCCTCGATGATCAGCAGCGCCTTCAGCATGACGGCGTCCACCCCGTCCTTGCCCTTGGTGACGCAGCACTGGCCGTGGCTCTCTAGCACCGACCGTAGCAACGGGAAGCAGAAGGCGAAGGTGGGCGCCGGAAGCGGACGCGCGGCCACGCCGGCGAGACGCTTGGCGGTTTTCTGCGGGACTGTCTGGTGGTGGAGCAGGCAAAGTGCGCGCTGCGCCTGCGCGGGCAGCAGCTCGTCGCACCAGACGCCCACCTCAAGGTCACACTCCGGCTTCATGAGGCGGATGGTGGACCAGGTCAGGAGCTGAGCTGTAAGAGGGGATCAGAGCATCGATAAATGATTTATTATCGAAATGCCGTGAAACCTGGAGGTACGTTTATGTTCTACAACACAAGCGAATATAAATAAATACATAAGATTCAATATTGAAGTCTCCTGATGCTAAGTTATAACAAACAAGTATTTGACATTTCGAGAAACCACAATCCTACTTTTCTTTTAAAAGATATCTTTTAATAGCCCATTACTAGTCACTATCGGAGCTTGCTACAGACGTGGAAAGCATGTTTACGCAACAAAAGTATCGACATTTGCGTTCGGGTCAGTCTCCACTTGTGTATATGTGTAATACAAACAGTCTGCATGTTCATCAATACAGAGAACGTTCAACTTGAAACAGTTTCGGGTCATACAACGAGAATGACCATAATTACTATAGGAAGGAGTGATATATCCGAGGGAAATCCTCATTCTAATAGTGCGACCCCCGGATCCTCACCGAGTGGTGGTCTATTCATGACGCTTTTACCAATTCTGGTCATATCGCGTCAATGGGAGAAGGAAGGGAAGAGCGGAACCATGTTCCCGGAGGTAACCCCCTATTCTTTGCCAGAGAGAAAGACACAGGATCTTTATCCTGCGACCAAACAGACATGGCCACAGCGGGGCTCGAACCACCGACCCACGTGCCGTTAGGCTCTCATGGGGGCCAAAGCGCTCGCTCTAACCCACTGAGCTATCGGGGCGGCCCCCCATCCTCACCGAAGTCCCGGCTGTAGTCCTGGAAGGCGGCGTCCCTGAGTTGGCAGAGGACGCCGATGATCCTGCGGGCGGTGAGCGGGGAGCGCAGCAGGATGACGGCCAGCTTGAGGAGGGACGGCAGGTGGAGGCGGGTCTGCACGGGGTGGCCACGCACCAGCGCCGACAACACCTGGCAGGCGTTAACCACCTGCTGGTCCAGCTGTAAACACACGGCAGGCGGTCCATGTTACACGTTAGGCAGCCGTTATTGTGATACATATACACTCACGGTAGACCCTCTCCCGGGTAACCCGAAACGCTGTTCATATCGGATATTGTCTCACGTATGTAGCGTGTTTTACACTGTAGTTCGGGGAATCACTAATCTACTTTGAAATGACTAGATTCTACTTCGATTCGCATTGTTATCCCGCATACATACGTTTATCTTAAATATCATTCTGATACAGAAAAGGAGCAATGATGCATAATAAACCAGCGTCTCGTTAAATTGCCAAACTATTTATCAACTTTGTTTCCCACTTTATTGGTTGGTTGGTTATTTAAACATAACATAGTAACGGTTATTCAGGACGCTTTAACCACTTTCGGTCATATCACGTCAATGGGAGAAGGAAGGGAAAGTGGAGGCATGTCCCCAGGGGTAACCCCCTACTCTTTACGAAGAAGGACATGGGATCTTTATCCTGCGACGACACAGACATGGCCACAGCGCGGCTCGAACCACCGACCCACGTGCCGTTAGACTCTCAAGTGGCCAGAGCAGCACTCAATGCGAGCGCTTGCCGGCCTCCTCCCAATTTATTGAGCCGCATGGAATCTTACATTCTTTAGAAAATGAAAACTCTTCTAGCAGAACCCCAGACTTCTAAAACACTCTCGCATGATTAGAAGTTTGCCAGTTTCCAGATACCTACCAGCTTCAGCCTCTGTCTTATCCTGGATTCCTTCTGCAGCTCGGCCTCCATCAACTCCTGTTGCTTCTTGCTCAGCTTGGGTTCCTTGCTGGCCACTTTTCCTTTCTTTTTCTCAAGTTCCTGTAACGTAGGCAAGGCGTGTGAATCTTGTAAGGACGCGTCCATTTCATGCAATGACGTCTACCTATATTCTACTTCCATTTAAGATAAATGATAAAAGATAAAAGCATGAAATATTAAGTTCGTCTGCATTTTAATTATCACACAACGTCTGTGTTTCCGTTTTAACCATAAAATAATAGTTATAAATACTGGGCCAATAATAGCTCTATCAACGGTCGTCCTATTCGTTGTAATGAATGGGATATTGACTGTTAAGTCGCTAATGAAGACAGGATGAAGCACACCTTTCTGAGCTCGACTTCGGCCATTTGATCAGCGTAAGAATACAGCTTGTTCTCTCGTTTGACATTGCCCTGTTTGTCATCGGCAGCGCCCGACCTGCAAGACAAAATATTCAACGCATTCATAATAATCCCGTTCACTCGATAACCATCTGGCCAACACCGCAATGAGCCCATGTCATCCCACTCCCACCTCCCTCCTCCCTCCTCCCGGACCGAGTCCCACCCACCACAACAACGCCCATGGTTTAAGGAGATATCCATATGGCATTGGTTCGAGTGCGGGTGGTAGGATAGGAAATATGGGCGGAGATAATCCCACCTGGAACGACGAGCAATGTCATATGTATTTTTTCTCACACGAACCTTAGTCAAATTTCACCGTGAGGGGTGATAATCGAACGTTTTCGAAAGTACCCCAGTCGGAGAATGCGAGATGTGTTTATCCCAGACCTGGTGTAACAATGGGCCGCAGCGAGGTGAGCGAGAGAAGGAGTCCTTCAAAGGCCCTATATCCTCAATGGGAATGATTAATCCAGCGGGATTCAACGTTACTAAAGCCCGAACTCCGGCAGTTCATTGAGACACGCGTGAAGGTCACCGGGACGTTCTTGTGCTTACCCCTCAATGACGCTCTTGTGCTTACCCCTCAATGACGCTCTTGTGCTTACCCCTCAATGACGCTCTTGTGCTTACCCCTCAATGACGCTCTTGTTGAAGAGCTCGCCCTCCGGCCACTGGAAGATGCCGTGGTCTTCTCGCGTGATGGTCAGCAGGGCCGGGTTTCGCAAAGTCTCGCTCGCCAGCTCCACAAGTCTCGGCACCACGACGTCTGGCGAGATCCGAACCAGCGTCTCCAGCGCTGACAACTGACTCTGAATATTAAAACAAACACCACGTGGTTATATTTTTGCACTAAATATATCACCAGCAACTGTGCCATTTTCTATTGGATACAAATCGAATACATACGTATTGCGAATGACATTTTGATTATTTTTTCTATTAAATACCACTTTTCGAATTCCTCTTAGATAGACAGTTAATAATAACTTATATTACTGTTTCTATAGAATTTATTATGTTGTTATAAGTATTATAAAATGTATTAGCAAAAATACAATTATTATAAAAGCTATTACCATAAATATAATGTTATATATATATTATTATTAATATTATCATTAAAATAGGTATCATTATAAATATAGTTATGGACACAATAACCGTCCTTATTATTAGTATCACTGAAATTTCAACTGGACTTATATTTCGTCTCACGCGACCAATAGAATATCACGGTAACTGTAGCTTACGGGTGATATCTGCTCGGAGTTCTTCACGTCTGCAATGAAGTCCTCGGCGTGAGCCTGGATGAACTGGGCCGGGTCGATGCCAAGGGCCGCCACCAGGCTCGTCCAGGCGTCGGGTCTATGCAGCACTGTGGGGCGACGGGAGAGGGTTAATGTTAGCACTGTGGGGCGACGGGAGAGGGTTAATGTTAGCACTGTGGGGCGACGGGAGAGGGTTAATGTCAGCACTGTGGGGTCACGGGAGAGGGTTAATGTCAGCACCGTGGGGCGACGGGAGAGGGTTAATGTTAGCACTGTGGGGCGACGGGAGAGGGTTAATGTTAGCACTGTGGGGTCACGGGAGAGGGTTAATGTCAGCACTGTGGGGTCACGGGAGAGGGTTAATGTCAGCACTGTGGGGTCACGGGAGAGGGTTAATGTCAGCACCGTGGGGCGACGGGAGAGGGTTAATGTCAGCACTGTGGGGTCACGGGAGAGGGTTAATGTCAGCACTGTGGGGTCACGGGAGAGGGTTAATGTCAGCACCGTGGGGCGACGGGAGAGGGTTAATGTCAGCACTGTGGGGCGACGGGAGAGGGTTAATGTCAGCAATGTGGGGCGACGGGAGAGGGTTAATGTCAGCACTGTGGGGTCACGGGAGAGGGTTAATGTCAGCACTGTGGGGTCACGGGAGAGGGTTAATGTCAGCACTGTGGGGCGACGGGAGAGGGTTAATGTTAGCACTGTGGGGCGACGGGAGAGGGTTAATGTCAGCACTGTGGGGTCACGGGAGAGGGTTAATGTCAGCACTGTGGGGTCACGGGAGAGGGTTAATGTCAGCACCGTGGGGCGACGGGAGAGGGTTAATGTCAGCACTGTGGGGCGACGGGAGAGGGTTAATGTCAGCAATGTGGGGCGACGGGAGAGGGTTAATGTCAGCAATGTGGGGCGACGGGAGAGGGTTAATGTCAGCACTGTGGGGTCACGGGAGAGGGTTAATGTCAGCAATGTGGGGTCACGGGAGAGGGTTAATGTCAGCACTGTGGGGCGACGGAAGGTTAATGTCAGCACTGTGGGGTCACGGGAGAGGGTTAATGTCAGCACTGTGGGGTCACGGGAGAGGGTTAATGTCAGCACTGTGGGGTCACGGGAGAGGGTTAATGTCAGCAATGTAGGGCGACGGGAGAGGGTTAATGTCAGCACTGTGGGGCGACGGGAGAGGGTTAATGTCAGCAATGTGGGGCGACGGGAGAGGGTTAATGTCAGCAATGTGGGGCGACGGGAGAGGGTTAATGTCAGCAATGTGGGGTCACGGGAGAGGGTTAATGTCAGCATCGTGGGGCGACGGGAGAAGGTTAATGTCTGCACCGTGGGGCGACGGGACAGGGTTAATGTCAGCACCGTGGGGCGACGGAAGAGGGTTAATATACGACGAGACAGGGTTATTGTCCAGCACTGTGGTGGGAAGGGAAAGTGGAGCCATGTCCCCGGGGGTAACCCTCTACTCTTTACGAAAAAAGACATGGGATCTTTATCCTGCGACCACACAGACATGGCCCCTTTAATTTATACATCAGTTTGAATTATAGTAATATAATTATACTGACTGAGGTTATCTGTTATCTGCTCATCCGACTCTTGAACGCGTTTGAATCTTACAGAAGGCACACAACAAATATGACAGCAATTTGGATGGGTGATGATGATAAGAAAAGCTAGCATCCCAGATGTACATGTCTATTATGCTGGTGCATTTTTGACAGTCTATTGAATATAACGCCGCCGATCCGACTTCACCATATTTACCTATAGTATTGTCATCTAACCTCGGGTGTTATGTATATAATAATGCAACATAGAAAGCATTGGCGACTGCACCGTCTCCGATAGGGCTGTACAGTAACCACGGGATCTGTCGAGACCCTACGAGACAGGGATAGTTATGCTCTACGTCAATGCCTAGCATCAACGGCCTGTACGTGCTGCCTACCTTCCGGTTGTTTGCCTTCACTCGCTTCACACACAAAATCGGCTAAAGCTGTCCTTGGAAGCACAACTAACCACTGAAGTTCTGTGCATATCAGAATTAGAACCATCCGAGTAGATTAATGTAATACATGAGCGTTTAGACAGTTGATAAACCAGAATGCGGTTGTCTCATGAATGACTGTCAGTGTCAGGCGATCTAATGTGCTGCGCGGGGTTTTCGATGTCGTATGACGTAATAATCATCATGATTCGTATGTCTGAGAGCGGTATCTATGGTTACGTAACAACGTTCCTTATATGGACTGACCAGGCGAAGACAATGGTGCTCGGTTTGTCGCAAAAATGTAAACATCGATGATATGCCTCAAAATACAACGCTTCCAACAGTCTCATCGAATGAATCACATGCATTATGCAGAGATAAATGTCTTATCTTTAACTATATTATGATTTTATAGTTAGGAATGCCTGGACCAAAGCAAACAAAAAATAGTTTCACACCCACTCGATTCTTCACGCACAATCCGGGCAGCCGGCTGGTTCCCAACACTAAAACGTTGACTACAATGAGTGCACGGCACGCAGCTGTAGACAGGCACCAGCGTGATGCGCACTCGTTCTAACAGCACGCGTTTTTTTGTTGGTCCCCAAAAGACCCAAACCGGAAATAGAACCCGCGAGAACTGCACAGCCCTATTGCCCATCAAAAACGTTAAAATCCACTCACTGATGCAGGGGTGGTGCGCGTCTATCAGCGTCTCCATGGCGATGACCTCCGCCTCCATGGGTTCGGCTTGGGGTATGTGGGTGAGGGCGGACAGGGCCTGAGCCAGCACGCGCGGTGGGATGCCCCCAGGGTCACTGGGGGCACCCTCCGGTATAGGAGTGTCTGCCTCGTAATCTGGCGGCATCTGGTAACAAGGGGTCAGGGACAGATTACAGTACAATACCATGTCTTATAATTAACGCCCGATAACATGATAAAAAGTGATTATGGCCAATAGAGGTAGGTCGGGCTACTCATTGTTGTGTCGCAACAACATTTAATGCGGCCAAAAGCTGTGTTCTTGGGACTTCAATTGTATCGTCTTGTTACTCAGATGAAGTTGGACCAAAAGGACATGAAACCCCACGAGATCATCGTGAGACTGAGAGGGGCTTCGTTCTTTTCAATAATTACTGCACTACAAGTCCCGCGGTTATCCCTCTTGGCAGGTTCTCGACTTGCAAAGACGATCGTATATAGAAGGCGATCGCACTAGGACTATTACCGTTCCAGGGTGGTTCTCAGTTCAGAAACTTGATTGGTTTACGATGTTAAACATAGGGAGACAATTGGATCGTATAAGAGAGATGATCGCCTTCGGGACTTTATCGCTATAGGGTTGTTCTCGCAATAGAACAGTGATTAATTCACCACGGGAATCGTATATATAATACTACTACAGAGCTGGCGAGTGGTTCTGATAGCTTATCGCTACATGGAGGTCCTCGCTTCACGGGTGTCATCACTGTAGGACCACCACAGCTTCAAGCTGGCGATCAGTCGTCTATTCCTTTTCATCTATAAATTACTATATGTCTTACCCTCTGCGTGGCCAGCACCAGTCTGAATTCTCCGAGCAGGTGGACAGCCAGCTTGGAGCCGCCGAGGGTCGCCAGGATCTTGTGGACACTCTGCTGGGCCTGTTTGCGGACGCGGTACGGCCGCTGCACCAGCACCGCCACCAGCGCCTTGTAGTATGGGCTGCACACATAGGTAGGAGGTGTCAAAGTCCAGGCGTGGAAAGCATTCCAGCATGCGGTTACAGAATATACCGGTTACAAAGTAAAACAAACTAATGCCAAGGTAGGAGATGTCAAATGTCATGTGTGGAAAGTATCCGAGGAAACGGTTACAAAATATACCGGTAATCAAGTAGGAAAAAAATAATCCCAATAGTTAGGAGAAACATTCACACATCAATCGGTAAAAGAAAGATCTATCAGTAATAACATACAATAGTTTTACTCGACAAACTTGCTAAATCTCGATGTAAAACCGGAAATATAATGAAATACCAACGATTTAGACACTTTTGTGCACCGGCTAAACAGGGCCCAGAAATGAAGGTTCTCGTTCATACTATAATCACGGTGAACAAAATTGTTTGGTACCAATGCCACACATTGCTGTAGATATTTATTCAAACACTAAACTAAAATAGATGGAACAGGCAGGATGCCGGAGTGAAGAGCACTGCCCCATGCTGTAACGCTACCGAACACGTGGCTGCATATTATCGCCCAAAGCAAAATAAACACGGTCCTTCTTCTTCGTTAACGGAAATGGCAGAGTTATGAAACCCGCACGTCATCCTGTGCCGAGAGAAAATGTTGCTATCTTCACGTGTACATGAAGGGTGAATCGGACGAGAAGACCTCCCGGGACCATAAAATCTTGCTGGATGCAGCACGCCCCATGTTTAAGTATCGGGGATCGTCCCCACAACCTGTTGATCTGCTGCTGAGCCGGCTTATTACGTGAGCTAGCGAGGCGCCCCGCCCCGTACCATACCCTACCATACCAGGGGCCTTTAGTCTTACCGTGAGACCGCGTCCGTCAGCTTCTGTGGGTGTTCCAGCAGCAACCTCTCCGACAGGATGGCCACACTCTGTAAGGCTGCAACAACATCCACCATTCACACAACAATCACACCACAAACCCACGCGACCACATCCTGCAGATTCAGACTAAATATCGCTTACCTTAAGCAAGAAAGAAATACTCCACATCGAGATAACGAAAGTATCTCACGCATGATTTCACTCAGTATGACAATACAGAGAGATAAACATCATCAAGTTTTGATGACATTCCAAACAAAGAGGCGCAGATCATCATCCGTCAGAGGGCTAGCATCCATTTTATCCTAAGAATAAACTACGGCAGTCCCTGCATAAACCGACCTTCGGAGGGAGTAGTCTAATCCATGGGTTAGCGTGTTTAAGTTGTGTTCAGTCTCTGGACAAAGGGTTGCACAACAGAGGGCGTCGTAAAATGAAGGGGTCGTATTGCCTACTATACTACAAATACACATACACACACGGAACTTATCCTTCATCTAATTTCTCATGACATCCTTCATCTAACTTCTCATGAAATCCTTCATCTAATTTCTCATGATATCCTTCATCTAACTTCTCATGATATCCTTCATCTAACTTCTCATGATATCCTTCATCTAACTTCTCGTGATATCCTTCATCTAACTTCTCATGATATCCTTCATCTAATTTCTCTTGACATCTTTCATCTAACTTCTCATGATATCCTTCATCTAATTTCTCATGATATCCTTCATCTAACTTCTCATGATATCCTTCATCTAACTTCTCATGATATCCTTCATCTAACCTCTCATGATATCCTTCATCTAACTTCTCATGATATCCTTCATCTAACGTCTCGTGATATCCTTCATCTAACTTCTCATGATATCCTTCATCTAACTTCTCACGATATCCTTCATTTAACTTCTCATGATATCCTTCATCTAACTTCTCATGATATCCTTCATCTAACTTCTCGCGATATCCTTCATCTAACTTCTCGCGATATCCTTCATCTAATTTCTCTTGACATCCTTCATCTAACTTCTCATGATGTCCTTCATCTAACTTCTCATGATATCCTTCATCTAACTTCTCATGATATCCTCCATCTAACTTCTCATGATATCCTTCATTTAACTTCTCATGATATCCTTCATCTAACTTCTCATGATATCCTTCATCTAACTTCTCATGATATCCTTCATCTAACTTCTCATGATATCCTTCATCTAACTTCTCATGATATCCTTCATCTAATTTCTTTTGACATCCTTCATCTAACTTCTCATGATATCCTTCATCTAACTTCTCATGATATCCTTCATCTAACTTCTCATGATAACCTTCATTTCACTTCTCATGATATCCTTCATCTAATTTCTCATGATATCCTTCATCTAACTTCTCATGATATCCTTCATCTAACTTCTCATGATATCCTTCATCTAACTTCTCATGATATCCTTCATCTAACTTCTCATGATATCCTTCATCTAACGTCTCGTGATATCCTTCATCTAACTTCTCATGATATCCTTCATCTAACTTCTCATGATATCCTTCATTTAACTTCTCATGATATCCTTCATCTAACTTCTCATGATATCCTTCATCTAACTTCTCGCGATATCCTTCATCTAATTTCTTTTGACATCCTTCATCTAACTTCTCATGATATCCTTCATCTAACTTCTCATGATATCCTTCATCTAACTTCTCATGATAACCTTCATTTCACTTCTCATGATATCCTTCATCTAATTTCTCGTGATATCCTTCATCTAACTTCTCATGGTATCCTTCATCTAACTTCCCATGATACTCTTCATCTAACTTCTCATGATATCCTTCATCTAACTTCTTATGATATCCTTCATCTGACCAGGGTATTAGCCAGAGACCCGCCTGCCCGCCGAATGGGCGGGCAGTTTCAATTTTGGCGGGCAGATTTTCAATTTGGCGGGCACTCATTTGCTGCATACCAGCCGAAATAGGGCATTTTTGTTAGGAGGTTTAGAAGAAAATCCTCAGCACTAACAATTTTAACAACTAATTTTGTTTATAGAGTTGTAAATTGCGAGCTCAAAATGCGACCTGTTCGGCTGGCGCCAGGTTGTGTGTACACACTGAACACTTGCTTTTACCAGCCAAAATATTGGCTGGCAATAAAAAAATTCTGGCTAATACCCTGCATCTAACTTCTCATGATATCCTTCATCTAACTTTGCATGATATCCTTCATCTAACTTCTCGTGATATCCTTCATCTAACTTTGCATGATATCCTTCATCTAACTTTGCATGATATCCTTCATCTAACTGCTCGCGATATCCTTTATCTAACTTCTCATGATATCCTTCATCTAACTTCTCATGATATCCTTCATCTAACTTCTCATGATATCCTTCATCTAACTTCCCATGATATCCTTCATCTAACTTTGCATGATATCCTTCATCTAGCTTCTCATGATATCCTTCATCTAACTTCTCATGATATCCTTCATCTAACTTCTCATGATATCCTTCATCTAACTTCTCATGATATCCTTCATCTAACTTCTCATGATATCCTTCATCTAATTTGCCGTGATGACTCTACATACCAGACTCCGATGCTGATGACATGAACTTGTCATTAACAAACAACATCTTGCTGTTGTCCAGGACCACGCTCCAGAAGTTGGCCAGCTTGGCATCTGAAGAGCACAACAAACCTCTTAATTAACTCAGAGCGCCTGGTTTAACTGTAGCTAATCGTTGCCATGACGACCGGCGTCGGGGGCACAGTTCGACGAGTAACTCAGTAGAGTAACCACAGAAAATATTAAGTGCCTTAGATGTGGCTGAATCAAAGACAAGAAATGTGTGAACACGGCAATATCCTATTGTACACAATCCATAGAAATATCTCCACACGTTAATAAAGTCTGAGAAATATCTCGTTAGGTTTTAACGTTGTGAATAGAAATGATAGAATCAACCCCAGAACGTATGCTTACAAGGGGTTTAATGCAGTCTGATGTAGGCTGCGTTGACAATGTCCGCACATTATTAACTGTATAATCTATATCGCATTTCATTAGCGAGGAAATAATCCTAGGTAGGTTGTATTTTCAGGACGCTTTAACCAATTCTGATCATATCGCGTCAATGGGAGAAGGAAGGGAGAGTGAAGCCATGTTCCCGGGGGTAACCCCCTACTCTTTACGAAGAAAGACATGGGATCTTTATCCTGCAACCATACAGACATGCCCACAGCGGGGCTCGAGTCATCGACCCACGTGCCGTTAGGCTCTCAGGTGGCCAGAGCACTCAATGCGAGCACTGAGCTATCGCGCCGGCCCCACGTCAATGGGAGAAGGAAGGGAAGAGCGGAGCCATATCCCCGGGGTAAACCCCTACTCTTTGCGAAGAAGGACATGGGATCTTTATCCTATGACCACACAGACATGACCACAGCGGGGCGCAAACTACCGATCCACGTGCCGTTAGGCTTTCAGGTGGTCAGAGCACTGAATGCGAGCGCTCTAACCCACTGAGCTATCGGGGCGGCCCTAGTAAATACTCCCAGCGATATGATTCCAGTATCGTACCGGCTTGAACATCAGCGAGAGACAGCTTGGCGAGGAGACACGCGGCACTGAGGGCCTCCGTCACCAGCAGCACCTGGGTAGGCTGGGCCACTGCCTTTTCCACGGACTGAAGCAGCAGGGGAACCAGCTCTCCTCCCGCGACCAGGGTGTCTCCTGAAATATTTGCCGCTGGGCAATTATTGTACAGTTTCGCAATATGGCGGTTGTCTCGCGGGGACAGACCGAATCAATTTCTAGATACATTGCCAATAGGAGAAGTAAAATTTTTCAAACGAAGAGTAAATATCCGCGATGTAAACATACAGGCGCAATTAAATTAATCTATAGATATTTAATAGTTCAAGCAAAGAAAAGAAAAAAATATCTTGATTTCCTTACCCATCATCTCATACTTATCCTTAACCATAACACGTTCTATTTCGAGAGTTTTGAAGAGTTGGTTTAGTCCCATGGGTATATGAGCCAGTGCCGACTGCGTCAACTCATACCTTTAAACGCAGATGCCATACACTGGATGTAGGCGTTACGCACAGCGGAGCTTGAGGTCTTCAGTCCCATTCCCTTCTACAAAGTAAAGTGAAAAGCCATGAAGACGAATGTCATCAAGGTGAAAAGGTTAACCAATACAATAGCACAGCGCACCGTTATGTTCGTACACTTCACGATAATGTATACTCGCTGTAGCATTACGTTCTCATAAAAAGTAATAGCTAGAAAATCCAGAATATTAGACAATATCTGTATAGTCTGCGCAAGGATGGTTACTCTGCTTGTGCATTTCCTTTGTTCGTACATGTCATGGGCTGGAGACCAGCCGGTTAGTACTGAATAAACCACTACTACTATAATACAAGCGAATTACGCTTCGTGCTGGACTGCGTTACTAAGTAACAACGAATGACAAACCTTGAACCATTCCACCAGTTTTGTGGGTACTTCAGTGGCAAACTTCGCACACCAGGTGGCGAACATCGCCAACGCATGAACCAGCGTCCCCTCGTGAGCTACGGAAATATTCAAACACAAATCGTTCACAGACTGATGCGACAGCAATAACATGTAATGGTTTTACTTGGCAATTCTCGACGTTACCGCTTTAATCGCCGAGGATATCCTGGCCCCATGAGATGAAGTTAAGGATCAAACAGTAAATAACCCCCTTACTCATCGTGAAGAAAGACACGAAATGTTAAGCCTGCAAAAGTATAGACATGTCCACAGGTGGGGTTCGACCCTCGCACCTTCTGCATGGGAATGCATGAATGAATAAATCGGTGTCTTAGGCCGCTTTTGTGCACATAAGAGCTGACTAAGCTGGGCCATTGCCGCTCGGGTCGGCCTAGAAGAGGACAGGTGGGGTTCGAACCACACACCTGCCGCTTGGGAATAAATGAATGTTTTATGCCGCTTTTTTGCACACAAGGGCCGCCTAAGCTGGGATACTGCCGCTTGGGTCGGCCTAGCAGAGGACAGGACCTGCCGCTTGGGTCGGCCTAGCAGAGGACAGGACCTGCCGCTTGGGTCGGCCTAGCAGAGGACAGGACCTGCCGCTTGGGTCGGCCTAGCAGAGGACAGGACCTGCCGCTTGGGTCGGCCTAGCAGAGGACAGGACCTGCCGCTTGGGAATGAATAAATCGGTGTTTTAGGCCACTTTTGTGCACACAAGGGCTAACTAAACTGGGCTACTGCCGCTTGGGCCGGCCTAGCAGAGGACACTCGACAATAGCCCAACGCTCAACCTGCCAGACTAGGCCACGGGGTGACTGACTCCTGCCAGCATGCAATGTCAAACAGCGTACCTTCCTGTTGTAGCACTGTGATGAAGGCCTCAGCGACCAGAGTACTGAGGGTCTGGACGGACTGCCTGCCGCTCACGGTGTTCTGACTCAGGTTGCCGATCCCACTGAGCATGCCGAGACGTTGCTGGGTCACAGTTAGCTTCCCTTCACTCCCTGGAAATCAAATCAAACGCAATGAAATGAACTAAACGGGCGGTTTAGGTAGCTTTAGTGCACACTATGGCTAAACTGGGCCAAGTCTCAAATATGTAAATCAATTTTTTTTTTTTTTTTTTTTTTTATGATGTAAATCAATTATAGGCTTTCATGTCATATAAGTGTAACACGATAGTGTAATACATTCTGTACAGAATATATACCGGTACATGTGTGTCTCGTACTTCTTCCAAAGTCCCATGGTAAGTTATAGATTATATATTAATTATATATAGAGATTGGCAGGCAACACGCCGACAAGATGTCCGACTTTACCGTTCAACACCGCAAAGAAGTACTGGACCAGTTTCTCCATGCTGGTGGTGTCGCTGCACTGGTGGGCCAGGTACTTGCATCCATCGGCGGCAATGTCACGGCATTCGTCTTCCTTCGAGTGACATTGCGCTAAAACACGCCAAAAAGTCAAACATATCAGTCAAGGGCATGCAAGAACGAAGATGTCAGATTTCTTAATGAAGCCGACAGGGAGCCAAGGAGCTTTATTAGGCCTTATAACAGATATAATTACTACAACGGGACGCGAGACTCCAAAACACTGCTCCGTCGATCGTATGGTAGGACTTAAGTCTCCAAAGCCAAGTGCTAACCAACATATCGAAACCAACTATTGAAATGAAAATTAGTATCCTTATTATTGTTACTGTTAAATTCACAATCAAGTGTCATATGTAAATTCATCGATATCGGATATTACTTTCATTTTAAATTACTTGTATTAATTTTATGTTATTTATTGAATGAATTTAAAATGCTAGAGTTCTATATAACCGAGTGACTCACTTGCAAGGTGTTTTCCCAGGTCCAAAGCATACTGGCTGAGATCAATCTTCAGCCCAGCAATCATCTCACAGAAACCTGTCAGGGTCCAGCAGAGGAGTTAACATGATATATGGTAGGTAGGATACATAGGGAAAACACAGCTAAAACTCAATCACTTTTCATGACGCACCGATTTACAGAAAATGTGATATCTTTATTACTTGAAGGGAGATGATGGCAAGTTAACAAGTTAAATATCGAACGAATGAAGAATGATAACTGATAAATGATAAGGATTTTTGTTTTTGTTCATCTTTTGTTTTAACTCGTGCGCGAATTATGTCTTTGCCTTTCGTAACAGCCAATGAACTCCCGCTTCAGCCCGTTGTGCACTGTATTTTTGGTAATAAAATATTATTATCTGCAAGCAGAGCAGGCAGACCTCACCTTCCAAGAAGATCTCGGGGTTCCGCAGCATGGCCTTATGTACAGCTGGCAGTACCGCATCCTTGAAGCTGGCGTGGGTCATGTGACACAGGAAGAACTTGCAACTCTCCTGCAACAGGAAGCAAAGACTCTTTAATGAAATTAAGTCAAATTACGAATGAGAATCATCCATTATAC
Organism: Arenicola marina; assembly: GCA_964019135.1. NCBI lineage: Eukaryota > Metazoa > Annelida > Polychaeta > Arenicolidae > Arenicola > Arenicola marina. The sequence goes on along the minus strand of OZ025258.1, from coordinate 23,332,238 downwards.
AGACCAAATCAATCCCATTGCACGTCGAATTCTATTATAGTACGGGCTTGCTTCTTTCTGTGACAAGCGTTTCACCCTTGTCTCATAAATATGTGTTCCCTGCATTATACAACCCAAGAAGCTGACCGGCGAGGGCGTATGACGCCGAGTATGGTATCCTTGAGGTGCGTTTAGATATAAAAGGTTGTATAATGCATGAATAGTATAGTGCAGGGGACCACTCTGTTCTAGAATACATTGTTGTGAAACACAGTACACTAAATTTATCTATGTTACTCATCCATTTTGTTATTTTATGCGGATTTAACAGCACTTTCAGTCAGGTCATATCGTGCCATTTACTCACCAGGACATGGGCGGATGGCTTGGTTCGTCCTCCAACAATATATTTCAGATATTGTTCCAAGAAGAAAGGCTGTTGCACAAGATATAGAAAAGAAGAAAGGATACCATGAATTAGGTCACACAACACGCCAAAATGCCCAACAAGTCCAATTGATACCGGTAATTGAATTCAGCAGTTGATTACCGGTCATAATAATTAAATTTACGCGATTGCAGTTTTCCCTTGCAGCTCAAGAAGCTAATATTGTGAGAGACGAAATGACTAACGAAGTACAGATAGTCTGTACATATGATTTAAGAGTGCCAATATATCTTTACAATAGTTCCCCACCATTAATACATATTGCACCAAGCACCTGAGGTCAAGCAAATACCAAAGTACTGAGGCATATTCCTGTGTCTCTTACCATGTGCTTCTCCACTGCCTTCTCATCTTTTGTTGCTGTCAAATACTGCATGATGCATCCGATAATGCAGAGATCATGGGAGCTGCATTCTCGCTCTGCCAACCCCTTAATATAGACCTCTACAGATCCAGGAAGCTGTCGTAAGATAGATCATACTAGTTGAGAATACATCAGCATAAATAAAGACGGGATGGGATAGAACGTTCTAAAAAGGATTTTATGTTGTCACATAGTTAAGAACTGTTTGCCACATATGTGCAAATGTGAAATGTCCATACACATGTATGCACAAATGAAAAATGTCCACACATGTATGCACAAATGAAAAATGTCCATACACATGTATGCACAAATGTGAAATGTCCATACACATGTATGCACAAATGAGAAATGTCCATACACATGTATGCACAAATGAAAAATGTCCATACACATGTATGCACAAATGTGAAATGTCCATACACATGTATGCACAAATGAGAAATGTCCATACACATGTATGCACAAATGTGAAATGTCCATACACATGTATGCACAAATGAGAAATGTCCATACACATGTATGCACAAATGAAAAATGTCCATACACATGTATGCACAAATGTGAAATGTCCATACACATGTATGCACAAATGAGAAATGTCCATACACATGTATGCACAAATGTGAAATGTCCATACACATGTATGCACAAATGTGAAATGTCCATACACATGTATGCACAAATGAGAAATGTCCATACACATGTATGCACAAATGAGAAATGTCCATACACATGTATGCACAAATGTGAAATGTCCATACACATGTATGCACAAATGTGAAATGTCCATACACATGTATGCACAAATGTGAAATGTCCATACACATGTATGCACAAATGTGAAATGTCCATACACATGTATGCACAAATGCGAAATGTTTATACACATGTATGCACAAATGTGAAATGTCCATACACATGTATGCACAAATGTGAAATGTTTATACACATGTATGCACAAATGAGAAATGTCCATACACATGTATGCACAAATGAGAAATGTCCATACACATGTATACACAAATGAAATGCAATGACATAAGAGCAGCACAGGAATGGCACCCAGTTCATGGCATGCCTGCTAAAATAACAGCACACATATACCGGTAATATAGATGTATTCAAATGTTCATACCAAAACACTTTGTTTCCACATTTTAATGAAGTATTATACAGACAATATACTGCATGTAGATCAGATTATTAAAAGTAAAACAATGATCAGTGTTTACCTCTTTCCAAATGCGTTTCAACTGGTTGTAGGTGCTCCTGCAGATGGTAGCCTTTTGCGCCGCCAAAGCTCCATAGACAAGAAGTGCTTGGGTCTCCAGCTTGTAGGTAAACATAGTAAAGCAACTGTTCTTTATCTTGCAAATAATGACTTACTGAGTAATCAATGTAATACGAATTTGATAGGTATTACCAAAATCGTAATTAAAAAGAAACATGAGAGATTTATCAACAAGACCAGAAATGTCCAGAGAGTTAATTGGTTTTTATTAATTGACAGGATCAAAAGCAGAGCAGCACCATGTCCAAGAGTTAACCCCCTACAATTTTTAAGGACATGGGATCATTACAATACACATTTTACGCAGAATGGAAACAATGGCATGCTGGCTGGCCTGGCAGAGTTGACTTGGCAGAACTGTGCATGGTGACCCCTTCAAGGATTCACTCCTTTTTTTCACATGTTCTTCACACTAACCAGTTTTCCAAAGTTTTCTCCAGTTAGATTGTCTGTGCTTTTGAAGCCTGCCCGGACTAGTACACAGCTCCATCCCAAGGCACTGAGAGCTGCTGCCGAGTTGCTTGGACTGAAATAAAATTAGCATGATATTACATATTAAAGTTCAAGAAGTCGAAGTATTTTACATCAGCAACATCATAGCCTTCACAAGAATCAAAATTAAGATGTTTTCTTCAGTCAGCCACGTTGGTTGGTTGGTTGTATATTCAGGACGCAATAACCAATTTTGGGCCACATTGCATCAATAGGAGAAGGAAGAGACAGTGAAGCCATGCCCCTGAGGGTAACCCCCTACCCTTTGCGAAGGACATGGAATCTTGATCCTGCGACCGAACAGACATGGCCACAGCGGGGCATGAATCACCGATCCACGTGCCGTTAGGCTCTAAGGTGGCCAAAGCACTCAAGGCGAGCGCTCTAACTCACTGAGCTATCGAAACGGCCCGCAGTCAGTCAGGCAGCCACCACAGTTGTGGTGGTCTTAGCACATTGACATAGCCTGCATGAACCTTGGGGGAGGGGACAACATTTCCCTTGCAATATTTTCCCTAGAGCCAATCTGGCCTCTGTGCTGCTGTGGTTTTGCCATGGACTAGCCAGTATCCTGACGGCGGCAAAATATGCAGCAATACTCCCACAAAAAACTTTAATATGCAATTACATTCAGCAGTATTCTATACATACCAGTATGAGAGACTTTTCTGTTGCACAGCAAAATCAGATAAGACAGCGCTGAAAACCTTTGATATTTTCTCAAAGTTGTTCACAGCCAATACCCGCACAACATCTACAACAGCTCTTCTGGACTTTCTGTCTTGGTAGCGATTTAAAGTAAAGAGCAGATGCTTCAATACTCCTTTCACAGCATTTTCTGGGAACTCTGGAAAAATAAATATATATTTGAAAATACATAAAATAAATAGTTAGTTAAAAGACAGCATCTAGTCCCCATCAAGCTCACCACATGTATATAAACATATATACATAATTCTTTGGACCAATGTCAATATCTATTCCACAACCTCAAATTTCTTTCCTGCACTAACTAATTTGATAACATATGTTTCATGATCAAATAATTACACCATTTTGGTATTGCTGATAGTGATGTTTCTTTTAGACTGTTCTCACAGAAGAGGTATAATTTACACTGTACATACTGAACTTTAATATGAAGTCAGTCTAAGGTTTGCTTAATAATACGAAAGAAAGTCTCATAATTTCAAAGTGTATACAACAAGAGTTTCCTCACCCTAAATGATACATTGGACCTTACATGGACCCAACATGATCATCAATGATTTTACACAATATTTGTGAAGCTTGCCTTTAACCTGTCATTTCCCAAGATAGTCTTTTTTTGCACAATGTGAGACAGTGATAAAAGCTACAGTCAAATCTTTACTAATATCTAGGAACTCATTATTGACCAAGTTGCGACCCTCAAGAAGTAGGCTCACCTGGGCTGGGGGTAGCTCCATGTGACAGCATCTAGTCCCCAGATGCAACAATGCCACATGTCTTAACCATCAACCCTGAACAGTAATGCACAAACATGCGTGGCGGGAAGCAGTTTTTGATGGCAAGAACTTTTTGGAGTATGGCAATAGTTTCTGGGAGTATGTATCTTACAACTTACATTTTAATTCTTGTTAAAAGTCTCCCTTATTATGAGGCTATCCTTTGTTGTGTTATTGAGCCAGCAGACAGTTCTGTTCCATCCACCATCTTTCCCACCCAGTGGAGAAAGTGTGTACATGCAGTCATCAAAACAACACCATTTGCTTGGGGGCGCTTCATACACCCAGTCATTGATACAAAATAAGCATTTATTCACAAAGACAAGCAGAACTTGGGAGTGTAATTATCAATGTTTGTCAAAATATGCAGTGAAGAAATCAACTAAGGCTAGATCCAGTAAGAAGAGCAATGCCTTCCTTATAAGATATCTTTCTCATCAGAGGAATGTTCTTTAATTGTGCTGTGCTAAACCTGTCAAACGTCAGTCTGTTAAGCTCATTATATAATGTTTTTGTAAGCTTTAGCGTCTTTGATGCAACTCTGGCTTCTTTTTCCCACTTAACCATGATAGCATCAGCATTCAGTCAAATAAAGCTGCTATACTGATTATGGTTTCCCTAGCTGTTGAATAGCATTGACACGCTACTCCAAATTTAAAATCGCTTGTATCCTCCAGCCTTTGTTTATATGTATTGATTTAAATACTTAAACAACCCTACTTATATCAAATGTATACAAAAGGTATAAATAACAATAATGCTCACTTATTTTTTAGCAACCAGTCAGATTAGCGCAATATAATTATTTGTTCAGAGCCAATCAGGTTGACTGCCATGCTGCGCCATCACGCAGCAAGTTAATATAGGGATTGAATTGTGTGCCAGTTGCACCAGCTGAAATGCTGGTCAGATTTAGCATTAATAAAGGAGTCGCCTAATAAAGGGACTTCAACATATAAAAGTGTTCTGTACACAGCGAAAAGCCTGGATAACGAAGGGAATCATAATGCAGGGACGACTGTGCTAAGGATCTGGGTGGCCCTATGCTGACAGCTGGCAAAATAAGCTCACAAGTTTCACATAAAGTTTAAGTCTAAATTGCTATTGACCTTGTTGACAGCATTTCTGTTTTTTATTAACCTGCCGCATGCAAATTCTAATGGCTTTCAGGGATTCACTCATTCTCCAATCTGAGCTCCCGACACCCTATGGGTATGATGCTTTAAATTTAAGATTGTAATAGGGTCTGTAAGTGACATCACAGACAGCACGCGTTCACCTCCAGCGAATCCGGTTTTGGGTACATGACGCTTCACCGCCCCATATACAAAGCATGAAGAGCTCTGCGTAATGGCGTGAAACGCACAGAAAACCAGCGTCTTGCGATTTAAAACTAGTACGAGTATGAAGGTACACCCCCAAACATTTATTCCATATGGTTTTCAAATCTAACATTGCATTCATATCTCAAACATCAGTGAGTCTAGTTCGAGGCCCATAGTAAAGTATAGGGACCCGCTGACGCGTTGTACCCAGAATGGTTGTTTCTAGAGGTGAGCGCGCGCTGTCTGTGACGTCACTTACACTGTAAGTTACAGACCCTATTGACGTAAACCCACCTGGCTTTTTCAAATAGGGTGTTAACCCAGCGAGTATCTCGAGCCTTTCCTTCACACTGGAAGTCGTCACCTTCGCGGCAAATTGTTTTAAAGCGTCTGCCATCTAAAAGAGAGGGAATAGGTTGAACGAAATATGCCAAATCTAATTCGATAAACTTTGCAAAGTCAAAAATGTTCAGAAGAAGAAGGAAACTCACTCCAGTATCGGCCATGTTGGTGGTGCAATGAACGAACGGCCTTGACCTTCTAGCAGCGCGGACTCTGCTTCTGCTGCTCACTCACAATTGCTGATGAATATTGATGTCTTGTGCATATAGTTTGTTAACTAAGTTGCGTGTGACATTGCTCGTATAATTATTTGGTCAGATCCGAATGATATTCATCAAATTCAGATGAAAACAATTTCCACGTGTGTCCCGGTGTTTTGGACTTCCGGTGCCAATTTTCTACGGAAATTCCCAAACTACTAATTGCATTGAACGATTTCTCAGAATCTGATGGTGATGGACGCTATGCAGAAGAGCCGCGCGGGCCTCTAAGTAAATCATAAGCCAACCATAGATCTATGTAAAGCATCGTAGCATCACATAATGTTATACTTATATTTATACTGTACAAATTTAACCTACTGCCTAAACAGTTACTTAATACAAATCATAATCTTAACTTTACAAATGGGCGGTCCTTACGCACCGCTGCCATGGTGACAGCCTCATCAACATTTCATCCTTTATCATGCAGGAAAGATCTTAAAAAAACATTGCATCTCGACATAATGACCTCTTCTTTGTCTGTGACGTGAATTGCATGCAGTTCATGCAGAATGGTGGTCAGATTTTGGAGTATCTCCTGCCTCATTACCAAGTTAAGTCGATATGTCAACGGGAAGGTCGGTGCCCACAATAATATTCCACTCACTGAGACAGAATGACCGACGGAAATGTTCGAGGTGCACAGTCGATCTTAATTCAATTTCACTGTTAGGCTAGTAATTTACTCAGATTCGTTTTATATGACCATACACATGGTAGGGGAACCGTAGTGGGGAGGGCGTAGGGGAGACAGCGTGTCTGGTAACTAAGTAAGGCACCCGCGGGGAGAGGGGTCCAGCGGGAGAGGTCGCTCATGCGTGGATCGGGGTGGGGTTGAGTGACCGCTGGGTGTGGCCAGGGTGGTCGCCGAGCGTGGGATGGGGTAGAGCGGGCCCCAACCACTTGAGAGGGAGACCCCCGCAACATCCGCGGGGTGGGGGTGGCACACCAACCGGATATGACACCAGGCCTGGGGAGGGGCGGTGCGGACCGGGATGTGGCCAGGGTACACCCGAGGGGTGGGGGGCAGAAGCTCTGATGGTGCCAGGGTGTCCCAGAGGGGTGGGGCGGGCCCTATGAAGGTTAGATAGAGCGGGATGTGGCCAGGGTACTCCCAGGGGAGGGGGGGGGACCCAGGGCTTTAGTTATATAAAGAGGGGAAGACCGGTGGAATGGGGAAAGAGATGATCAGAGACCGACTGTGTGCACGGATTTATAAAAAGGAATAAACTCGAGAAAAGAAATACGTTGGTGCATCTCTATGTTAAAGTGGTGTCGCGAACGAAAGTGTCCGGAGTAAAGAACCTCACAATATGTTCGTATTAAGAGCACAGAATAAGGCAGTGAATTTATAGACCAAGAACTAAACTTACAAATATATTGCATGGTTTCTCATTTTAAATGAAATGTAAAGTATGTTTAGTAGAAACTTGTAAGTCAGATTTAATTCACTGGAGTAACACCGCCATTCAGCAATCCTGAACTTTCGTCAGAATGATGCATTAAGTATCTTATTATATTATTATGGTATAAGATCTAGATCCAGTTTCATATTTGCGTGGGCGGATTCCAGGAGGTGCATTTACATCTTGATTTATTGATAGCTAATTTATCAGAACCCACTTTTGCGAAAGACCATTCCTGAATGAAGAATAAATTTAAACAGCATAATAGATAACGTAAAATTGCTCTTTTCGCAGCATCAGTTAATGAGATTGTCCGTCGTTCGGGTAGCCGTTTGCTTAGCTGGCAGACGAGTCTTAGGGTGAAAAATTAAAAACAGCATTCGTGTCACACAAATACGACATGAGGTAAATAGTTTTTTACAGTTTATTTGAGCAAGTCATATCCATTTACGCACCAAATAACACACAAGGGCAACATGGTTTAACATTTGATGAAGCAATTTCAGCGAGGCACGTTTGAATATATAATTCACCATACGACACTCAAGGGTTCAAATAAATTGTATATCTGTTGACGCATTTAACCTTCAAGGTTGCTTTGTATGGTAATCTCTAAGGTTAAAAAAGCAAACTTTGATGACAGGACTGCATTCGACGAGGACAATAATGACGCACTACACAGAACGTTATGATTTTGAACGATTTTCGTTACAAAAAACAGTTTATACTTTAAATGAAGTTCTTTATAATATAAAAAAAAACATAAAATGAAGATCAATTAATTAAGTAGGTTTTTGTCTCCTACATTTAAATACATCACCGAACCGTTACATAAGAGATGATATCTTGCCCCTTCCGCACATTTTCACTGGCATAGCAATTATAAGGTGATTGCACGCTTATGTCGTAAATCTTCCTATCTACGTTTCAATTAATCTACCTAAACGTCTGATGTGTGATCGGTAAGTGCTCTACATTGCCTCTGAGACAAACTTGCGCACCTGTGTTAAGGAAAGCTCACATGGGAAAACAAAGATGGCCAATTATGAACTTGAGACAATTTTTAGCTATTGCTTCTCACAATACCTGTTATAAGAAACAGTTCATATATTTGGGTTATGATAACCTATTTGTATGACAATACTAACCATACGGAAAACAGTTCAGTTGTACACATTTACATTTGATAATATCAAATTGTTTGTGAAACCCTGTTCTGTTCCATATCTGTAGTATTCTGAGCAAAAAGATGGAAGTTCATACCCTAAATATATCAATGTATATGAAGTAATACTTACAATATAGGTAAGCAAGAAGAAATAGTTAATAGCTTACGATCCATTTTGGTAGGCATGTCTACTTCCCCTAAATGAAACATCAGTGAAATTTGAAGTTAGGGAACTAATTGAGGTTCTGCCTTGCGTACGGTTGTTTCCGGAGAAATATTATAATCCATTGCAATAAATATTTCACTTAATATCACTCACTAAAGACCGACACGTTCATCATTACTGCCTAGACTCAGTTGAAAAGACACAACTACTTTTCACACGCTATTAATTAAAATCATGCTCATTCCTTGACGTCTCGACATCGGAAGGAAGCAGTGATCCAAGCATTCGCTAGTCACTGGACAAAAAGCATAAACATAATAACATGCAAGTGACGATAAAAGACACCAGATTCCCGGACATGAAGCCATACGTATGGGTCTCTATCTCTATCTCTCACCTAAAACCAAGAACGTCCGAGCCAAATGTCCACAGCAACTGACGTGGTCTAAAATTAAGCACCAGTGAAATTCAATTCGCAATAAGTCTGGTGACAAAAGCGCCATTTGGTAAGTAAAACCAGAGAACACTATTGCACTATGATTGAGAGATGCCCAATTGGAAAAGGGGCTCCAACACATTTGTTCCTTTCCAATACTGCAAAACGTTGCATAAATTGACCGCCTCCATATGTCGTGAAAAGGACCAGTGTTACTTTCCATCAGGTTTCCGTTTGTGGAAAATAAAAGTAAAATATTCACATTAACAGCACACAATATGGAAACATGCCCCACAAAAAGTTCATTACATACATAAGAAACGATAGATTTAACGCAGCTTATAATGGACGGTACTACCCCCACCCCGTGTGAAAAACAATTCTTGATCCAGTTACCAATAACACTAACCCAATCGCTGGGTGAAAACACCCAGTCTAAATAAGTACATTAATCAGGAATGGGCTTAAGTATAACTCAGAAAAATGGGTTTTGATATGCTATCATAAACCGTAAAGTGACCTTCAACCTTGATTTGTAATCTCTAAAGATGTCAAACTGTGGTCTTAACGCTAACACTTATCACAGAAGCAGAGATTCTATTTCATATAAATGTAAGATCTGCAGACAAAATGGACGATAAAGATATTGGTCGAAGAGAACATTCGTGATATCAGCGACAATAAAACGTCGACTCTCAGAATGTTTTTTAAACAGGCTTTCTTCTCAAGATACTGTTGCGAACGAAACGTTAAGAAGATATGGTAGCCCATTGACATGCTGTCAGCAGTAGTCTATACAATAAACTCGAATGTAAAGAGGAAAACAAAACGAGAAGAAAGGAATGTTAACCTATCACCTGATCATACGAAGAAACAACAGCTAGACGTTAAGAGATCGTCATGTAGAGAAAGTGAAATATAAAGTTGCTTCTCTTACATGAAATTTACCTAATAAAGGGGAATGACATAATAGGTTTGGTCCCTAACGGGTTATCACATAATTCAATCGGTCTTGTGAAAATGACATGCAGAGCTTTGATGCGCATTTATCACACAATCATGGTTGGATACTTTGATCCGCATAGCGTTTACCGATACACTGTATCCAATGGCACATCAACGTAAAACTATTTAGCATATTACTACAATAGACTGAGCTGCTGAGAAATAATGAAACGGTGAGCTTCCTGGCAACACAGTTCAATAATTCAATGAAACAATCTTTTTAATTCGTGAACAAGCGACGTGAAGCGGTTGGACAACTGAAGCCCTGAAACTAACACTGTTATTCATAGCCAACAACCCGTCGACAAAATACCACTGAAGACAGGTATTAGTCACAAACAGAGAATTCCTCCTTAACAAACCATACCTAGCACACTGCATTTGTACTCACACCATAAATATCTCAGACAATCCAAATGTGTACTTATCTACGGGTGATAAGCAACCCACGAAACAACGCGTACAGGGAGGTAACTTTCATGATAAAGGTTGACACGAATGAAATGAAGGCTAACCAAGTATGATACAATCAATTTCTAGATGGTGTAGATGTCGCAGCGAATGGCGGTGAAATGCGCTAGCTTCGCCAAGGGAAGTGAAACCGCTTCCGTTGTAACGGCTGGCTTTGAAGTGCTGCGGCCTTTCGGGTTTTGGCTGCCGCTCGTTTTCTCCTTTCTTCTTCTAGTCTCTCGGTCAGTTGGGTGTCCAACAGGTCTTGCATGTCGCACTGCAGGTCACAAACAATCCGAAAATGTTAGATAACACCATAGCCAACGCCGTCTACGATATCCTTAACAAACAATTTACCATCATGGCTCATTATGAATCAAATAAAATTAACACTGGATCTCGATCATGTCAAACAATGGCATAAACCCACCTTTACTGTGAAATACAGTCATGTTTAATGACAATACGTATATAAATTCAGTGTAATATAGGGACGATTTTTTACCCTTATATGGTTATCCCTAATTAAACCGGAAACAGTTACCGAGATCACTATGCTACATGAGCGATATAGGGCTATAAAGTCTCGTTCGCCTAGACTTCCGGTTTACTCATTTTGGGGACAAACAAACGAAGCACGTGTTCGGAACGAGTTTAGAATCTCTGCGCACACTGGTATCCTGACTATTTGTGACGTAGGCGTGACGTGTATGTTACGCAAAGAGTGAGACTGGGAACCAGACTACCTGCGCAAGAGCCAGGCGCCGAGGGGTGGGTCCATTGCGGAAGGCATGACGATATAATTAAGAATATTCAAGAGATATAGCTGCCCAAAACGGATAGACGACATATTTTTCATTCATTTGCGCCACCACAATGACTAATATTTGTTACGACGGGACAACACGGCTGAGAAACTAACGTTTTTTTGCATTTCCTACGAAAACGAGACATTATGACGTCACATGGATTCTCCCCGAGTGACAACGTTGGCGCCACGCTTCAAACAGAAAACTTACAAAGAATGAAGAACTTTGTCTTTTCGTGATCCAAAAATGATACGAAAACATCCTACTCGTCTTAATTTACTTTTACCATGTGGTGTAATGACGCGTCCGTGTGTCGTTACTCCATGCGCTGCATATTTTGACAGCGGAATGGTTAAGTCGATCACTTGATCTCGCCACTTTTGTTACCGCGGAGGCACGTGAAACTCTGTGACGTCACTCGCAGTTTGGAGAACTCGCGAAAGCCCGGGTGCAGGGCTAAATTTAGAACGCTATTTTTAGCTTTCGAGTGTAGTGAAGACGGATTTTTCCTTGTATATTCCCAAAGTTCTGCGCTCCATCGCCTCCAAATATTTTAACGTCTACCTCCCATAGCCATCTTTAGTGAAATGGTACTCGTAGTCTTTAGAATAAACCTCGAAAGAAATTGACTTATAGCTGCCTATAGTTCAACATGGAGCACGTGTGTTTGTTTGTCCCCAAAACTGAAGTCTCGCTGCCCGATCGCGAGAACTGTATAGCCCTATATGTTAGGACGTTCCAATAAGTGACCACAAGAAAAATTGACATGCATGCATTACCTATGGTACGTAATATTTATTACAATAGTAACAACTCTATAATAGTAATAGTAATAGTTTCTATAATAGTAACAACTCTTACTTTAACATGACATACATATAGTAATTAACGTTCGCACAGATTAGGCGATAATCAAGAGATATACATTTCGTTTATTCACGCGGAAAATGTTCTCTTAAGCCCCCGCGCAACAAGCATTGTTTTACCAGTTTTTTATGTCTCACCTGCCACATCTCGAGCTGCTGCGAGAGTTCCAGTTTCTGGTTGATGGTGTCCATCAGCTGCGTGTCGAGAGCCATGAGGTCCAGACGTGACTTGGCCAGCTCCATCTCCAGGTCATTCTTCCTGCAATGACACGGCAACACATATGACTAACCGGAACGGAAATGGTTAATTGCTCATTACAGCACGTGGTAGATATTCCATTACTGCAGAGTATCTCTCCGGTACAAGAAATAGTCATACGTTGGTGTGTGAATTTATCGAAGGGTTGGCTTGGAGGCGGTCAGTGTAACATGTAAATTCATATCGCGCTAACGAGAAGGGTGGAGGTCGAAGGTAACCACATCCACAAGGAAAATCCCACAGAGCGACAAGACTTTGCAACATCGGCCCTTTCCATAGTCGCAAAATGATGGGTCCTTACATTGGAACGTGGGGATCGGTGGGGGGAGGGGGCGCACTGGCCAAAGTCCCTTAAATAACTGGAACTGGGGAACCACAGGTGTGTCCTAAAATACAATCAGTTCGTTATTTCTTTACCTCCTTCTAACACACGAGGGGCCGGCGCGACAGCTCAGTGGGCTAGATCGCTCGCTTTGAGTGCTCTGGTCACCTGAGAGCCTTACGGCACGTGGGTCGGTGGTTCGAGCCCTGCTGTGGCCATGTCTGTGTGGTCGCAGGATAAAGATCCCATGTCTTTCTTCGTAAAGATTAGGGGGTTACATGGCTCCACTCCACTCTCCACTCTCCCTTCTTCTCCCATTGACGCGATATGACCAAACGTGATTAAAGCGTCCTGAATAACCAACCGATCTAACATACGGCAATACAAGGCCGATGCGGCCATCTTACTTTTCGTTGGCTTGGTTACGCTCTGCGCGCGCCTGGTCCACGATGTCGTCCTTGGTGATTCCCGCGGCGTTGTCCTGAAGACGATCTCTCTCCTCCTGAACCCGTCCCAGCTCCTCTTGTTGCAGCGATAGCTGTAAGACACAGAATACCCAGCCTCTGTAATCGTTGCTATGGCGACCATAAATTTTCTTTCTTGTTTCAATGACTGGGAAAGTATTAAACCAGTTGCTTTGCTTTTAACATGGAAAGAGCCTTTAAACTATTTTTCGGGAGCCGGCGCTAAGTGTCAATCATCTCTGGGTCCCCATACCACATAAATGGGTTATTAAACGGGAATCCAAGCGGAAGAACCCCAGGTTAACAATGACACACACACAGAACAAGGTTGTTGCGACACAACATAGAGCGCTGTCCAGAAAAAAAAGAAGAAAACTATTTATCATTGTACACTTACCGATATATGATGTTTTATTTTACATACTTCGATGGTATATTTTTTGGCTTTTGTTTTCGTTGAGATTTATTTATCTGGCCTAAAAACTATTTAAGGCCCATTATGTCTGATATGGTATTCACAAAAAAATATGTTATCATTGTTACATTTTTAACAGCTGAAGGTTAGATGAAACAGAATTATTTATCGAGGTGTGATGCGAAAACATTGCATCATGTAGCTCATTCATGGTGTAAGGATTCATCTGATTCGTCGTAAAAACGACACATTACACATCAGCAGTCTTATACTTGTGTAATACATGTACCATAAACAAATCACCATGATTCTTACCATGACCCACCAACTGGGCCAGTTAAAATGATAAACTCAACAATGTTTTGTGTACATGATGTTCACGATGAAAGCAATCATCAACACAAAGCACACATTCAAGTTTTAAAAAAAACATGATTTTTGAAAATAAGCAAACATGTACAAAGTTCAACGTTTAAATTTAGAAACTGCACCTGGCCTCAAATATATCAGCCCAGAAAAAAAATCCATAACTTAAAATACCACTGGACACAAAGTAACACGAGAGATATAGGGGAGAAGGAAACATCAGACGAAAGCTAACTATGGGGCCTATGTCCATGCCCTCACCTGTAGCACTGTCAGCTGGACCCCGCGGCCCAGTCGAGTCGCAAAACAGGCCAAAAGTAAGCATTACTAAGTGCATAAATACACAGGCAGGATGAACCAGGCAGGTCTGGTGCAGAGACATTGGTGAACGATTTTGTGAAAACTATGACAGTGGAGAAAGAGAATCGACCCCATCAGATCGAGATTTAATCAAGGTAGAGAAGGTTCAATTGGCCCGAGTTAATTACGGGTCAGTCTACATATAAAGACAATATCTGGGACGCAATACAATAGTCAACACAATGAATGTGATACTGTGAGCCAGGTATATTTACACAGGTGCTATTGAAGGGAAATAAACAATGAGACAAGCATGGGTTATTCCGGAGCGTCATGTGAGGCATTGCAAACGCATTCTACGGATATTACAATATCGGATGCACGAGGGTCTCATCCATAATATACAACAGCTCCTTACCTCGTCAACTCATGTTATACTTTATGCCCGAACACAAGGAGGAAGGCGACACACACTTTGGACAGGACATATAAAAAAGTACATTACGGCCACGGCTAATTGCATATTCCGTGACGCAACGTCGTACAGGTAGAGGACGATATTAACAGGATGTTCGCTTCTTTTCATTTCACTGCCGAATTCCGTACTTGTAACGCATAGTGTAATGTTCCGCTCTACCGGCCATTTAAAACCACTCAAACGTGGAGACCAGACTTTTGTAGGCACGGGTGCTTCCATCATCAGATAGGGCTAGCGACCCCTGTTGTTTCCGCGGCATTCGGCACCGAAAAGAAAATCCAGATCATCGCTTATTAGCTCAGTCACCCAGACCGAGCTGGAAATACTCAAATCGGGCTATGAGCGATAATGGGAGAACTGGACGCATGAAGCAACGCAAAAGAGACTGGCGCCTGAATTGAAAACTGGACCTACCACGAATGGAAAACCAAACTACCGGTAAGCTTACTTGGAGCAGGAATAAAATACGAAACTGCCGAGCGCAGGAATTGGAAACTAAACTACCTGTCTCTGGTAAACAGGTGATGATGGTCAGAGAGAGGAATAAATCAACCAGTTGGGTCTGGGTGATGTGCTAGCTGGAGAAAAGTGAGACAAGAAGAAAGAGAAGGGCCAGACCCTGGAACGTGTACTTGTACCTTTACCTTGTTGGTCAGGTGGATCAGCTCCTCGCTCTTCCGCTTCAGCTCCATGTCCTTGAAATGCATGTCGACCTTGACATTGTCCAGTCTGTCCTGGGTGTCCATCAGTTCCTTCCGGAGCCCATGTACCTGGGTCTCCAGACACTCCACCGATTGTTCCTCCGCCATGGCGTTCTGTGTGTACAAATAGCGATCAAATCCTTATATATTCGTTCTTTCTTTCCCTTTGAAACCTTACAACTTTGGCATTCGTCTTCCTCCCCATCAAATATTTTACAGTACAAGTTTTCCATACAAGTTGCTTGTTCCCATTATTGACAAAAATATCACGTCAGCCAAGTTTATAATGAACTCATGATTAAAATGATTTCGCTGGCGCGATTTCCGTGTGTTATGTCACAGTTACATATCAACATCTCCCTCTTGGTTGAACTACGGGATACACTGTGGCTAAAATAAGAATTTACTCCAGACACTCTAATAGCAATTATATGAAATGACGCAGATATGTCAAGCATCTGAGCTACATTTGAGAATACAACGTGTCCCCAGCAAGGCTTTACCTCTAGTTTTTCCCTGCTCACGACATCTTCCATGAGTTCGCGAAGTTCTCGTAACACCGCAAGAAGACATCCCGATTTGAGCTTCTCGGCTTTCACGGATTCGGGATCAAAGTGGTGACCTTGGCCCTTTAGTTCTAGCACCATTTGTTGGAGTTGGCCATACACCTCCAGGATTTCTTGCTTCAGCTAAAGAAGTGGACGAAAAGCCTACATTGAAGCCACATTTCTAGAAAACCTCTGCTATTGAAATCAATTGATACAAGTTTAATTGCCATACCGCTATACCAGTTAGAACTGTTAATAACATTTCCAGATGAAAAGTGTAACCTCGATCATTCGTAAGAAACCCACAACCAGGATTAATTAGAAATTGTTAGTAAGTCTTCTTTATCGAACAACTCGAAATCAAAAGTTATCCTCAATTCACATACAGTGACTAAACTTTAATAAACACGACAAAATAATTACGTGAAACCCAAATGTTCATGACAATGAGCTAGATATTTCTACAATGACGTCAGTTAACGTTGTACTCGTATTTTCGTGTCAAGTCATTCCATTCTAAGGGGTCTAGAAGGGATAAATGGCGAAGTTATATTTAACAAATCGACATTGACCCCTAAATTCCGACCTTGAGGATCGGAAAATCGACACAGATTTTTTTTTTAAACGACACTGAACTTTAAAAAGCGACACGGAACGTCGTGAAAAATCGACATTCGACACAGATTTTTGTTAAAATCGACACTGGATACTGGACCCCCCCTTCCAGACCCATATTCTATGTTCAACAACTTTACTCACCCCGCTTTATTGCCACCCCGAACCAAGACAAACAAGCGACACGTTAAACAGTACGACATGACGGCAGCTTAAAGATATACCTCGGCCGTGTCTGTGGTTTGTTCGACGTTCAGGGCGCACGCCTCATCTAACCTATCAGGTGACAGATTGGTTCCCATGGCAATTTCTGAAGCCACACAGCAGGACTCGAGGTCTATTTCATCGTCACATTCAATGTCATCGATGTCCTCTTCTTCAATGATAGCACCATCGAAACCCATGCCAAGCAGAGGGAGAGTATGGGGGCGGTCGCCGGTCTTGTTCCCATGGCAACTGGACACCTGGTTAGTGCAGTTAGTGCGGAGGAAGGCAAGAGCTGTTAGGGTATTATAGCAGAGCGTTACAGCAAGCAGAATAGATGTCAAGGGATTATCGTGCGAGATGGCGGCATCGATTGGATAGAGATGGAAGAGTCAAACACAGGAACGAGCAGTATCGTGATGCAGTGAGAATCAATCAATACACACGGGCGGATATGGGGGCTATGCTAGCGGGCTCTGTAGGGGTAAGCACCATTAATGAAAAAAAATCGGCGGGCGGCCCAAAGTACTTAGCAATTCTATTCTGGCAGCAAAGCTTTTATGGATTGACATCTGCGTGGTCTCCATTGGTGAAAAACACCACATGACGCAGTTATCGCCCACTCTCAGACGAGACTTCGCTTACGTCCATGCTAAATGCGGCCTGTAAACATGCGGTCACAGTTCTACGGATTGTGACCGATCGAAACGTTAATAATGTTACTAAATGAAGCACACGGGAATTAAATAGGTGGATCATCAAAAAGCAGACAGGCGTTATTTAAGCGCTGACTTGCTCCATGAAGTAGTAGAACAAAGATGATACATTCTTAAGCAGATGCAAGAGATGAAAATTGTAATCGTCATAACACAACAAGTGAACATATACTCTAAAGACGAAGAGCGTCTGTCAATTTCATTTCATCAATAAGTCAAATAATTCATCATCGCGGTGAAAAGAGAAATCGGCAAATTGGATGCACGATTTTAATTTTAGATTGGAAAGTCAGATAAGTGTTTATAGTAGTAATAATCGACAACATCTATGTACTCAACACATATGAAAATTAATCCAAAGTGCAGTCAGTGGATGAACGTGTAATTGAAGTAATAGTAGAAGGCCACCATATCACATAAGTATCTTTAACTTGTGTTATGGCATACATTCTTTTTTGTTAACGATTGGTTGGAACTCCTTTGGTCTTTTCATTAGTGTTGAGTATAAGAGAGCGCTATATAGGTAATCAAGCGATAATATTAATACAAATTGTGATAAGCCATTATATCATCACGGAGTACATGTCATTGATTGCTCATTAGAGAGAATAGTGATATCATCATGAGATCAGAAAGCCGTAGCCGTAAGCCAACTAGGGTGTGTGAGACCCCAACCACAGACTGACATTGTCCGGGGACGTCTCCATGACAACCACAAGCCAGCTCGTACTGTATATATAAAGGTGACTCAGGAAATTACATTGATAAATGAAGAATTGAATTGAACTTCAGAGTTTTATCAGACAGTGTATGGTCCAGTCGTTTCTCACGAAACTGAAGCAAGTGTCATGCTGATCCCTTGGTCACCAACACGTACAGTACGCAGGACGAGCTAGGAGAGCCGGATCGGTCATTTAGGCCAGATTTGTGCACAGATGTCCTAAAGCGGGTCAATTGGTTTTGACCTCTAGTGATCATAAAAAAATTAGTACACACGTGAAAAAATTGGCTGGATTCAGACAGCATGCTGCACGTAGCGGCAACCAGCCAACATAGCGGGAACCAGCCAACATAGCGGGAACCAGCCAACATAGCGGGAACCAGCCAACATCCCTCCCTGGCGGATTTCACGAATTCATTTCAGCAGACTACGGAGCCTAGTCGGCTAAAGTTACAATGGAAATGATGGGCGATTTTAGTCGACTAAGCCCCGTAGCCGTACGTGATATAGACCACTGCACGCTGGAGTCATCACATCACATTGTCGGAGACATACCTGTTGGCCTGCCTGCGCCTTGCCGGTCGGGGACGAGTCGGTTGAGTCACCCGACATCGACTCGATCACACCCGTCATCTCGAGCTCGCTGAAGAGCGAGTTGCAAGTCTCGTTGAGCGAGACGCTGGAGACGTTGGAGGAGGCGCTGTCCACCTTGTCGTGAAGCATCGAGTTCTCCTCCTGGATCTCGTTGAACTCTCGATCCTGGTTTCGAAGCTGTAAATATAATGCCGCCGATGGCAATTTTCATCAAATTTAAAGTGAAAAAAACGTAGTATAGATCTTTGAGGATAAGTGTCATCATTACATAACGCTGTCGACCTACCGTGTCAATCAGAAATATTTAAGTAAACGCAGGTATGAAGAAACTATTGGAAAAGGAATAATAATATTAGTCCTTATTATGTGAGGTTGATATCATCTTAGAAAGCCACTTGTCCGCCTGAAAGATTCAGCGGCACGAATCAACACTTCTGTCACATTATCTGGTACACTTTGCAAATTCAATGCATGTGCCATGCATACCCTCTGTTCCTGTTCCAGTTTCTGCCGTTCAAGCATCATTATTCTGTCCTGGGCATCTTCCAGATTGCTGCTCAGACAATCCCGCTCCGAGGTCAACTGCATCATGCGTTTCTCCAGATCCGTCTTCCTGTCACTCAGCATGTTGATCTGGATCCAAACAACGAGACGTCCAATACTCGGTTCAATATAATGTTTGTCGCCCAGGTAAAAAACAACTAAATGTACTTGGGAACCGGTGCCCAGAGGCATGATCGCCACAGAAAATATCGAACGCTTCGAAAGCAAAAACGTGATGCTAGATCATTGATTAGCACAAATCGCATAACTTACGTGATAATGACACCTGGCAGAACGGGTAAAGCGACATTAGGTATTCAGTAGTGAGTAGGGGCCACCCGATAAGCTCAGTGGGTTAGAGCGCCCCGCATTGAGCCCTCTGGCGTACTGAATATACGAACAACCATTCAGATGTCAGCAATATGACGCCAAGCTCCATGCTAGTGTCCTATTCGGGGACGTAATATTCGGCCTCGGCCGTTCCGAACTTACAATCTCAGGTGTTTAGCAGTGAGTGGTCGTGTGGTTGCTGTGACGATCAATGTTACAGGCACCATCTCACCCACTCAGCGGGATTTTTACAACCCACTCGCTGGTGGTTACTTAAATGCAACTCCTTTACGGCCAGCATATTGGGCTACTCCCTCTGAATGTTAAATATTTAGTTAGAGATTATCTCCAGAAATGAATGAATGCACGAATTAGGGCAACGGTTTAGACCGCCTGTGTGGACATCTAGGTTAAATTAGGATGATCAAAGGTAATAAACTGCGAAACAATCACCCAGACACATACATTCACGATGTCTGCAGATTGCTAACACTATACGGTTGATGTATTTTTAACTTCATGGGGAATGTTGTACACAAGAACATCGCATGTCCTAAAGCCCGCGCCCGCCCCGCCCCGCCCTGCCCCGTAAACCAGCAGTGCGGGCGCGGGTTATCCGCAGCCCGCGCGGGTTATCCGCAGCCCGCGCGGGCATGCCCGCCCCACGCCGATCTCTAGTATGTAGACATTATGTGTCAACACGACATACAAACGAGAAGAAAACATCGGACATATCGTGTCCATAGACCAGGCTATGACTATGTAGATCATGCAGGTCAATGTAGACAGGACCCATGTCTCCCTGAGTAACCCTCTACTCTTTGCGAAGAAAGACAGGGGATCCTTCACAAACATACACATTTGCACCGGTGGGATTCGAACCACGCACCAGCCCCTTGTGCTGGCCCTTACAGAGCACGCTACGTACTAGCCCACGGGGTGACTCCTCCGCCTATACAAGTGGCAACATCAGGCGTTATAGTTCACATGGAGGCATAACAAAGACAACTGACTGTTCACATCGAAATAAAACTTTAATAACGATTTCTCATCTCTCTGCAGTTATTTTTTAAACGCCAATAAACAAAGAGCAAATTAAAAAAACTACACCCAGGGTATCAGGAGTATACAGTGAAACCACCTGAAACGTTAAAGGAGATGAAATGGCCAGCAAAATAACAGCGCCACAACTTATAAAGTAACCTGTAAGCTGCGCAAGACCAGTGGCCAATGTCACGTACATAATTTGGCCGGCTACGGGGCTTAGACGGCTAAAATCGCCCATCATTTACATGGTAACTTCAGCCGACTAAGCCACGTAGGCAGCTAAACTGCGTTCGTAAATCCGCCACGTAGATCACAGTATAGCTCGGTCGCATATATATTGTCTACGCCAGCGTGTTTCATTTCGCTCAGAGAATTAACGTCTTGTTTTTCTTTGACCAAAAGACACTGCATGTCGTGCTGTTTGAACTGACAAGAAACCCATTGAACTGCACATGATACAGGTTCAATCAACAAGGTAAAGATTTTGACTGAACCCGTGATATTTTATTAGTTTGACTAGCCAGTTACCAGTAACGCCTGTATAAAATACGGCTTGGCCTAGGAGATCACGATTCGAAGGAGCACGTGACGCGGTAGCCATGTTATGGCGAACCACTGTATCCGCATAGCTCACGTATGACTCACGCCTACCATTTACTACTGTACAACAAATCGTGGGTTCTAACAAGAGGGGTCTGGAAGGGGTAAATGGCGACACGCGACACAGGCATATTGGAAAAATCGACATTCGACATTGTCCCCCAAATTCCTGCACTGAGGATCTGAAAAGCGACATCGACACAGATAGTGGCATGTACCAAAAAATGACGCTGAACCAAAAAGCGACAAAAGTGTCGTGAACAATCGACACTAAAGCCTCCCTTCCAGACCACTAACCAGGAACATCGGGTCACAATGTACCGGATCCACTCTACAAATGAGCACAGGGTGAGGTGGATGGTACAAAGTACAGGGCGATGAGAGCGCCGGTAAACGCGGGCGAGAAAGATTTGCTGATCGATTTGTTTTAAAAGGTTCACACGTCCCGAGCCGCCATAGCGATGTCACGACAGGTGCAAGTTTTAATGGCCGACTAAGCTTGGTGAGGCTGGCTGGTTGAGTGTGTCTCGGCGGTGAAGTAGATACCCTGTACTGTACCGACGGGCTGACGCAATACGCCTTAGGTGGAGCTTAGCCGACTGAACCACAAAACCAACCAGACGGGCGAAGTATCGCCTTTCTATTTCACACCTGGCAATGAATCCAGCTATTTTGGTAGAGAGATTAATTAAGATTCTGCGTAATAATCAGTACCATGGTATCCAAATATATATTGATTGTACGGTTAATTTGGACGCTATAATTAAATGAGTAATAATTAATGCGACGAGAAGATGCCCGACCGGTGCAGACAGAGCATAGAGCTAATGAACATTAACTGTAATAATTTCATCAGCATCATCGGACTCAAATTTATATTAAAGATCACACAATGAGCTGACCATACTCTATCATTCACAGACAAGAGGGCGATGTAACGCGTTCCACTAAAATTTCATTTTTGCAATTGGAAGGTAAACAATTCACAAAAAATATTGAATTCAAATTCCCTATGTGCGTCATTATAGGTATGCATAGCTGCTATGTGTATGGCAAACTGAGAGCACCAGGTGACAGGACTTTCGCCCATATGAATAAATTATGTAATATGGCAAGGTGTGATATTGACAAATTAATTGCGCAGTCGTGTAGGATCACGCTTCCATTGATTTATCATAGCCATCAGTTATATGTATAAAAGTCATTGTACTAGAGGGGCTACGGGCGCGCAGAATCTGGTGGAATGGGCAAAATATTATTACATGGTATTCGCTAGCAATTAATAGCTGTAGACCATAAATATACGTTATTTGACTTAGGCCTACTCTCCACTCCTTCACGCCCGCGGTGTCATGCTAGCGTCGATCGCTCCTGTGTGAACTTGTGTGTGAATAAATTGCAAAGAGGTGTCTCACACGCGATCAAGAGTTTAATATTATAAACTACCATGTCGTACAGGTATATATATATATATATAAATACATTATTCTGTTAATGAACAAGAGAGCGCGCGCATCTGAGTAACGAATTGCTTCGCTCAACGCTTTATTCCGGATGTAATAAACCATTTTGCCGCGCATTTTACACAGCGGGAGACGTCAAGAACTGAGCCTCCCTATATAGTATATACCCACCAGCGAAACTGGCCCCTCTCAGAAATACATACCCTAACACGTCACCCCCCCCCCCCGTCCTCTCCCCAACCAATGGGGCTATACCTCCCATCCCACCCCCAGGAGTCGAGACCCGAGGTCGTCAACTCCACACAGCGCCAAGGCCAGTCCTGCCGTACAAGTCACGCCCACCCGAGGTCAGTTTCCCGCCAAATATCTAAAATGTCGTCTGCTCCCCAGGCCAGGTACTAATGGATTTTGCCTGTACGAACTGGCCGGACTGAACCTGGGAGAACAATACCCTGTGGGCGAATGCCACAGCCACACGTACAACATCTAACATCTGCGTCAACTGACGCATACATGCAAATATGAATATGGATATTATTCATGAGATAATAATGCAGTGTTGGCGTGCTCTACAAATTAGATACAAATAGACTAGAGACGCAACACACATGTCTTAATTTGTCACTGGAACCAAATTGGGCCACCCAAATGGTCCGCACTGTTGGTTATGGCGTCCGGCTACGTGGAGTGAGCTCTACCAGGCCAGCCCATCGGGCCAGACTTCGGGCCTTTCACATACCCTAATTCGAAAAGAGGTAAAGGGTTAAAGTGTCCTGCTGATGCCAACATATTTCATTTCATCATGTGGTAAAGAGAGTTAAGACCCTGGGATTAAAGCGGTAGTGGTATAGTAGTGGGGATAAGGGTGGTGGGGAGCAGGCAGCGAAACGACCAGGTAAGGGTAAGAACACCAAAGGCAACCCGGTCGGTCAATGCTCACAGCTGCTCTCAACGATCTCACCCGGCTCCATCCTTCCCAACGCCCGGTCTCCATAGTAACGATATAGGTCACCGCGTTCCCACTAGTCACCCTGCTACCAATATTGATATATCCCCCAAAGAGCACTGGCCCAAATCCATGCACATTGTCGCTTTAGGTCACGGACGCTGGCACTCAAGGTCAAGCCCTGCACACCTTGATGCAAAGCTTTACAGGTGTGACAACAGTGGATATAATACGGAATAAAAAAGGTCCCGGCAGCTTGAGTACGGGGGGGGGGGGACATGAATGGGGCATAGAGTCGCCTGGGGGTGGGGGGGGGGGGTACGGCCGGAGTGGCGAGAGGGGGAAGGTGGGACGTCGAGGGGGTGATTCCCTATACCTGAACACGTGGTAAGCACGGCCGGGGTGGCGAGAGGGGGTGGTGGGGAAGTGGAGGGGGTGATTTCCTATACTTACTATACACGTGGTAAGCAGTAGCGGATTGGGATGGCATTGAGGGCATCACGTTGTGTCAACCCTGGCCCTGGGGACAGGATGAGGGCATCACGTTGTGTCAACCCTGGCCCTGGGGACAGGATGAGGGCATCACGTTATGTCAACCCTGGC
The DNA here is from genome assembly GCA_964019135.1 of Arenicola marina. Classification (NCBI taxonomy): domain Eukaryota; kingdom Metazoa; phylum Annelida; class Polychaeta; family Arenicolidae; genus Arenicola; species Arenicola marina. The sequence continues at coordinate 23,307,703 of OZ025258.1, read as the reverse complement.
CCTGGGGACAGGATGAGGGCATCACGTTATGTCAACCCTGGCCCTGGGGACAGGATGAGGGCATCACGTTATGTCAACCCTGGCCCTGGGGACAGGATGAGGGCAAAGAAGCCCGGTGGATATTGATCTTAATGAGTCGCCTTGCTCCTTCGGTAATTGATGGACCAGTATGTGGACCAATATGGCTCGCATCTAGCAGCGACACCTACAGGTGCTCTCGAGAACTAGCCGAGCCACATGCGCCATTACAAAAGCTAAACATCGGGTGTGTCAACTTAGGATGATGTATATGGTCCAACCTCTTCCAACCTCTTCGATCGAACGACTCTACAGATGTTGACTGACAATAATAATAATAATAATAATAATAATAATAATAGTAATAATAATAATAATATTATTATTATAATAATAATAAGTTACCTCAACAATTATTGGACATGACGCACGTCTGATTTTCAATCCTATTTTTCCCCTATCTTTCCTATTAATGCCTTTAACTGGTTGTATAGTATTTTCGGTTATTGACGCCCTTCCCTTTGGCACATGAACGTTGTACGAATGAAACAAAGAGTGCCTAAACAACTTAAGAAACATCACTGAAAACCAGTTGCAAACCAATCTAGCCACAGCAGAGATCGGTGGTGATACCTGTATACACTTATAGCTTAGTCACGTTTCGGCGATCTCAATGACAAAAAGGACTTCCGATGGGTCAAAAAATAACTCTCTTGGTCATCACTCTCAAGTGTATGGGGCGCCCTCTATAGTCAGGCAATGTGCTGAAGTACACTGTATGCATTACGTCACAAAGTGACGTCATCGCCTTGACTTAGATTTTAGAGGAATTTGACCCACCCTCAGTGACAAGCAATATATGCGGATGTCTCGTCACGCTCTGTTAACATGTTTGTAGCTTGACTAAGCTACTGACCTCACCGAACACGAAACCTAGAATAATTCTTGCAAAGCCATAACAACCGTTACCCTGGCATGAATTTAAGAATCAATCTGGCTTAAAGATAAGCATTATTTCCAACTGAGCCTAAAGGTGGTGACTTCTTGACAAAGGTGTCCCGGTTTAAGAGCTAACTGTACTCTGTTTTTTATATGTTTGCCAAGTAACGGTTTTATATTGCGGTACAACACGCACCATCCGCACCTCGTATAGGGAGTGACATGTTAATGTGTTGGGCCATGCATGTGTACATAAAACCTGGTGAAAAACAAGACGATCATATGAAGAAAGAGTGAAACGAAACCAAAGGACAGATCTATCGTGGGGGAATAGAACCTGACGACCTTACGCCGTCTCACATAGATTGGGGTTAGTACGAGATTTCACACATCGCCTTGAGTGCTCTGGCCACCTGAGAGCCTAACGGCACGTGGATCGGTTGTTCGAGCCCCGCTGTGGTCATCTCTGCGTGGTCGCGGGATAAAAACCCCATGTCCTTCTTCGCAAAGAGTAGGGGGTTACCCCCGGGGACATGGCTCCTCTCGCCTTTCTTTCTCCCATTGACGCGATATGACCAAAAGTGGTTAAAGCGTCCTGGATACACAACCAACCAACAACGACCATACATACGTACAGAGCATGGAACGCCCTACTAATTCTAGGTCATTCAATATCTAACATACAAGTACGTTTATTTTCCTTATAACCAGTTCGCAGCAATACGGTGGGTCCAATGAATACAAGAAGTGGAGTCAGGGCCGTAGGATAGCATACCAATTGTTTATCTAAATGAATATAAAATAGTTATAACTATGTATAATTACTACCAAGGTACAATTCCCAGGATTATCGCTGATATATTTACTCCAACGTCGCAAGTACACAGTTACAATACAAGGGCGTCTACTCATCTGCGGATACATAAACCAAAGACTACTTTATCTGAGAAGGGAATCAGAACCACCGGTCCCAGGGTATTTAATAAATGGCTGAGAAAGGTTAATTTGTGCACGTCAAAATACATGTTTAAGAAAGAAGTTAAACGCATCATATTAAACACGGTCACTGTTGAATAGTCTGTTGCCTTTAGATGTGTTATTTTTTACTGTGGCTAGCTGTGCTAGACGTTAATCAACATTCAATGGCTCCTATACTTTTATGTTTATTTATTTACTTTTGACTGTTCTCTTCTCGCTTTCTTTCTGTTAGCTTGCTGGCAAATCAATTTCAGCTCTAACCACGTTCACCATATACGAGCGAATAAGCTTTTGGCTTCTGCTCTTGCCACTATAAATGTATTGTAAAGATGTACTAAATGAATGTAATTTGTATGTTCTTTTGGCAATAAACTGATTATTATTATAACATGGATGCAATACCCAACTATCATTGTAAATTATATGATATTATGCAAGTGTGTTTGTTTAACACCGGGGGTCTCTGAGGGTTTCGGTGCGTAAACGTTCTTAACCCCGGACGGTAATATGAACATTTGGAATGTCGAGACATCTTAATTAGATTGTTGTTCACGTACGCATGGCGTGTTTTGCGCCAGAGGCAATGCGAGTCGGTGCTCGTGTCACCGGGTACCACAGCCAATTAGGGCAAGAAACGAGCTATGCATTATGCAACAAGCCACCGTGTTTACCTTTGTCGCCGCTTGATTGACCTGAACCAAAGCTGCGATGCGGTAATAAGCCTATCAACGCCCCCCATCAATATTGACAGCCAGTAAAAGTCCCATTCGTATCACGCGGTTTTGTCGCAGAACAGCCCCCGAGCCGAGGACCAAGTCATAAATTGGTGTTTTAGGCCCCGCGGCGCTGAATGATGAATGGATGAAATAAGCCCCAGACCTACTGCCCCACACCGGGATTCGAACCCAGGACCTATATATCGGCGGGCTAGGACGCTAACCGCTACACCAGTGGCTCACTGTCAATACAACTGCGCGCCTATCTGAAGGCGACGCGACGCAATTCAACAGGTTTTACCAATCTCTCATGACGCACCTTCCTGAAAGCAGGAAGTTCTGGCCGGTTCATATATCAACATGGACAGCTGTCAACCCTCTACTATTTAACTCCCTGGACCACTTCCATTGCGCGCTTCAGGGCATTGATTTCGGGAAAAGTACGTGGGCGAAAGGTTCAGCCAACAAAAACGGTACGCGGAGACAGATGTGCCAAGCGCCAGAGCCATATTTTCGTTTCCAAACACAGGAGTAAAGTAAATATAACGTGCAGATGGTCCCATGTTGAAATTTACCTCTCTGAGTCTGATTAGTAATGGTGTCACGTTCGTGCATGGCGTGCGTTCTATATATGGTGACTTCCCAGCGGAGGTCACATTACCTATGAAATCATCAGGTGTCGTCATTTAATTATAACACCTTCCCTTGTCGTATTCCAGCGCCGATCCCTAGATGTTTGGACAACCGACCAAGGACGGGGAATACAACCGGACGCAAGAGTCCCTGCGGACATCTATATAACAGTTTACAGCCCTGCTCTTTCATGTCTATCCATCTACACATATTACAGTACAAGACCTCACTGACACCACACGCAGGGGCCGGCGCGATAGCTCAGTGGGCTAGAGCGCTCGCATTGAGTGCTCTGGTCACCTGAGAGCCTAACGGCACGTGGATTGATGGTTCGAGCCCTGCTGTGGCCATGTCTGTGTGGTCGCAGGATAAAGATCCCATGTCTTTCTTCGTAAAGAGTAGGGAGTTACCCCCGGAGATATGGCTCCACCCCCCCCCTTCCTTCTCCCATTGACGCGATATGACCAAATGTGGTTAAAGCGTCCTGAATAACCAACCAACCAACCACCACACGCAGACCCTCCACCCCACAGATCTACCTACATCATACCATAGCCACACAACTTCAAGACAAATATAACTATTACAGTAACTATTACCCCGACTGCCACACCATATGCAAAGTCCACCCCACGTCCTGCAATAAAAACTGTTTCACAATCTCCCACCGCAGCATCTCTCTTTTCTTCTACACCCCCACCTACCCCATCCCAGTATCCCCCATTTTCTCTACACCCCACCTAGCCCTACCCCAGTATCCCCCATTAAATGATATACCCCTACCTATACCACTGCCTCAATATGCCTCATTTCCTCTACATCCCACCTACCCCCTACCCCACAGTACCCACCATTTGGCAGTACCCCCTCCCCCCATCGTACTCCCATCACACACCTGAACACATTGTAATAGTGACCGCAGGGCTTCCCCCTTACCCCCCCCCCCCCCCCCGCCGTCCGCCGCCGCTACTCTATCCACGTTGACCATACCTGAACAACAGAGCACACTGGAAGTGTAATACTGACCCCCAGAGGCCAGAGGCCGGAGCCGCATCCCTCCATCAATCATGTTAGATGTTAGCGGATGGCCGCGTGATAGGTTACCAGTTACAGCGCGGAGACAATATGTCACCAGGACGACGGCGGTGACAGCTCTGAGCGCGGCGCGAGCGGCAAACAATAAGCCATAGAGACGGGTCTCCATGGCAGAGGCGACGTGTGACGCCTTATGTCATCTGTCGTCCATACAGAGATATATATCAGTCGTGATGACAAATTAGTTGTTAATGAACCGACCATAATAATGAGATGGGTGACGGGGGGACTATAATATAGCGTGCACAATGGTCAACACGCGTTCAGAGTGATAAAATCGCATTCACAATGCTGAGGCATTCACATAGGTAAAGTTGGTCATGATGAAATAACACTTACAATGTTTAAATACCATTTCACAATTGTAAACTGGTATTGTCAATGATTAAATGGCATTAACAACGACGCTTGCAATGGTTCAATGTTACTCATGGTTGTAAGCTAACATTGCCGATTCTAAGAAATTGCTCAAGGATATAGCAATTTAAAGTGAAGCATCGGGAGACAAATAACTACAGCCAAACGACGGGTGTAGCCCGTATAACTAGTCCATGCATGTCCCAAGCCTGCTCTCTGTAGTGGCAACATTTTTATGGATCAAAGTATTTCCTGTTATTGTCCACCATCAGGTATACTGTCATCAAAGCAGGCTTAGAAACCGCCTGACATTTCTTTCTGACAAACACAATACAGTCAAATTCTTATCCTTTCTATGTGGTATTTATTTAAGTGTCAAAGAAAACAATGACAACTGAGACTCACCTCGTCTCTGAGGACTTGAAGCTGGTGCACGTGTTCGTGCATGGAGGTACGGCGCGAGGCAACCTGCGCGCGCAACGTGGATACTTGAGTCAGCAGTTGTTCTTCGTTGTGACTAATCTGGAAGAAAAGATCAAACACAGCTTTGGAAAATGATACCCGAGGGGTAAAAACTGACCTGAGAGCAACATTGTAATATTAATGCCAGTGCAATGTTTTCTACTTAAGTCTGAAATAGCCATAGAAAGCGGGAGATATCCATTGCGATAGAAACACAGGGGGCGGTAACCCCCCCCCCCCTCCTCATTAGTCACCAAGTCCCCCTGTCGTCAATTTTGGAGCCATATTGGCCATACTTGTGTCCGACCCCCCCCCCCCCCCCACCTCCTCCTCTCCCCAAGCTAAACATATCTGGTGCCATCAATGCCGAAGGACAAACATTGCTTAAAAAACAGTATACAACTCCAGCTTTTTGTATCTTCAACAGCTCAAATCCCTCACCTTTTTCAACTGCTCGTTGAGTCGTTCGTTCTGTTGCGTGAGCTCGGTGACCACCTGCGACTTTGACCTTTCCGTTGACCTCGCCTGCGAGCGTTCCTCCTCCAGGTCGTGGCGGATGTTTCCGATGTCGTTCTGGAGCTCCCGGACGGTCGTCTCGTACTCTGACTCCACGGCCTCCAGGCGGAGACGCAGCGCGTGCTTCTCCTGAGTCAACTCCTGGATCCGAATTCCATATTCATCAGTAGTGGTTTATTTAAAGATAATTTCGGGCATTAAATTATGTGTACGTATGCAAATTCCGGATTCCATATTCAGCAGCATTGGTTTATTTAAAAATAATTTCGGGCATTAAATAATGTGTACGTATGTAAATTCTGGATTCCATATATCCATCCGCATAGGTTAATTTAAAAATAGTTGCGGGCATTAAGTACTGTATACATATATCGTCAGTTATTTCCATGTTACTATGAAATTGGATGATACGACATGTGTGGTAAGTGCCAGGCAGACGTCTATAGCTTCTCCTGAGTGAATTCCTGTCTCCGGTTTCCATATCCATCAGCATTGGTTAAATTTGAAGATAATTTCGGGCATTAAATAATGTATACGTTTGTCAATTGTTAGCTATTTCCATGTAACGATGAAATTGGTTATGATACATATCATTTCTATGGAGACCGCTATAGCGAGCAGTGGTCGCTGTCGAAACAACGCAGATAATGGTGTAAACATCGCATTACATCCGGAAAATAAAGGCGATGAACAGGACGAAAAAAACTGTCAGTTTGTCAAGGTTGTCACTCACTCACACAAGATGTGAAGGGTCATCAAACTAAAGAGTGGCGAGAAGACGTTTGATGCCACATGGATGGTAAGAGGACTTCCCAGGTGACATTCCTGGATTCAGCAAGTAGTGGCCATGCCCATGAGGATTAAATGTGACAGTCAGTGGGTGAGTTGAAAAAAGGTATTGGTGTTTTGTGCTCACTAGGGTCACGCTGGGTCAACATTAGGTTCCACAGGCCAGGCTTCAAACCCAGGACCTATAGATCTGCGTTGTAGCAACATACCAGTGAGGCCCTTTGAGTTAAAGAAGCGTCGCTTCACTTTAATCAAACAACCATCAGGATTGTGCACGGCTGCATTCAGAGTGTCTATATAGAGCTATACCATAATACAGGTATCCCACATCCCACATCCACGACAAGTTCACTGTGCTGGAGAACACACCATAGCCAATGCCCATTCTTGCATGTCCAGGCGTTGTACACATATACAGTAATCGAGGAAAAAACACAATTTCCGTTGTTGACTCACACCATCTTGGTAAAAGTTTAATTACGTCCAACGTGTCCCATTGCCTGGCTAGCAGCCACGAAAGTCTCGTAATACCGTGCAATTCCAGCAGTGACTTCTAGCTACAGGGTGACCCCCCCCCGGAAGAATTGCTTTAAAATAAAATATAAAAAACTGATACGCACCTCCAATTTCTGATTATATTCCTCCACAATCTGTTCATTGTTTCGCTTCAGTTCATCATTCTGTTCTAGCAGTGCCTTCCCCAGCTCAGCGGCCAGCATCAAGTCTCTCTCCTTCTCCGCCAGCTGAGTGTACAAGTCCTCGGTCTCAGCCAGGTCGGAGGCCTTAGGTCGACCATTATAGCCTCCTCCCGTGTCGTCACCCATGGCGACAGTCCTAGCGCTCACATCGGACAGGAACGGGTAGTAATCCTCTAGAGCCCCCACGGAGCCCGGTGTGGACGGCGTTGACTGGGACTCCAGGCGACAAGCACACATCGGACAGCGTAATCCAGAGTCTGTGCGAGTATGTTCTTCAGGTGTGGTATAAAATGACTATAACAGGAGTTCAGTGATCCACCTGACGTGTATTCCGTCGTATATCTATATCGTATTAATCATCATGTGGTAAAATATGACTTGCACGGACAACGCTGTGGATGAGTATCATTTGCTCCAGTTAATTTCAACCAATAATATATGTATATATGGATGAAAGTTCTATTCTATGGACGCCCTTATCCTTCGCCAGTATCACAGATTCACTTTTGGAATGAGAATGGCAGATATAAATACAGATTAACCATTGAACTTTTAGATATATCAAAATCCCAGGTTGACGATTCCTCGCATTCCTCTTTGGCTGTGGGAATTGGTATCCTTTCCAGATGTTATTTTATGCGGAAATCCACAATGTAACCAGCTGTTTGCCAGTCGTCAAAGGCAGAAGTGATCCTCGTTCATATCCTCGGTGGTTACAAGAACGTGTGCTATGTATATGCCGCGAGTGACCTCACGTCATTCATGTTTGTTGTGTGGGAGGCGGAACCTGCGCCGGAACTGAAGGCCGGTGACATGGATCAACACACACCACTCGGCACGCCTCTCCAATATCCTGCTACGAGAGAGACAACCAGGAGGGTGAGCGGTCGTCGCGGCCTGACGGTTGGGTAGGTGGGCGGCGGCGGACCCTGGCGGGCACAGAGGGGGTTGAAAGGGGAGAGGGGGGGGAGGTGAGGCCGTGGGTGGGGGGTGAGGTTACACGTACACTAGAAGCACGTGACCGTATGGCACACAACGAGAGGCGGCGAGCGAGCAAACCGGCGGCATTGAAGTCTCCTCTCACGTTGATTACATCGCCCTCTGGCTCCGTCTATCTTGACGTTGCAGTCCCCCGCGTCGATGACATTCTCAAACCCACCCACATCCACACACACACACACACACGATGTGACGTTTTGTTTACCACGCGGATATCCTACGCAAGTATACAGTCACCGCCCGCCCGCCCGCGGCAGATGACAACAGAATGTCGCCTGTCCACTGAAGCACGACTCCCCGCTAGCCCCCGAGGCCGCCTTCACCCAACCCTCACGACCTGTGACCCTGAAGGCACATCAGGTGTTCCCATCACCGTGGAGACCGGAGGGAGCCGATACCCATCTGGACTGCTTTCCTCCTATATCATTGTCCAGTCGTATGATATTCTATATCTGTATACTTATATACTTGCAGACATGTTACTAACGTCCTGTACACAGCCAAAGTCTGACTGCTCAGTCACCAATCTGTAATACAGAAAAGCATATACTGGTAATCAGAAATCAAAATACCAGGCTTTTTGTTGTCAGTCTATCAATGATATGATGTAACTGACCACATGATAAAGAATTTAAAAAAAGATCGAGCTGTTATAAATAATACTTGTAATAGTGGAACAAAATCCCTGCATTGAAACTCACTAGTTTCACACAATCTATTGTTTTCTAATTTGAAATAATCTTCTGTCATCTATTCTATCAATCTCTTTTTGATACACATGTGTGAAACAACAAAAAGAGGCTATATTCCAGTTGGCAACATTATGACTGTCTAGATACAATCCTCCATTGCCAACCAATAATGAAATTCACTTCTAGGCCTGAAACGCTATTCATTGCTGAGAAAACTTGTATTCCTTAATTACAAATAATTGCAGGCAGCTGGTCCTGACTGACCATGTGCCATTAGGGGGCCCTTTCACCTCATCATTTATATTAAAACATATATGCCATACTGTTCCAACAGCCAACTTCAAATCTACCCTAACCTATATAGATTATGGGGAAATATTTATTAATTTTAATAGTCTAAAGAATATATCAATAAAGCTCATTATACATAAAATAATGTATCAAATTAATATTATATAATATAAATATATACTACATCCTTTTAAACCACTGTTGCTTTATAACAGGTAGTGGTTTGTGTGTCTGGAAGGAGGATACTGCCACAGGAGCACCCTTGCCAGTGCATGCTAAAGCATTTTTATGATGTCTTGCCCCTACACCTGGATCTGACGGTTTAAATGGTTTAAAGAGTCTACAAATGGTCTAATAAAAAATAATAACAAATTGACAAAGAAACTTTAACTGTCAGCATGATTTACAGACAGTAAGTACTATGTAGATGGTGCATGTATAAATATCTTAAAATTTCTTATAGGTATAGATCGATCCAGGTTGATTAATTAATTATAGATTCTGTTTGACTACAAAGAATTACAAGGAAGTTATATCAGTTATCAAGTTAGCCGCAGACTCCCCTCAGAGAGGAGTCTGCTGCTATTATCAAATGTATGTGCAGGGTAAGTAGGCAAAGTCATTTTATTTTACTTTTGTAATTATACTCTAATGCGATGTTAAACAACTTTGCCATTTTTTTCACTTACTCCAACCTGCATGAGCAATCACTGCCATGCTGATTGATAGCGCCTGGTGGACAGATGGATCAGGGCATAGGCAGTCGGAGGGAAAGTTCATGGAGACAACAATTAATACATTCACTCATAAAATTGGAGTATCGCTGACACCACGGGCACTCGGTTCATGAGATGGAAGTCCTACAGCCTGTGTATACCCTATATATGACAATATCATTGTCTCTGTGAGTGACTGTGATTATGACTGAGAGAACGTCATTAACAGATGAACCTTGTACATAACGGTGCAATGCTTGTCAATTTGAACATGTATGTATTATTCTCCTGTGTCTGTAAGTGTAACCCACAGGCACAGTAAATCAGTTGAGGGCGGGGGGGGGGGGGTTTGGGGGGCCCCACAGCGTATACAAAGTGTTATATACGCTGTCGCTGTGGGGCTCTCTACCACCCCCCCCCCCCCCCCCCCACTTCCACTCCACTAATAAGATTTACTGTGCCTGCGCTGACATGACATGTGATGTCTACCTGTTTCTATCCAAATTAGCCAGAGTAGATTATGTAACCCGACTACGACTCACCAGGCAAGCCACACGTACCTACCCCAAGTTTGTGAGCTATTCCGTAAAATATTTTATCCCCAAGGTAAAATCTCTGCTCCCACTCGGGACTGCATGCGCTGTGAGTGTGTGGTGTGACTGCCAGCGAGCGAGCGGCCAGCGAAAAGCGATGACACACAAGTGTTGACGTTATCACAGGTGTCAGACAGTGGTTTCCGGCAAGCTCGAGTGGATGTTGGGAACTGACCAGGATTGCTTTACCTGAGCGTTTGTTGACGCATTATGCTGCCGTAACTTGCAGCATATCACGGTAAACGAAATTCATATAACAAGTACTTTCAGCACATGAAGTATTTACTCCAGAAATTAACAACTTGATAAGTCCCTCCGATTGACCACAATGAAATTGATATTTCCAAATATATTTTCGAGCCGCAAGTTGTTTCGTTTCAGTTACGAGTGTCCTGCCTCTCCTCCAAACATGTTGATATCTGACAGTCTAAGGCGAGGCAGGGGAACCAAGCTCATTAGTTGCGACGCCAGGGGGCGGGGTCGGTTTGCCGGGGGCAAACGCATACCTTGCCGTTCGCGGCGTAAACCCGGGGCGGAGGAGTGGGGAGGGGGAGTACTTAAAGTTACTCATCCAGCAATGTTTTTCTTGAAAAATGTAAAAACTATTTCGATTAGAAATGATGTATTTATATTCTTAGCATAGAAGTACACCTATATTGTATGCAATAAAAACCCAGATATGTTGTTAAGCCTCTTTTTTTGGGCAAAATTAGTGCATCCCATATGAAAAGTGTGGCTTTCTTGTGTACTATGTCATCGAAATATGCACATTGCGGCAGTTTTATACATTTCATCGTGCGATGACAGATCTATTTCTCATGAAGGTTACATTTATACAGTCAGACAATGTGTTTTAAATGAGTTTCCCAAATATTTCGAAAACCATAATTTAAAGCGGGTGTCCAACCTAATTTAATCGCGATCGGCACCGAAAGTTTACATCTTAAAATTAAATTGGCGAGTGTTAACGCTTCGTTTCCGCCGACTGGTAAGAAGAACAAAATTAAGGCAACCCGCCCCCAGCAATGTCAAGCAGAGCGCCATTTGGCCGGGAGCAGTGACGCGTATTGTGACTATTCATGTGGCACCGCCTTATGTTATCACTCGCGGGGAGAGAGATCAGGGCCGCGATTTACAGATGAACAGCGGCAGTTCCAAGCCGCGCAGTAGAACATGATCTTAGTGTTTAATGGAAATGTACCGTCCAAACAAACTGATATACGTCTTGCGACGATGGACTCCACAACAATGCCATGATTGGAGTTAGAATCGCAGCTCTTTATATTAGCGATGATCACGCGCTCTTGTTTTGCTCACACAATAGGCGCAATTTCCGGTTTGAATAAATTAGAGTATCGCCTCCTGATTGGTCAATCGCGGACACACCTCCAAAAAGGGCTGCCGCCTGGGTAGGCGGCAAAATCGTGCCCGGCGGTCACTTCTAAATTTTGATGTGAGCTAGAGACAGGACGAAAAATTCTGTAATTTGGAGGATAGACAATTGGGTATTATATGAATCGGTAAAGCAGCGTTAGAGGCCAGGCTGGCGGTTCACTTTAAGTAAAACATTGCTGCATGAGCAGTTTTAATACAATGCTGGATTTAGGCGGGAGGGGGGGGGGGATTCTGCCCCCCGTTCACCTTCAAAAGTCGCTCGGAAGGAGTATCTCTTCTTCTTGTTTTCGACCCACCGCTCTATGCATGTCGCTGCTCCCCGCAGGTCCTGCTACTGATTAATTTTTGTTTACCGGCACGCCCGCGCACATTTCCAGTCTATCTTTTTTCATATTAAATGTCGGCTAAATGGGGGTATCTTTTTCATCGCAAATGTCCGCTCTATTGAGGTACCATGTTAAATAACACAGCTTGCTATGGGATGCAAGCTGGAATGGTTCGCATGTGAATACCACGGTTCGCAATCGCGTTCGTATGAGCAATTTTATTGTAAACATGTAGGCCTATCTGTAATAGCGAGCGCAAGCGAGCTCTTAAGGTAACATGCATGCATATTCAAAGTCCATTTCAAGCATAGGCTTAGGACTTTCATTTTTCATAACAACCCCCATTAGACGTTTTAGGATTCGGAGTAAATATCAGCTGTACATAAATATATTCAAGCAAAGATAGGTCGAAACCTATTATGTCATGTCCTTAATAAATAAATAAGCTGCCCCACAAAATTGACGAATAAATTATTCAATGTTAACACTGGATGTATACCTCAAGTTAATGTTAATTTATAAGCGACGCGCTAAATGTCTGTTGCCAAGCCGAGTGATCTTGGTGACCGCCCATCGACTGCTGTCATAGTGAGTAGTTGTGACGTCAAAAGGTTATAAACTTGACGTCACAACAAAAGTTCCTAAGCAACCGAATGATATGCCATCTTAATCTAGATGTATCCACTCGGAATATCTGAATTAATAAATATACGCTCGCATTTTTTAGGTACCACCTATCCATATTAGCGAGCGCACGCGAGCTCTTAAGGTAACATGCATGCATATTCAAAGTCCATTTGAAGCATAGGCTTAGGACTTTCATTTCGCGTAACAACCCCCATGAGACGTTTTCGGATTCGGAGTAAATATCAGCTCTACATAAATATACTCAAGCAAAGATTATTCAATGTTAACACTGGATGTATACTTCAAATTAAAGTTAATTTATAAGCGACGCGCTAAATGTCTGTTGCCAAGCAGAGCGCTCTTGGTAACGGCCCATCGGCTGCTGTCATAATTAGTAGTTGTGACGTCAAAATGTTATAAACATGACGTCACAATGGGAGTTCCAAAGCAACTGAATGATATGCCACCAGCACGTGTATGGTATACGTCATCCCGCCAAAGATATTCTTTGTGGCAAGCCGAAGCGAGATTAATTTTGAATATTAATCTAGCTGTATCCCATCGGAATATCTGAATTAATAAATATACGCTCGCTTTTTTTAGGTAGCACCTATCCATATTAATTAACAAGGCATATATGCTGTACTGAAGAGCTCTTGTTCTCGATTGAACCGAAAAGTGTGCATAATTATAGGCCTACGTCTTCACAAGGTTTTTTATCATACTGTCTTTCGTTTCTGATATAGCATGCAACAAAGCAATACATAGCCGGGGGGAGGGGAGGGCGGGGTAATCTCAAGGTAATTGACTGCTGGAGACATGTCGCTGGAAAGGATGCATTTTGGTAGCCAACGGGTCCTTAATTATGCACTTTGGGGTTAGGGGGCTATTTCTATTATTCTATTTTCGCATCGTTATATATATATATATGGATATCTATCTGGATGCGTTATCACACTGGCCGTTGTCTGTGATGGGGCATGACATAGCTTTTTGTTTCGTGTGGTGCGTTTTTTGTGCTTGGTTAGATGATCACATGGTACGTCAATTGGTTCGCTAAATTTTCAGGCTGGAGACGGGGCCGATTTGCTGTTTTGTTTTAAAGAGTGGATGAAACTGTTTGTTGGTCTAACTGACGCAAGGTCAGTCAAAGGCGGCAAGCGCCATGCCAGTTCTTGAATATAAAGTCTGCAGTCCTAGGATTTTCATTTTCATTTTCTCAGCTGGTACGTGAATGGGCCCTAATTTTACGCATCAGTTTTTAGTACTGGGATTGTGCTGTCTTGCGGCGTGTCACGCGCCTGCGGGCCTATATCTTAACTATGACGCTGACACGAGAGTATCTGACAAGAACAACTTTTATCTGTCACTCCCCACCCCCCGCCCCTTCCCTATTCATGGAGTGGTTTCCTGGCGGTCAAATTCACACTCATACACCATCAGCCAAGCGACTGCTAAAATTACGAAATCATAACGCGCGCGTACATTACCGGGATGGGTAAGATTGTTGGGCATCCCGGCGACACCTCCTTATACATTTGCGTGTTTGGTTAGATTTTTCTCTTTTCCGAAGGCCGTAGCGCGAAACGTATTGGTCCTAAGTCCTATGCATTTCGATAGTTATAAATGAAGGACCTAAGTATCTATCTGTAATAATAGGGGCACAAATGATGGGAATGTGCTTTGGACAATTGACGCGGGCCATGGTGACATTGGACCGATTTTGCCTAATAACAAACTCGACCATACGTTTTTCTGTGTGAATCGCCTTATACATTTTTGCATCCACCCCCCCCCCCCCTCCTCGGGAATACATACTTAGTCCGTTTCTACAGCATTCGTTATGACAGCGTTGCTCCATGTCTTGGCTTACCTTATGAGTTTTCTTCTGGGACGTGTGTTTCTATTCTTGTAGTTTTCGGAGTTGCGTTATGACATTTCTCTCCATGCATGGTTCGCCGCTAGGTGGCATTTGACAATTTTGTCGTCACTGTGATGTCCGTTTTCAGCCTGAAAACCCAAACCCAGCTCGGATTCCCGTGCCTCGTTGTCATTCAAGGGCCCACACAAAGCATGCGCGTATTCGACTGGGCAGTTTTGTGAGAACGTACGAACAAATCAGTTTTGAGCCATTCTTAGGCTAATTGGAGCCTTTCGGCCTTATAGTGGCAAAATTGCGGCGGGGGGAACCGACTGACGGATTCAATGGGGGGGGGGGGGGGGGTTGTGTTAAAATATTACTGTCCTATCTGCCGAAATTAAATCTTCATTTTATTTCAACCCAAAAAGAAAACAATACCGTCCACACCCCCTGTTAATCAAATGGTCGGCCCCTAACTAGACCTATGCTAGCTTCAACCGCCAGGCAACCATCATGCTTTATACGAACATAGTTACCTTCGGATGGCCCGAAGTTACATAGTCGAATATTTGGACCTTAGGGACGATCGAGTTGTAAGGAAATGTTTGGTCCCGTCTAATACACGGATAGTACCATACGCTCTATCTTGTATACGCATATACGCACTCTCGCCCGCCAGGGGCGTTGTTGCTGTATATGCTGCATATGCACAATTCAATAGACCAATCCATAGTCCGACATTAAAGTTACATGTGGAGCTGACCGTTGCAACGGCTGTACCAAAATAAACATAAACAGGAAATGTTAACTTTGACCACAAGCAGTGTCAACGGCCACCGCCAAAGCAAAAGTGGCGCTCCGGACGCTTCTATTGTCTCATATAATTTAGCGCTTAGGCCCCCTGTCGGTGGCACCGGTAAACGACTTGTGTACACACGTTTATGACGTTTCAAATCAGCACAAGTTTTCATTTTTGTGGCGGACAATTCATGAATTTGAAATGTTTTGCTCATTGGCAGATAATTGGTGAGCGATATGGTAGGTGTTTATTGTCTGTTATGAACCTTAAGGCCTTAGGTTTGTGTTCTTATACGCAAATTTGGCATTCAAAAACAGCGAAACAACTCCACATGCAACTTTAAGCCCCGCCCCCGCTTGAGTCCTTTTTTCCTTTATCGTGAGTATGAAATTGACAATCATAGCTGATAGTAAGTACAAGTGAGAAGTACTCATCTCTGAAACTGACAAGAACGTGACGCTGCTTTGTTTGTCCGACATGTTTGTCCGATATAACGCACGTGGAAGACCTTTATTCACCACATGATTGGATAAAAGGCAACAGTGACGTCAGTGAATGATTGACAGCCTGGATTAGTCCATTGGGAGAACGCGCCGGGACGGGTACCTGATTATTGCCCGGAGAATGGGATGCGACACGCATTGTGAACAAGTTTGGGTCTCCCTCCTTTTCAATCACGAAA
This sequence comes from Arenicola marina, assembly GCA_964019135.1. Lineage (NCBI taxonomy): Eukaryota > Metazoa > Annelida > Polychaeta > Arenicolidae > Arenicola > Arenicola marina. The sequence continues at coordinate 23,291,521 of OZ025258.1, read as the reverse complement.
TCTGAAAAAGGCGTAAATGATAAAGCGCCCCTTGACGTAGATGTAGGTTGCGGTTTAGTTGTTCATCGTGCTAATTGACTCAAGTTCCCGGTTAGTCAGGGAATATTTTAGCAAAAACACACACAAACCTACACAAACTTACTCACAAACTAAATAAAAACAGACCGGCATATGACGAAAAAAGTCGTAACAAACAGAACAAACTGACATAAGGCGAACATTGGAAATATTTTATTCTTAAAAGGGTGCCCAATATGACCGCCAGTCTCATAAGTACAGCGCACTGAGACAGCGCGCCAGCTCTTCAAAGGGGGACCTGCATTAACGTCAATAAATCTCGAATGATCGTCGCTCTCTTGGTGGTAACTGGTCATATGGGTTAATTGCAAATACTTCTGATAGTGCTCTTGAGTAAAATTCGCAGGTATTTTATTATAGATGGGAAAAGATATTGGGATTCGTGTCTTGAAAGTCCCTGTGGACCCAGGAGCTGGACTTTAAACAAGGCTACTTAATAGCTTTAACTATTTTAGATGGTGACTAAGGCCACCTAGGTGCGACGTGCATGCGACTGCCTTTATAGGATGGGATATCGTTACTATTTTAATTAACTGCTACGGAGACAGAGATGGTTTCCAGTGAAAGGCAACAATTAAAGTGTTTAAATTTAAATTCGTTTTCTTCGGTCGTCTGTGCGGTGTAAAACACTTAAACTGACTTTGCAAACATCTCTCTGGCGGGTTAACTACATTTGTCCGAGAGAGTCGGAAAGAGCAACTGGTGAAGCTGTTGACCCGCCATTTATTGTGTGTTCGTGATGCGAGGACACGACTCCGAGCGTGGTTTCTCACGGGCCCTCTGTTACTGTAGGTTGATACATGTACATGTGGCACATATGATACACATGTGTGAACATAAATGGGGCGCGTTAACGGGCCGTTAGGCATTGTTATCATCAATGACATCAAGCTGTAGCAACCGGCCAATGTTCATTATCCGCTCAAGGCCAAGACCAGACCGAGAGCGATAATAATAATATAACATGCAATGCATACAACGTTCGTATTAAAATATTTAGCGACTGGCTTAATGGTCCGCAAAGCGCAAGCCTTAACACACATGTGAGATAGTCGCCTTTACGCCATATCGTGGCCAGCCTGAATCTATAACCAGTTATTTTTTGCGTGCCGTTATGTTTCAATTTATACGCAATGTCACTATGGCAACGCTTGAATTAAGGAGCCGCAGAACGGTTTGGGTTAGGTTACACGATTTTAGCCACCTTCAGATCTAAAGCGGGGCCGGCCCGGTAGCTCAGTGGGTTAGGGCGCTCCTTGAGTTCTCTGGCCACCTGAGAACTTAACAGCACGTGGGTCGATGGTTCGAGCTCCGCTGTGGCCATGTCTGTGTGGTCGCAGGATAAATATCCCATGTCCTTCTTCGCAAAGAGTTGGGGTTTACCCCCGGGGACATGGCTCCACTCTCCCTTTCTTCTCCCATTGACCCGATATGACCAAATGTGGTTCAAGCGTCCTGAATATGCAACCAACCAACCAGATCTAAAGCTAACCATGCAACACACCCAGAACTAGTGCGCATCCCGATGGTGCCTTAATTGCTACAACTGCTTGACGCGCACTCCTTGTATGCCAACGTTTGAGGGCTGGGCACAAACGGAACACCCTCGCCTGATGATCGCCTAATCATGCCCATACGTAATCGATACCGCGCGCAGATTCGTGATTATTAGTACGTCTAACAATACATGTACATGTTTTTCTCGTAATTTTCTCGACTTTACCAGTGAAAAAAGAGAAAATGGCGGGGGGGGGGGGGTCGTTCGCGCCCCAGCAACCCCCTCGTCCTACAGCCCTGATTATTCGTGAATTATGGCCTGGCCTGGGCTGTCTATTGAGTGGGAAGCCGGGTGGTTTGGTTCGGGTTACACTATTTTACCTGCCTTCAGATCTAACGGTATTGTGATAATTCTGGTTGTATATCGCGTGTTAGAAACAATAGTGGTAGATGAACTGTGTAAGCCATTATTGAATTCTGTCTATATATGGTGTCCCATGTTTCGACTACTCCGAGGCGTGGGGGGGGGGGGGGCGGGGGGTGCACTTCATGAACCCCTCTTAATCGGCTAACAAGATTCTGTGGCAAAACCAATCCCGGGAAGAAGTAACTAACAAAAGAAAATATTTTTTTCTGATCGCCACGGATTGTTGTTGGATCTCGCTACGCGCATTATTTAATTGGTTTATTAAGCATGATGAAATGTAAATCGTCTTTTAAACAAGTCTCCAATTGGCCCAATGCAAATTATTATACAAGAACATAATTTAATATTAGCACCCGGGGGGTAGGAGAAGGATATTTTTGAGGTTCTTGAAGATATTTAAACGTCTGTACCCACAAAAATCTCGTCTATATGTACATGTTTAACCTTTGGTTTGATTTGATCTGATCAGTGCAAGCGCTAAATATTCGTGTCGCTATAGTTCATTGTTGGGTGGTGGTACCATCCATAAAATAAAATAAGTGGAGCCGAATACGCACAAGCTAGTCTGTGAAACAACTGCATATATTATGCATCAGCTGTCAAGGCACATGTTTGGCCATATTTGTCATTTCATACGCATGCTGCCGATTTAAAATTGGCGGTGGTTATCTGTATAATTAACTTTAAAATGTTATTTGCATAATATGTTGTGTGTATAACTTTATCCAAGATTGAATCTAGCTTAGATGAGGACCTAGCTTTTAAAAAAACCAGGATTGTCAGATAATTAGACGACGAAAATGTGGTTATTAAAAAAGTATCAAAATAATATGTCTCATTCAAGACAATTCACAAATGAGTTAAGGAGGGTAGACAATGGATACCGCGCTGTTGACACGATGTACGTGTAGTTAAATATATATATATATTTTCCGTGACTTTCTGGTAAGATAAATTGCAGGCTCATGGGCAATATTATGACATTGGGGCACGTGCATGACCCTTTGTCCTGCCGTGATTCATTCATCCGAGTATGGACATCGCACCCGACGTGTGTCATGCACCCTGTTGTGTATATATATAGGCATGACCGTAAGTGCTCAGTGATGGGGAAACGCTACTCATGATACTGTAAGCCACCTTTATATTCGTATTTTGGGAGAGAAATACGCTGGCCGTATTATCTTTAACATGACCCTTTCAATTTGTGCACTTTTTGGTAATCCGTTGCAAATATTTTTTTTCAAATATTTGAAACAAAAAGTTCGAAATATTTCATCGATATGATGCACAAGAGAATTTGATGGATTGAATAATTCGTATACCCATGTGTACTGCGATGGTCACCCTTTACCTGTTTGAATTAATTAAAATAAGACGGGCTTACGTATGGGAGTACCCGAGATCACCGTGGCGCCACCTAGCGAGTACTATGTATATGTGACGGTCTTTCCATTTTGCGAGCAAGTTTTATTCTCGATATTTAATATTAATCCAATGTAAATAACAACAAATAATATTAAATACAAATTTCAGGACCTTTGGCCATTTTGTGGTGGGAGGGGGGGGGGCGGGGGTTAATCCCCGAAATTTTGCGAGTAACAATGATGAGTTTCCCTAGGGAGTTCGAGTGGGATGGTTCAAGCTCACATTGCAAAAAAAAATCTGGTCTGGTCTGGTCTGGTGACCGGGTAATTCTATTGGTACAGTATTATTCTTCTACGCGTATCACAAAGTAATCCTGACGCAAAAATCAGGATGTTTGTCTTGAATACTTGAATGTGGTTGAATACTTTGAAATCCCAAAAGAGACAATGGTAAATGTGGATAAAGAGGAGGGGGGCTTCTACCTCACTTTCTAGAAAAAGTAACATGAAAACACCTTTGCGTTGTAATAAGCATATAAAAAGATGTATCCGGTGAAAAATTAAAGATTAGCATGTTACCTTAAGATTGACTGGCGCATTATTTTCGGGTACTAGTAGTTTCGTACAAGTTTCATACAAGTTTCGTACAAGTAGTTTTCGATGCATTCATTACTGAGCCTTTTTAATATATATTCACATTATGTGTGATACACGACTTACTGATAAGGCCCACATGGGCCGACTAACCGGGGCATTGTCTAGCGTTTTGAGAGCGTGACATAGTTCGTGCGAAAATAACTTTTACGACCATTTTTTTTTTTCGGATATCACTTCGGCTCGTTGAGCGCGTTGCACTCATGATCAAGTTCTGGGTGACCAATCCCCTGAAGCTAAATATTAAACAACCGTGACGGCGAGATGTGACCTCACTTATCGTGTCCCGTCGTCTTCCGCCCTCACCCCCCCCCCCCCCCCCCCCTCGCCCTCACACCATCCACGGGGGTGCAGATTGTGCAGAGGCAAATACGAGTGTGTGGAGAGAGCCGGATCCACTAATGAATGGGTGCGGGGTGGGAGTTTGTGCCCCTTTGTGAACCCCCGCTTCGGGAGTGGTCCAAAAATTGCAAACAGCAGATCGCGAATCTCCAAGAATTATTGGGTGCCAATCGCGGAGATCGGAAAAGGTACCCCCCCACCCTCCCTCCTCTCTCTATATTATATATATATGAAAGAGATGGCAAAACACCGTTGAAATAATAAAAAAGGATATAGTTATTTGTGGTTTTCTTATTGAAACGTTCATTGAAACAGGATCCTGAATTACTTCTCGGAATACATCCTGCACGCACCCGCATATCCGGGGTGAGCGCTGGACCGCCGACAGTCCTGGGTTACTGTGACTTCCCGTTACCAAGGTCTCACGGGATTTGTGGGGCTCCGTTTGCAGGTTGAATGAGTTATAATTTCCGTCAAAGTAAAAATGGAATACTAAATGAAAATAACGAGTTCTGTGTACTTAAAGTTACTCATCCAGCAATATTTTCTTCAAAAATGTAAAAATTATTTTGATTAGAAATGATGTATTTATATTCTTAGCATAGAAGTACACCTATTGTATGTAATAAAAACCCAGATATGTTGTTAAGCCTCTTTTTTGGGCAACATTAGTGCATCCCATGTGAAAAAGTGTGGTTTTTTTGTGTAATACATCATCAAAATATGCACAGTGCGGCAGTTTTATACCTTTCATCATGCGATGAAAGATCTATTTCTCATGAAGGTTACATTTATCCAGTCAGACAATGTGTTTTAAATGTGTTTCCAAAATATTTCGAAAACCATAGTTTAAAGTTGCATGTCGAGTTGTTTCCCGCCAAAACCAAGCCCAGGCGAAGTTTATATCAAAATCTGCAGAAAACTCGATTGTTTCATTTTATAAATTCAGAAACCTGATAAACATCGCCGTTTCGGCTGTGGTGTGGCAAACGTGTCTATCCCCGGATACCACAGAACTCTGTCGCGGCACTGCTACTTATACCAAAGCATCGCGAAGCACACAAACTGATGACGTTTACCACTAAAATGAAAACTTGTGGTAAATTGATATCACGGGCAAGGCTAAGAGACACTATTTGGCAGTCTGGCATGGGTGGAGTATAGACAAAAGAAATCTTGAATGATTCAAGGACTGATTCTTATTTGTATTTTGACCTCTTTAGTTTTGGCGGGAAAGAGCTCGACATGCAACTTTAAGTAAAAAATTGCTGCATGAGCAGCTATAATACATCAAATTACTTAGTGTATCATTTTGAAATACCGATAATTGAGAGGGAACTATTTCTTTTGTTCACCTGATAGCGTCTGTTCTTTGACTCGAATGAAGACTTTGAGGGTTGAAATAATAACTTTCAATATGTTCGCTCGAACCAGCTTAGTCTATATTCTATGCTGACTGACTCGGAAACATGGAGTGCCTTCAAAGTTAGTTGTAATTGGGCGTTTTACAAAATATAACAAGCGTTGTACCTGTGTTAGAACCCAAAACGTCATAGTGACCAAAACATCATACCTTGGTAGAATGAAATATACGTTTTTAAGTTTAACTTCAACCATCCCTGTTATCACTCACACAACCCTGCGTGACGTTTCTGCAGGAGACTGGGTGGGGCCACTTCGGGCTAAAGAAGTGATTGATTGACAATTAAAAACATCTTGGAGGCCGAAATTCGTGAATTAAGGCGCAGGAAAGTATGGTAATATAACGTTTCTTGGGGTAAAAGGTTTCTAGGGATGGACCTGGGGGAGGGGGGGGGGTACGATACCCCATATTCCATCGTTTATGAAAGTACTTAATTATAACTGAACTGAGGCGTTACTACCTCATATATTCATAGCCCCCGTCAATAGACACGGCAATCGAGGCACAGTGTGCAATTGTACTTTTGCTCCTGTAGGTTGGCTCAGAACGTGTGGTATGTCGTTTTCGTCACTATGACGTTCTGGGCCCTAACATACGTCTTCGTCAATACAATAATTAAAGCAAAGATGATGATGCGTTTTATTTACTCAAATAGTATAATACGTTTTGGGTGATTAAAAGCTAGAATAACTTTGGGGTTGAGGATACTGGTTTGAGAGTATGCACATATATTGACGATGTTACCCACCTTGTATCGTAACGTAATGTATCTCTCTATAATATGTTTCATGTTTTACATTTCTTTTGGCGAGCTGCATATCCATTATTTGCTCCACTGAAATGGACTTTAATGTACTTTAACGGTACTGTGGTCTGTGACCACACCCAGCTCAGTGTGGATACGGTAGGCGGTGAGAGAATGTAACAAGCAACAACATAAAACATTAAAAGAAAGCGGAATGGTTCAAAGAAAACTATTCCTTTCCCGTGACCGTGTTGGAGGAAACTGAGAAAAACACTATCTGAAAAGCCAGGCAAGCATTGTTTAATTGCCGTTCATATTCTGGTTCAAAGCTTGGGCTGAATGTATGGCATTTTATGAATCTGAACTTTCACCGACACCGAAGGAAATTTGCGACACTATCTGAATCTGATGATTGTTCAGAATATCAGTCCTGGGGGTGTCCAGGAAGAGGGGGGGGGGTGCAAGGACGTAAGGTATATCTGTGCCCCCCCCCTTTAAATCTTGATGCCCCCTGGCCTCTCCTAATATATTACAATGCATCAAGCTTCGTAGTTTATTCTTTCTTACCAACGATTATAGAGTGTGCAAATAATACGTAACGTGCACCACGGTGACCTATGTCTCTATTGTGCCCCCCCCCCCCCCCCGCGTGCAATAATTCCTAGTTATCTCATTATCCCAGAAAGTTCCCTGGCTGGCCCGGCGCACAAAGGTGCCGAAAACCCCAATTCATTTCTCTGTCCTGTCTGTGCGGTCGGTAAGCAGGGTTGTGCTGACATTCGTCGTCATTTCCGGGCAGCTAATTTAACTTTTGCTGCCATCATTTATGCGCCAGTTTATGACCGGAACCATCATTTGTGCCGGTCATCATAATTTACACCATGAACGCCTGGATATTTTTAACAAAGTAATAAACAACTTGTGAGACTTGTGATTACATCACCCTGCACAGGAATAGCGACTATATAACGATATATATATATAAAACTTGCATACATGCAAGGTAGACACCCTCAAACACGTGCACCTACACGCCAACCAACCCCTTTTTACCCCGCACTGAACGCCAGACAAGGAAGGTACCTGCCGACCACACGATGATGTGACAACCGTCTTGTCTTTCTTGAATGAAGGAACGCCCCTCACCATCCTCGCGCACCTGCCCCCCCCCCCCCCCACCCCCCGCCATCTCCCCACCCCGCCCCTCCGCATCCTCCTTCCTCACCCCACGCCACACACACACCTCGCAGTCCCACCATTGAACCACGCGTATGGACTGTAGGCCCTATATATATAAGGAGCCCCAGGGGGCACATAAGCTTCAGACCAGGAAACCAGCGACTGAGGCTGTCTTCCAAGCACGGTAGAATTATTGTCAGGCAAGCCAAGCCTAGGAGTCACAGCGTCTATAGCGTCGGGGGAATTAGCTTCCAGAACGGAAGGCTGACGCCAGGTGCAGAACTACACCAGAAAAGAAAAACACTGGCACCGAAAATCAACGGAAATACGCTCATAAGCGAAAGAAACATAGAAGGAACATTAGAGTCTCTTACACTACACCTATAGTGTTAATGATGTCGGATCAGAGCCATGCATGGTTTTGTGCAATGCTATTCATTGGCAGTTTCATCGAGGGTCCAGTGGCTCACGGAGGTAAGTCAATAAAGAAATGGATGTTAGAGCTTTCTAATGCGCGGTAAGCTATACTAATGTGTTATGTGTTGCGCTGTAAGGTTGACGTTCAGCAAGTTGTAACTTTCAATAGATAGCAAAGGTTGGTATAAAGAGAGACTTGACAAAATGTCGGTGCATTAGGCCACGTTATGCACAATGAAGAGGTATGGAAGGGGGGTGGGGGCAGTTTCCAGTGTCGATTAATTCTCAGTGTCGAATGTCGATTTTTCACGACGTTCCCTGTCGCTTTTAGGCTACGTTCAATGTCGTTTTATCCAAGATCTCTATCGATGTCGCTTTTCAGATCCTCAGTGTCTGAATTTGCGGGTCAATGTCGAATGTCGATTTTTCAAATAGATTTTTCAAATAGGCCTGTGTCGCGTGTCGCCGTTTACCCCTTCCAGACCCCTATATGGAGGCTATTAGGGCCGCGAAACCTCCCACAGTAAATGAACTGGGATTGGATGAAACGGGCCCCAGGTGCAGGTACCGGGGTTCGAACCCACGACCTGTTGATCTGAAACTCATTCTGCTAATTGGGCCACTCTGTCAGCAGAAGGAGCTCGTTCCTCACATCACCTCTGCCCCACGTAACCTCACGTTTGACCTCTACGGTGCTGGGGTCATAAAAGTTTCTAGAGTGTTGTTTTTGACCTCGATCGAACTCGAAAACATAGTTCGAAATAAATGTGGCCTCTAATTAATCAAAATCTAATGAATTCATCCCGTACGGTACCAGTAGCACTGTAAATGCTAAACAATGATGCAACGTTATTTGATGCCAAACTGCGAATATATTTTCGCTTAGATTCATTTTCAATTTTTGCAGATGAAGGATAATTCTGCTGGTTAAATTTGACGTGGGGCAGAGGGACGGAACGCTCTCTGCCGGGAGATCTCACCTGTGCTAGGGTGGCTCCCGTATACGTGTCGTACCAATATCTTGTTCACGGCGGCGGTTAATTGTCACGAGAACCCCCCCCCCTCCCCCCCCCCCCCCCCACACCCCACCTCCGACCCCTTATACCCCACACATTGTGCTCCACCATCCAAGCGGAGCGCAGCGATCATTCATATGTAACAACTCTACATATGTATTATATTGAGTCTCCGTGAAAGGTAGGCCGTTATAAAGTTATAAGCCATGTCGGCCAGGACATGCAAATACAACCGGGAAGGTTTCCAGGAAGAGTATCAAGGATGAGCTCACATGAGCGAGTCGCTAGCGTTATTTGAATATGCGGCTGCGGGGCCTTTTTTTCAAAGCCAAGGCACATTAACTGCCTTATTGCATCATTCAGTAAATAAATCGCGTTTTACGTGGTGTGTCACAACGGGGAACACAGATTACCCAATTTACTTGGTCATCAAATAAATCTTGCGTTAAAGAAATCTACATCGGAAGTTTAGTCTTTACACAGTTATCTTTCGTTAATCCAATTGTAATCCGTGCACCAACCCCAAACTCTATGACTGATGTAGCGACGATGCAATCATCTTGCCTTGATCAGCGGGCTATTCTAAATACACATAAAGCGAGCTACACCTGACCTGAACTGATTTGAGCTGACCTTATTGTCGCATTGTTCGTGCCACCGGATGCAAAAACTGGATCAGCGTAAAATATGGTTAACGTATGGTACAAAACGTCTCATTATACGCGCTCGGTTATCATCGAAGCCTACAGGTAGATTAAAGTTTAGACATTGGATCATATAAACCAGCTTGATTTTCATGAAAACAGAACACACCCGGAGATATTTTTGAGTAACATTTGGCAAAGACTTTTATAGCTTAATTTTCGCGGGTGCTGATTCCATTTATGGGTCCTGCCAAGCAAGATCCGAGCTGGTTCACACTTAAAACAAGATCCGAGCTGGTTCAGACTTAAAACAAAATGTCCGCCAAAATATATCAAAGTATGTCTTCATGTGTTTAAGGCGTAACTCAACGCGTCCCAGTTCAAGGTCTTCAATGGGGATGGGCGTTTGGCTTCGAAAATCCGATACAAGTAAGGGTAGCCGTGTAGGCCGTTACCCTCCGAGGGAAGCACTACATAACTACATTGGTTGGGGGAGGGGGGTGCCTTTCTGCTTCTGGGACCGGGAGAAAACAGACGATAAAAGGGGTCATTTGGGCGTCACATATGACTGTATGGAGTGCCCCCCACCCCCTCCACCCCACACCATCTCGGGGGTTACCCACAATGTATGCACCCTATGTTGGCCTGGTTCTTGACTGGCTACTCAAATCTGAGTAGTTTATTTTGTCGTCTTTCAATGGTCATAAGTATCTATTCATTGGCCTGTCAGTGTCCAAATGCTTTCACCTATGTTTACCACGGCGCAGATGTGACCAAAAACGGAGGCCGCCGCAACCTGACCAGAATCTGACAGTGGTGTGCCCCTTTACTATTCCATAGTTTAGTTCCATATTAATATATATTTATTTCGCTTATTATAGTTTCTATTAAAACTGATTAGAACTACAAATTAATTAAATTGGCAGGCCTACATTTGTGGACATATTGTCTGGCAATGTAAGTAGTAAACGTTATACACATAGTGAAGAGAGAGAACCACTTTCTCCCCATTACAAAGGTCGCACGCACAGCAGCATTATTCAAGTATCGAACTATTTTCAAATTTTTGAATGTCGATTTTGCGCATAAGAACACAAAGGTCTTAAGGTTCATAACAAACTATAAACACCTAACATATCCCGCACCAATTATCTGCCAATGTCCCAAAACAATCCAAGTTCTTGAATTTTCCCTCGACAAGAGTCAAAACGGCGAAACGTCATAAACGTGTGGTCATGTTGTTTACCGATCCCACCGATAGGGGGCGCCCTAGCCTAAAACTCTATCTGACCACAGAAACGTCCAGCGGGCCACTTCGCCTTGACGGCGGCAGTTGACACTGCGTGTGGAATGTTTGAACCTCTGGGTGAATTCGGGTACGCTAGCGGAGTGGTCGGACTCCGCGGAGTGCAAAACCGAACGCGGAGATTGTGGTTCGATAGGGCGGTCACGTGGTACGTTTTACTCCCGGATCTTCCTCCCCACCCAGAGGAAGATCACGAGCATTTCCAAAATGGTGTCCAGGCCCAACAATAGGCAAAATATATATAAAGTAGTATTTCGACCTGCAAAAAATCTGTAAATAATATTATGACAACGAGAATAAAATAATGAACACAACACGTATCCGTTGATTTATGATTTTAATAATTTGTGCAGTTCGGCAAGTGGATCGCGGATTTTGCGTTCGGTTTACCTTGATCCGCACATGAGGGGAAAGTAGAGTGCGCATGCTCCAAATATCTGCGCCGATCAGTCCGGTCGCATGTCCGAAGTCAACCACTAAATCAGCAGGTGCTCAAAAACGGGGAGCGAAATCAGGTCTAAATGACCGTTTCCCCGCATCTCTCGATCGTTTGACGCATCGATCAACCTTCTACTTGCCGCAAACACCGGTTTAGACACTCGAGTAGAACGCGTTTATTTTGGTGCGCCCGTTGCATTATGGTTATAATAAGTTTAAGTTTAATATCATTACCAACATCATTATTGTTTAATATGCGCGACACAATCATACAATATCTATAATCTATAGGATCCTCCATATGTTCGAGTTGCCTAACTGTTGTATAGACACTGCTTTATTTCCGGCTTTCCAGCCTCCATCCCGGACATCCCGGTGCGGTTAGCCAATGGGTACTGCACGGAGACTGACGTCAGCGGCCGGCTAGAGGTCTACCACATGGAGAGATGGGGCACGGTCTGCCAGGACGGCTTCTCAGAGGACGCTGCCAGGTGAACAACTCACCGTGTTTAAAAGCCGGGAAGACATTTTTATAACAATAACGCGTGTTAGCGGGACGTTAGGCTATTTTATTGCCCCGACATCAAGCTGGCAGCCCGCCAATTTTCATTAATGTAATTGAAGGGCTGCTACAGCTTGCTGAAGGGCCAATAAAATGCCTAACGCCATGCAAAACTCGCGCTATTACTATTATTACGAGTTAAGTCTAAATTTAAGGCGTTGACTTGTTTCTGTTCCTTTGGTTTGATTTCCGCATGCAACGATCAAAGTAAAGCATTTTGGAACTGACTGTCCGCAAATCGCAAGCCTTTCCACATATAGTTGGCCAGTCGCCTTTTTGATACCATATATCGTTGCCAAGAAACGTGGCACGTGGAACTAAGCAACTAGGCAGGTATGGGGGCCATTTAAAGCTATAACTACAATTCTTTTGCGCGTGACGTCATGTTTCATTGTTATATGCACTGTCGCTATGGCAACTATTGTCGATTGCATGGGCAGCAGGGCGGTTAGGGTCAGAATACAACATTATCGGCCTTCAGATTTAATGCTATTGTGCTAGTTAACATGACCACCAACTCGTAATAATAATTGATAATCGTGGTAACTGCAACAACGTTGAATCTGAAGGCGGCTAAAGTCATAGCCCGAACCGCCCTGCTGTCCATTCAATCGACAATCGTTGCCATAGTGCTTTTGCGTAGAACAAAGAACCATAACGTCATGCAAAAGACGATTGAGGTTATAGATTTAAACCGCTCGCCTAGTTGCCTAGTTGCACGGCACGTTTCTTGGCAACGATATCTGGTATAAACAAGGCGAATATGCGGAAAGGTTCGCGATTTGCGAAAAGTATGGTGGAAAATCAAGCCTAAATTGGTGATGCTGTAAAGCAATGCGAGATTCAGCGGCGCTTTTGGAGCATGTCGAATATTGTTATAGTTTTGGTCCACTTTTCTGGAAAATACGTTTTCTTGTTCCACAGGCATTTAATTACTGGCTACCGATTGCTTAGCAAAAGAATTATTTCCGTATTATATTCAATAATAAATCAAATATTAATTCCTAATATGTACGTGGAAGGTATCTACTGTGTTCTTATATTTCGTCCAATCAGAACCGTCTGTCGACAACTCGGTTTGACCGGCGGTGAGGTCTACAGGAACGCTTACTATGGGGAAGGCAGCGGCTCCATCTGGCTAAGAGATGTCAGGTGCCGGTCCGGGGCAACCTCGGTGGGCCAGTGTACCGCCCGTCGCCTGGGGGACTCCAGGGGGTGTTCCCATGACGACGATGTAGGGGTCCGATGCCAGAAGCCCCAGACGATTGGTACAGACTGCGAAACAACCAGTACCAATACCCCTACAACCAGCACACGGTCCACGTCCACTGCCTCAACCGCCGCAGGTAGGTCTGTTGGATCAGGTTGCCAGGGTGACTGCCGCAAATGGACAAATTAATATGGTTCTAAAGGTTATAAAAAGTACTTTATTTTCTACATTTCTTTATTTGACGATAAATATGAAGTCGTATGGGTCAACATTTATTGACCCGAGGTCAAAGGAGGGAAATGCCCCGAAATGGACCTTCTCTTCTGTTGACATAATGTTTCCCAATTTGTCCCAATTGTACAAGTAAAATTTTTCATCACAAATATCCGCTCTCTCAGGCATCAAGGAACCCGCGGACACCCCCCCACCCCCCACCCCTGCCCCCTGTCTCCCACGTGGCCAGACTGCCAAATGGAGTCGCTTATCCTTGCCCGTGATATCAAATTACCACCGTTTTTCAATTTAGTAGTTGTCATATCACAGATGAAACGGCGATGGTATTAGGTTTCTGAATTTATAGTATTAATATTTATATTAAACAATCGACTTTTGTGGAAAGTATTATATATATTCGCCTGGGCTTAGATTTTACGGGAACAGCTCGACATGCAGCTTTAATCACACGACTCAGGACAGACCACACCTTCCTCGCGTGACAACAATGAAACAGGAAGTGCGGTGGTAAAGTCCCGAGCACAAGTCGCAGTTGGCTGACTCGCATTTACCCCACTTCTTAAGATTGGTGTTACATTATTTATCAATTATACAATGGTCAACTTTGACAAACTTCAGAAAGCGTCAGTGACCCAACGTGGCTAAGGTCAACTAACAATAAAAGATCAACTAAGTCTACTTTCACGTGAGGCAGAGTGAGAAACGAGGGACATCTACATATCACTATCCGTCTATCACATATATCACATATACTAACGTATACTTACTTCCGCACCCCCCCCCCCCCCCCCCACTCGTTTCCTCCCTCCTCATCCACCCTCCCCACTCCCCGCCTCGCCATCAAACAGTTCAGCTAAACATATCGCATGTAAGTAGACCATAAGAACATCGGCTTCGGTGTTGCGTGCTATATATAGTCCCTTTCACTTACCCAGTACTTGAATCGTGCCTGACCCTGTATTTGGATCTTCATGCATAAAATAGGGCACAGCCCGCCTTCCATGAACTTTCAAAAGACCGACAAACCTCTCCTAGGAAGGCAAGGTTTTTTTCACGGGGCTTACAAATGTAAGGCACGATATCGGCTTCAATTTATACAGTCGTGACCAGCAAACAAAGCATAACCTGTCTCTATCTCTCTCTCGCTCACAAAGTGGTTCCCAACTGCCACCATCGCGTCCCCATGATCACGATTCCGACTCATTTATAAACACCGAGGACACGACACGCGACACAATGGGGTTACCAAGTGTAACTAAGGCACCTGGGCCAGATACTGAGCCTTGATTGGCCTGTTCAAATCGACGGGTCACAGACACGTGGTCCATCCTCCCGTGAGGGCATACATGGGAACGGCGACGACCCTGGGCGGTGACACTGAAGATTCTTTTTTTTAACCAAATTACTTACCAACCTTATTTGGTCTCACTCGCTTTTAATCATACGGAATCACGCAAGATGCTCCAGAGCGCAAATTGAATAAAATATATGTTATTCACAGATTAATAGCGCAATAAATCTGTTTATGCAAATATAATATAACTATATAGGAATATAATTCTCCCAGACGTGAAGCATGAACCCTTCTGGACCCGAAACCACTCTACAGAAATACATGTCGTTGCGTTTGGTGTGTCGCATGAAAAGCATGGTAACCCTACAGTGTGTAGTGTCTACATGTCGTGACCTACCTGCGGCCCAGGTCCTACACCATTTTTTAGCATTGATATTTATACTTTTAGATTCAACACTTCCTGGATCAGTGACCTGGGTGGGATGTCTGAGTGTGTGTGTAATAAGGGGGTCGGGGCAACCTATTTTTCTTGGTCTTGAGATGAATGCGTATGATAGTTCCCTTTAGTTGCCCACAATGTGCAATACCTTTTTTTTGCTATATAGTATCTAGTCAACATGTTTTCAACGTTAATCATTAGCATCCATTGTACATGCGCCCGCCCATATTGTTTCATCCGGATTGTCGTCTTATAGCGCGCAAGTGCTAACGTTATCCTTTTAACACTTTGTACCGACGTGAAAATTGTCTTATCTTATGACAGTGTAATGACAGGTAGGCCTAGATGTGCAACCAATGATTGCTCCCACAGGAGCTACATGCATACTTGGCCATCGTTGCACAAAGATATACCATGGTGTTGAATGAAATGATGAGTTGCAATGGATGCTAGATCGAGAGATTAAGGCAGCTTAATTAAAATTGGCTCCAATACGCAAGATCTAATAAGGATTCCAATTCGAAATAGCCAGCGTACTTGCACATGGTGCAAGAGGTTTATGGGCTCAATTGGTACATACAAGCGACCTGAAGCACCCGTCATTTCCTTTTATTTTCCCCAGACGTGCGAGTGGTGGCGGGGACACGGCCCGGCAGTGGCCGCGTCGAGGTCTACTATGACAACCAGTGGGGTACCATCTGCCACGACTGGTGGAATACCTTGGAGGCCACGTGAGTACAACTAAAGGCCAGGTGGCGGAGTGAATGCTGAGGGGGGAATGGGGGGGTGGGGGGGTGTGCGGGCGGGGATACCTTTTCTGATCAGCTGTTTTTGGGGGATCACTATCCATACAATTCCTGGTTTAACGCGAAGACCCTTTGCCTATTTACAGCGATCCGTTAAGGCGGGCAGTGGATTCCTCGATATTCGCGTTATCACCATTAAAGTGTTAATGGGAGTTTACATTTTTTATTCCACGATATCACTATAAACGCGTTGGTCAAAGTAGCAAAAGTGAGATCCGGTGGGTTTATTGCTGGGAGCATTGCATCTGAGCGTTATTTGAAAATTCCCCAATGATGTCACAATATTGACAGGTGAGCTTTGATACATTGCGTAAGCATCTGTGGTCGAGGGCGTGTATTGTTTTTATGGTTGAGTGCGTTTCGTTGAGTTCAAGCCAATGAGCAGAGAGAATTTGAGTCTCAATATAAACGCACATGCGTTTGTATTCCCCTTTGACGTCACTTTCCTCGCTCGCAGAACTTCACTTGGTAGGTGTGACAACAAGTGGAAATAGTATGCTCTTCTACTATTTGGGGCGTTGCAGCTCGATAATATAAGCGTGGAAACACAGAAGATTAATATAAGCTAAAGTTGTTTTGGCGTGGCACGAACACTTTAAGGCGTTTTTTTCGCGCCCAGCTATAAAATGTTAGTTTTCCTTTTTATTCAAGCGTGCTAACACAAGTCCAAACCATTGGCATTATATCATTATGATGATAATCCTGGAGCTTTTTTTTCCACAAAACCCTGAAAATATACAAGTACTGTTGTGAATCAATCTCGATCATATATATATAGGCAGAATAACTACATGCACTTCATTTGTACCAGTATCGCTGGCACAAGTCCGATCATATCTATGCCATATACTTGCGATATTTGTACCAATGGCGTTGGCGCAATTTAGACCTGGGAGCACATAAATATATCTATTTACCAACGTGAAAGATTTCACATCACTTCATGTGGACACGATAGGTTCTTAGGCGGCAAACATCTGTGTCTATACTGTGTCCGTATTGCCTAGGAATCTGTGTTGACGAAGTCGAGTCTCAAATCCATTTCCTACTTAAATGTCATTTTTACGCCGATCTTCGACAAAAGTATATTAGCCCCGTTTATTATAATTATCCATCAATAGACAGTTTTGTGCAATTGATGAGCAGCGAAAATGAGAAGACATTATACGGACTGTAAATTTATTGTCGCTGCCTTGAGAAAGAGAAGGCAAGAGGTGTTATCTCCACATTAGCGCACTTTTGTATTTCTTTTTTTGTCGCTGTGTTTCTCTTCTTTTTTTTTGTACTAATTAATTGTACCAGGGCTGGAGGCCAGCCAATAGTACGCAATAAACTACTTGAACATCCTGGATGTGGGTAAATCAACACCATGACGTTATTTCTGGCACGCACTCAATATTTCTATCCTGTATAAAGCCCTGATGGCTGAGTTCGTGACTCACCCTTTTCTCGGCCACTGTTATTTGGCCTCCTTAGTATACCCACTTGAATACGTCGATTTTTTTTTCAAAGTTGCAGTTGAAACATATTCGGTAAACGCGCTGAAGACACTGCTCAAACTGTATAATTTAATGCCGAAATATAGCTATTAACGATATTATTTATAGTGAACATATTACAAACGTATCACATCTGCCATCATTTTATTTAAGATTTAAATATATATTGTATGTCATATAGCAACATTTTGTCACATTTTACAAGTTGCAGCATGTTATATAGCTTGATTGTTGCAAGAATAATCTATTCTTGTCAATAAAATGCATGGGGCCTGCTTAGAATTCTTAAAATTGCGCATTAAATTGGACTACACACATTTTAGTGACGCAAGGCTTCAATCACCTATCACGAATATTTATCTTTTCCATATCATACCTCCCTTTACATTTTAGATAAATGCCGCAATATACATGGTTGTGGCAATTGTGTTAATAACCTTGTGCCAGTATTCTGCCCAGCTGTACTTGCAGAGGCTTATCTAGGGAGGGGGCGGGACTCCCGACGAAATACGTCGCAAATCTGCATTTTGTAGATGCAATCCAGTGGCGGACCCAGGGGGACGGAGGAGGGGGGGGTGGTTAACCCCATTTGCTTGAGTTTCCGGATCAGGTTGTCAATAGTGGCCACAGTTCCCAGGATATGAACTGCGTATAGCCTTGATTCCCTCATGCACGCAGGGTTAGTTACGTACATGTGCCACCTCAAGAATCTGTGGTATTTGTGAAGGTAAACTTGTTCAATCTCTGCACCATTTGAGGTCGCTCGCTCACCTCCACCTTTCCAAACCGACATTCGGTGCTCACTCTAGTCGTGAACCCTGGACTGGAAGCCGGTCGCTATGCGGTGCAAAACAGGTATGGACCTCGTTACCCCACCGCCCCCCCCCACCCCCACCACCACTCACCCCAACGGAGGTGAGGGGTGGGGGGCAATCTGTCTACCACACGCTGTCGTGATATAACGGTGGCAATTATAGAAGACTGTATATATCACAGTTTACAATATGGTGCGAATTAGCATTGCACAAATTAAAATACGTTTTACGTATTATTGCAATGTGTTCGGCCTGCATTAATGACAGCTTGATCATTACAGGCTAATGTATGTACTGTGAAGATAACTTGTTCGCATCGTTGCATGCAGCATGTGATCAGGTGATGGCGTGTCTCTGCAAAATAACCTTGCACCTAAATATAGGAACAAAGGCTGGCATAAATGTAGCATGCATCACAACCTGGGGTGCTGCAAACTCTATCTGTCCTAGATACAGGGGTTGTATCCTAATTTTTACCCCGTTTAAGGGAGTTGAGGAGGGGGGGTGGGGGGGGGGGCTGCAAGGGCAAGACAATAACACAAGTCATTATCGGCTTATGTGCATAATTACACTGTAATCGCGAATCATAAGAACTACAACATGGTGGTGCACCAAATATCTAAATAACGTGCTTTGTGAATACTGTCTTCCTTCCATCAAGGTGTAAGTGTAGTGGTGTAGTGGCTCGATCAATAGACCGCAGAATCTGGGCCCCGGGCACCTAATCTGTGGCATGTTCCATTCCATCCATCCACTTTTCCTCGTCGCTGGAGTTTAATTCCTTGACCCAGTTTAGCCCATATGTGAACAAAATCGGCATAAAACACAAACTGATTTCATTCTCTTTTCATTGACATCCACAGTGTTGCATGCAAGCAGCTGGGCTGGAACCATGGCTTCGGCGTCCCCTCTGGGGTTTACGGTCCCGGATCCGGCCCCGTCTGGCTGGATAACGTCCGGTGTATGGGCGATGAGACTAATCTGGATCAGTGCCTCCATAACGGATGGGGCGTCACCGACTGCGACCACAACGGCGACGCCGGAATCAATTGCTTCAATGACCGTGAGTTTGTGTTTATAATAAATTAGTTGTATACAATATAATTTCATTTAAATTTAATATAATTTAATTTTAGTTGTTTGTATATAACATGCTGGATATTATATGTATGGTGTGCCTTGTATGTCGTTTTGGCATTTACAATTATGCCAACATCTCGGTAACTATTGATCCATAATTACATCACACTTGTGAGAGATATCGCACCACGTGTTACTATCACGCGTTATGACCCCTTTCAGTGCCGATCCGCCTGGTTAGTTCCGAGGGGGCTCACGTGGGGCGCCTCGAGGTCTACTACGCTGACCAATGGGGCACAGTCTGCGACACCGACTTTGGCGAAAGAGAAGCCAGGTATCTATGGCAACTGTCTGACACATTTAGCGACTTCGCAAATCATCTTCGTATCAAGTTCAGTGTGAGGTACCACTGCAAGTGTTATGTATACTGGGTATTATGTATACGTTTTTTTACCTAATTTGTATAATTCAAGGTGACTCCAAAATATTTCCCAGAACTCTTTGCGTCAGTCAAGTTTCTTCCAAGATGGCGGATATTTGCGAAGCCATGTGTCGTTACGGTAGTATTCACCTCGGTGTGAGGTCTGTTCCTCTTCGCTATAGTAGTGTGCACACCTTCCACGTAGCAGTAGAATAAAATGAATTGGCCCACTTGATTAATTTCCGGCTGTCACCCTGCAGAATATGATATATTTTATAATTATTCACGTGAAGCTTTTTGCAAGATGTTTTTGCAATTCTAAAATTGTTTTGTATTTTTACGCATTGCATTTGAACATATATGTATTTGCACATCCCAAAACGGACAAGGTAAACCCAGCTTACTATACTTACATTGGATTCATTCAAATGCAGACAGGCGTAATAGTTACAAAGATAAAACAGGCTTTACAGTTTCTTTATGAAATATTCTAAAATTCAGCACCGCAATACCGTAGTTAAAAGAAACAGGATTTATTCGTAAGAATAAAAAAAAAATCGTAGTCAGTTGACGGCGGTTTGCCTTAGGGATTGCTACATCTTCTTTCAGAACCGTGTGCAGACAGCTCGGTTACTCCGGGGGTACGGTGCTGCAGTGCTGCGGGGAAAGCGCCATTGGCACCGGGATGATCTGGCTGGATAACATCTACTGCGAGAGCGACCAGGCCAGCTCCATCGCCTACTGCGACAACCGAGGGTTCGGGCTCACCTCCTGCACCCACGACAGGGATGTGGGGGTACGCTGTGACCCCCAGGCAGGCACCCCCTCCACTACGACCACACCCAGATCCACCATGGCTACTGCGTCCCCGCCCCAGCCAACTACAGGTAATGGAGAGCCGATTGTGGGGGGTGGAGTGGGGGGGGGGGTGGCATAGGAATAGCATAAAGAAGCATGGGTTATGGTGGGCGAATGAGGAACTGCTTATGATATAAATATGGTTTAACCTATTTACGTTCACGGGTCATAAATATATGTATATATAAACCTTGGTTAATTGTATTGAAACGTGTCACCCACCCCATATGCTTGGCCGACATCCTGTATCCGTCAAATGGTCATCCAGGGGTTTTATTAGATGATTTTGCAACGTGATGTGCTGTTATTGTATTGTCTTTAACGTGACATAATTATAGTATGATATGCCCAGATAGGCAGATTGTAAGATAGGATGAGATAAGATCGAACGTCGATATTTAAATGTTAACAATAAACACTAGCACTATTGACAACACCCGATGTCTCCCCCCCCCCCAACATTCCCACCCCCCGCAGACGTGAGGCTACTGCCCGGCCCCCGACCCGGCAGTGGCACTGTACAGGTCTTCCACGACGGCCAGTGGGGAACCATTTGCCACAACTGGTGGGACACCCGGGAAGCCATGTGAGTAGCCAGTGACGTCAAAGATGTAGTGTATGACGTCATATATGTATTGTGTGACGTCATACATGTTGCGTGTGACGTCATACATGTAGTGGGTGACGTCATACATGTGGTGCGTGACGTCTTACTTGTGGTTTGTGACGTTATACATGTGTTTTGCGACGTCATACGTGTGTTGCGTGACATCATACATGTGGTGTGTGATGTAAGGCAGGTAGTATGTCACGGTCATACATGTGGTGTGTGACGTCATACATGCATTGTGTGACATCGTACACGTATGTCTTGATTTTTTTTTATTATCTCACAGCACCTATTTAACCTCTGCGCCATTATTTATAAGACTCCCTTTCTCATTATATCAGATTACCCGTACATACAATCGTTTCACAATAAACGAAATAACTTGACTTGACCCTGATCTCACCTGACTTCAGAGTGACGTGCCAGCAGCTGGGGTACCGCTACGGATTCGCCGTCACTAGGGCTGGCCACGGGCAGGGTTCAGGCCCCATCTGGCTGGACAGACTCACGTGTCAGAGCACTGAGAGCCGGCTACTGGACTGTGGCCATGACGACTGGGGGGACAACGCGTGTGACCACTCACAGGACGCTGGCGTCGACTGCTTCAACGAGTGTGAGCATTCTTCGTCCACTCTAATCTCAGGCTGTCCAGTGATCCTACTTTTCCTACTTTTTCCTACTTTTTTGTCCCCATATTTTTTTTTCTACTTTTTCTTCAAAATACCTACATTTTCCTACTTTTTCCTACTTTTTGGTATTTGCTTCACCAGGCGCAATTTCAAAATGTCGTGAATTGCTGTAAAAGTGTGCATATCACTTCTATTATTGCAAAAGTCAGAGGTATTTTGTTTTTGCGTCCTGATATATTTTTAAATCAACACTAGTGTCTGTCAAGTTCTAATAATGAAAATACAGGTACAGCTGAGCAGCATATAAGAAATGTTCTAAAAAAGCATTTTCTCAGTAATATAACTTTTTGTCATTTGTTTATCCGGAATAATGTTGCTACATATGCTATTTGAGTCATACTTTTTGCTTCTATTTTCCTACTTTTGTCCTACTTTTTCTTTATTTTCATTCCTACTTTTGTCCTACTTTTTCATGAGGGTGTGCTGGACAGTCTGTAATCTATATCTCAACGAGTGTGAGCATTCGTAATCAACTATAATTGATATCTCAACGAGTGTTAGCATTCTTCCTCAACTCTAATTTATATCTCAACGAGTGTTAGCATTCTTCGTCCACTCTAATTTATATCTCAACGAGTGTGAGCATTCTTCGTCAACTCTAAATGATATCTCAACGAGTGTGAGCATTCTTAAGTAACTCACTTATATCTCAACTAGTGTTAGCATTCTTCGTCCACTCTAATTTATATCTCAACGAGTGTTAGCATTCTTCGTCAACTCTAATTTATATCTCAACGAGTGTTAGCATTCGTAATCAACTCTAATTTATATCTCAACGAGTGTTGGCATTCTTCGTCAACTCTAATTTATATCTCAACGAGTGTTAGCGTTCTTCGTCCACTCTAATTTATATCTCAACGAGTGTTAGCATTCTTCGTCGACTCTGATTCATATCTCAACGAGTGTTAGCATTCTGCGTCAACTCTAATTTATATCTCAACGAGTGTTAGCATTCTTAATCAACTCTAATTGATATCCCACCGAGCGTTAGCATTCTTAATCAACTCTAACTTATATCTCAACGAGTGTTAGCATTCTTAATCAACTCTAACTTATATCTCAACGAGTGTGGGCATTCTTCGTCAACTCTAATTTATATCTCAGCGAGTGTTAGCATTCGTAATCAACTCTAACTTATATCTCAACGAGTGTTAGCATTCTTAATCAACTCTAACTTATATCTCAACGAGTGTTAGCATTCTTAATCAACTCTAATTTATATGGCCTCGTAGTTCTTCTTCGTCTCACCTGTAGTCTATTTCCGACTGATGCTTTCACTCCTGTCTCTACGCGACTCCAGTGACTTTGCGATAAAGATGCAAAGCGGAAGCAGTACAATACTATTTAGTGCCGTCATCTATATTGAACCATTTAATATGAACGGGAGAATTATAAGCTTCCGCCTGGGGACCCATTTGGACTTTGCAACAGTGCGACGCGAAAACATCTAAAATTAAAGCTCACTATTTTCAACTCTGGGAATAACAAACCAATCTTCGGTAAGAGCAGGTTCGGTTGTATGCCTGCACTAAATAAAACGCCTCAATACGGTTTAATCATGTGACCTTGAGATCCTGACGGTATCCTCGCTCCCTTCCTCTACAGTACCCGTTCGTCTGGGTGGAGTCGCTGGATCATACGCAGGACGGCTGGAGGTTCTCTATGACGGAACATGGGGCACTGTCTGCGACAACAACTTTGACGACAACGATGCAAAGTTAGTTTCTGATTTACTATCTCGCCTTTGTGAACGTGTAGTGGGAACGCATTAATAGAGTACGTAGATTACAACGAACACACATGAAAAGGCTTAGTGGATATGTTGACCTTACTGTATTACCGACATTTTGTATGAGTTTATATGAGACTTCTGTGAAATAAAATGTCATAATGAATTGATAATCGTGATAACTAGGGTGAGATCAATAAAAGCTGCTATCGTGAGAGACACGCCTCTTTCATTGGATCACAACATCCCTTATTATTGTACAGATTGTTAAGTGATAATAACTGGTAATCAAATATTATATAATCGACCTTCCAGTAATCTGTAGCATCCCTCCAGTTGTTTATCTGATGACGGAACAGAAGCGTATGTGTCTATGATAAATTGAGACTCAGTCCGTAATTCTATTTCATACAGAAATGTAGGTTGATAAAAACTGTTTTACACATCATGACAGAGTGGTATGTCGTCAGCTGGGCTTCGCCGGAGGCAGAACCCAGCGATGCTGTGGGGACGTAAGTCCTGGCACCGGCACCGTGTGGCTTAGCGATATGTATTGCTATGGCAACGAGAATTCGATTCTCTACTGCGACAACGGCGGCTTGGGCCAGAACACCTGCGAACACACACGGGATGTGGGCGTGGCTTGTGACCCTCCTGCTGGCTTCACCACCCAGTCAACAACCACGACAACGTCAACGTCAACGACAACGACAACGGCCCGGCCTAGTTCCAATGGTATGGGACACGCCTACTTTTCAGCGGGTTTTTGAACAGACGCTAACGATAAACATGAAGTAACGGATGTCGTTATTTGCTGGTTGCAAGGTAACCCATAACTCCGGATCATAACCCACAATTCCGGATTATCACCAGTAATTCCGGATTATAACCCATAATTCCGGATTATAACCCATGATTCAGGATTATAACCCATAACTCCGGATCATAACCCATAACTCCGGATCACAACCCATAATTTCGGATGATAAACCATAGTCTCCCGTCGCTAAAGTCATCAGTTGTGTGATAATCTCGTTTTTTGTTCGACAGGAAACATCCGTATTGTAGGAGGGCCTCGATCTGGGAGCGGAAGGGTGGAAGTCTACCATGACGGACGCTGGGGAACCATCTGCGACACTTGGTGGGACACTCGCGAAGCTAGGTGAGCTTTCGAAAAAGGAAATTGGCGGTTATGCATTTAAAAAAAAAATTGTATTTTAAATTGTATGTAGTTTTATTTTATGAACTCCATGTTATTGTCTTGGGAAGTTGCTTGGCCCAAATCTAGCCTTCGTGTGGATGAGAGACACTTGTTCTTCATTAATGCAGGGTGGTGTGCCAATCGCTGGGCTGGTCCGGTGGCTTCATGGTGCCCAGGGCGGGCTATGGACAAGGGTCGGGCACCATCTGGCTGTCCAACCTGCGGTGTTCGGGACCAGAAACCTCCCTCGAGGAATGTCTCCACAATGGCTGGGGCGTCCACCAGTGTGACCACAGCATGGATGCGGGAGTCGACTGCTTCAACGAATGTGAGTCATCTCACGAGTTGTCTCGAAAGACGTTTGTCGAATGCGATTACGTATGATTTATTTAACAAAGTTACTTATATATATATGTTCCTCGAATAATCAATAAAATCCACTGGTGACGTCACTCCTTTGTTCTCTCACGACATTGTGTAAGTTTCACAGGGAAGTAGATTTAACAAGGTTATGTCCAAGGAACAAGACTTAACTGGATAATAATGGAGGCTCAGGGCGGTAATACTTGTTTATAAAGAGCAGGAGGCAATGTAACAGAATAATGCATGTCTTTGTCCTTCACTTTCGAACAGTGCCAATCCGTTTGAGCGGCAACACTGAATACAGCGGACGTGTGGAGCTCTACTATGACGGAAGCTGGGGCACGGTGTGCAGCAACTATTTCGAAGAAAACGACGCACGGTAATTCACGACTCCATTATTGTGCCTCCAATCTCATCGCTAACATGTCCAGTCGTTGGTGCGGTCGCAAATCTCGGGCAGGTCATACGGTAATGCACGATTTTATCACCGGATAATATTTATGGATTAAGAGTTCGGGTGTTTTTATCGTGCGATACGCTCTCCCTTGGAATTCGAGAACCAATTAAAGTTTTTTTTTTGTAAGCTTCATTTATTTAACGAGGTTACACATTTCAATGACTACCAATTAAAGTTGATATTTGTCGGTCAGCTTACTGTCAGCTGTCAAGTACAAAATACCTTTTCTGCCAGGTGTACCATTATACATTTTACATGTATACTAAACGTATTAACGGCTATAACTATTCTGTTACCAGCGTCGTGTGTCGCCAGTTGGGACTGCGCGGAGGCAGCGTCGTTGACGCCACACCCGGAACCGGAAACGTCTGGCTCGATAACATCTATTGCTATGGAAACGAGGCTTCATTGGAGCTCTGCGATAACAGCGGCTTCGGGCGAACCTCGTGCGATCACTCTCAAGATGTCGGAGTGAGCTGTGACCCTCCAATAGTGCTGCCGCCTGGTGAGTAAGATTGGTACACTACGGTAGTTTCGAAGAGTATTTGGGGGCATCAGGCTTCCCTGGCGTAGCGGTTTATAGCGCACTACACTGCAGGTCAATGGGTCCTGGGCTCGAATCCGAAACTGGACACCTATTCAGGGAAATGTGCCATCCATCCAGCATTCATCATCCCGGAAGCTTCATTGGCCCAGTTTAGACTTTGTGAGCCCATAGGCGGTCTGAAACATTTCATTACATTTCGACGCTAATTGATATAAACCGTATAAACTTATTAGAAAATAATGTTTGGTTGGTTAGGACGCCTTACTTAATCTGTATTAATTTAAAGTTGCATTGCGATGGTGATCTTGTTAAAATGTCACATCTATCATGATTGTAGATAGCGGTTTTGTTACTTTGTGACTTTACGTTGAACTTAATTAATTCCACTTTTTCCGTTTAAGGTGATGACTTTAAGTGGTATGGTAAGTAATATTTTATCGTCTTATGTCCTAAAATTCGACCGGTACACATGTTTATAAATATGATTATAATTTGCAATCTATTATATTACATGTACGTAATATGCAGTCTAAATTATAATAATACTGAGTATACAGCCTGAGTTATATTAATATTGAGCCTTTTCAGTCTACAATATATTAACACTAACTATACAGGTATCAAATTATGTTAATATCTAGCATATATACACATTGCCCCCTCACACTGGACTAGAGTAATAAACTGGAACGTGATGCTATGTCAGTGGCCGCCATTTTCTCACAGATGGCGAATGTGGCCTCAGTCAGTACCCCGACGGTGGAGAGCTTCCACTTCCGCTCGCAAGGATTGTGGGAGGGGTAGACGCCAGAAGTCACGAGTTTCCTTGGCAGGTAAACCACCATCGGCAATGTTTATTTTGTTTAATGTGCAGCCGTTGAGCAAATTCGACGTTAGTAGAGAGAACGTCATGGTGTGTGTCTTTTGAGCTATCGTAGGCGCGATCCACATTATATTAAATTTCTCCACTATCTTTGTTAGCAACACAATTCTGCAGATAAATATGGCCTGATCGGCCCCCCGAAGGTTAATCTCACTATTTCGTTTCGCCTAATACGATTTCTTCAATCTTCAATATATTACGTAATTTCGTAACAAAACCACTTATTTTAGGGAGAAGGTCGCGATAAAATAAAGTATATTTATAGATATTCATTCTGAAGTTCTGATTGCGCAATGAAAATAAAAGACATATCATGGTGGTATAAAGTGTATGTGGCTGGTTCCAGGTCGCTATCCGCCACGCTCCAGGCACTGACGGGAACCAACAGTTCTGCGGGGGCGTCGTCATCAACAAGAGGTGGATCCTCACAGCGGCCCATTGCCATGACTACGTGTGAGTCAATATGTTGGCTGAGTGCAAACTAGTACGCTTAACCTATTATGGCGACTATGGGAAGGGTCAAAGTAAAGAGGAGCCATGTTTTCGAGAGTACCCCCTACTCTTTGTGAAAGAAGCGATATCTTTATCCTGCACAAACATTTGAGACATTTGCTCTTGGGCTTGGGCTGGCATATTATGACTAAGTATACTGACTTAATTGTCATCAAGCGGTTAATTATCGCTAGCGAAACAGGGGCGGATCCAGAAAATCTGGATAGGGGGCCGGGGGGGCGGGTTTCAGTGTCGGATCCAGGTATGCTGGATAAGGGGGAACCGGTTTTGGTTTTCATGTGTTAAATGGTATAAATTATATAAATTTGGGCCCTAAAAGGGCAGGCCGGGACCGGGTCGCCCCGCCCCCCCCCCCCCCCCCACCCCCTGGATCCGTCCCTGCAAATACTCTCGTTGATAATTGTTACGTATTTTTAATTCTGCAATAACAATTCATCGCTCACGTCGACCGATATCACACTGTGTTAATTACGCTTTGCAGGAACCCTGACGAGGCGTTTGTGATCGTTGCCGGCAAACATTTCCGCTACGAAACCGAGGCCAGCCAGCAGATCCGAGTGGTGGAAAGCTACGTGAAGCACCCCCGTCACCGCGAGACTCCCTACGACTTCGACATCTCACTGCTCCGCCTGGCGACCAAGCTGGAGTTCAATGATGCAGTGCAGCCGGCGTGTCCCCCCTCCGACCCGCGTGACACCTTCGCTTACCGGCGCGCGGTCGTCAGTGGCTGGGGATACCTGCAGTTTGGTAGGTGGTGCAATATAAACCGATCCAGGCTGTCAATTATTTGCTGACGGCACTGTTGCTTTTATCCAATTGTATGATGAAAAAAAAGTCTTCGACGTGCGTTATGTCGGACAATCAAGTCGGACAAACAAAGCAGCTTTGTTGTCCGTTTCAGAGATGAGTACTTTTCACTTGTGCCTACCATCAGCTATGATTTCCAATTTCATACCCACGATTAGGAAACAGGACTGAAGCCTGGGCGGGGCTTAGTGTCGGAGTATGGATAGGTCTATTAACGCGCTGGGGTCGGGTGCAGCGAGGGCAGGTGGCGGGCGATATTCTAATAGGTTTGCAATGATATTAGTGATGGGGGAGAAGGTAATCAGTTTCATGGGCTCATGCTTATCCACATTGTATGCATTTTGTTCAGATAATATGTTGACATAATATTTCTGGATTTTTTGATGATCGACATATGCACTCTTCTCACTTTTCCGCTAGCTGGCTTCGCGGCGCAAACGCTGCAATTCACGACCTTGAACATTACGACGAACGCTGAGTGTCAGCGATTCTTCAACGAGATCACAGATCGCATGATGTGTGCCACGGACAACCGCGGCACACTAGAACGGGACGCCTGCAATGTGAGTGACGTCATTGGTTCCTGCTGCTAACTTAATTTAATGCACATATGTCTAGACCTTATTGTTGCTATGATATACTCTCAGTAGAGTATTCGCGCTCAGCCTTGGAACTGATATTGTCGCTAATGTTTGTTTCGCACTCAATTTTGTAGTCTTTTTTTGTTTGGTCGAATTTTTTCACGTTTAATATTGAAATTTACTTCTGTAAATAATTGTAGGCTAAATTTGTTGCGTGTGACTCACAACCTAAATTCCTCACGTATAAGGCAGTTAGAATACGTAGGTAGCTTCCATTGCACTGCTTCAAGTTCAGGCTCGGAACTTCGATGCCGATAGGCTACTTCTGTTTGCCTTGAACTGAATGAAATTCAGCGCTCATCCTTGAATTTGAATCCTGGGCGCTAAATATCGAAGCACTAATTCGCACTCAACTTTTAAGTTGAAGTCATCGTGCTTGATTCTGATTCGGTTAATCTGTAATCAACCTTTACTTTGGTACAATTAACTGCTGTTGGGCAGGCCATCTCTATATGTATAGGTGTATATTATATCCCGACCCACGCTGACATAAGTCGAATCGGCGGACTGCCTGTCTGGTTCCCGACCAATCACAGGAGCGACTGGATTCACTGCCTTGCCTGTGTTGACGCCACGTGACTAAACCTGGCTTGTTTTTGCTGTGTGAACGCAGACCTTGAACGTGTGGATGTTCTATCTATCTATCTACCCCATCGTCTACAGGGTGACTCCGGCGGTCCGCTCACCGTGAGGGGGGAAGGCGGCCGCGCGGAGCTGGTCGGCCTCGTGTCCTGGGGGTACGAGTGTGCCAGCGGATACCCAGGAGTCTACACCCGCATCACCGAGCTGCTAGACTGGATCCAGAAAACCATTTGAATCAAGCCGTCCGATCAAGCAAGATTACCTCTTTCCGGATACCCTCTCTGCCGCCGTGTGTGCCCCATCAGCCACCCGAAGGTTCATCTGAGTAGTCGCATCAGGGAGTGGTCGTTACATGGAGTGGTCGTTATATACAGTAACATGTCTCACTTGCAATCTGAATGACAGCGACAGGTTCCCAAATTCTTCAATAGCGAATGAGTCTGGTGCAGTACCAGTAACACAGCAACTGCTGAAAGTGGTGCATTTGATTTTGGAATATATGTTCGATTAGAGTTATTCCCAATTTTCGGGTATAAATAGTACTTCTGATAGTAACATTTGGCTTACCTGAAGCAGGGTGGAGCATAATGAAACGCCCTCTCTCGGGAGATCGACTTGGGGGCTGATTCAATCTCGATTACAGAGTTCCTTCTTGAGGACGTGAATTTATATTGCCCTGTCAAGCTGCTCTGTAAGAATATTGGGGCTGATCTATAAAGGTCAACATGGGCGCAATACATATTAATAGGAACCGCAGAGAACCGACCAAATGCGACTGTGATGACTTTTGCGCTCTATTGATGTATGTAAGGAGTTTGAAGGTCGGTGAGGTGACCTTTTGTTTATGATATTCAGATTATTTATATATACAAGTGAATGCTAAGTATTAGATAATTAGATGGAGCTGGTCTCTATATCCATATATGCTTTATAATATATACAGGTGGTCAGTTTTTATTGAAACGAGGAGTATATGGGGGTGGGGGGGGCGGAGTGTGAGCTCTCTGAGACGACTCTTCAAGCAAGGTGGGGTGGGGTGGGGGCAAAACAAAATACTGAGGTTCTCAACAAAACGCGGCAATGTTGGTAATTGTATCCGGCGCCGAAGATGTATTCGTTATATGTAACTTAATTTCTCGTTTATAATATATTTACGTAAGCTTCATATGTGCTTCGAATATGTTTAATCAGTGCCTAAGACGGATCTGAGATTAAGATATCTTTTTATATCTGTCAAGGAACAAAAATCACTCGAGCTGAGATTTCTGAGTTGGACCCGTGGACCAATCGGGTGAAACTTCATTACTCAGACAAGTGCAAGTAGAACGGGTAATTGTTTATTCACCGTGGTGTATTAAGCCCCCTAATGCTTTGGCAAGTGTACAAGCTTCTGGCACTTCATAGTTATATATCGACCCTGGGACAGGAATATAGAATTACCGGCCTCTAGGATTTAGTTTAGATATTGTTTTTGAACATAGAAAGCAAGAATATTTTAGTGACAATTAACGAGATCAGTGCAGGCATAGATATAGAATGTTACAATGCAATCCTCCTTGCTATTTGTACGGCGTTCAAAGCGCGACAACAGATCTAAAACACATTTCGTTATTATATAACTCGTCTGTATTTATTAATAAACGTCAATAAATTAAAGGCTATCTCCTTGCAACTAGCATGTTTGTTCAATGTTCATGTTGTATAGTTTCATCCCAACCTGCATGGGTACTACCGCTGCAGCAAGGCACCAGCGTGATGCGCACTCGTTCTAAGAGCACGTGTTTTTTTTGTTGGTCCCCAAAAGAACTAAACCGGAAATAAAACCCGCGAGAACTGTACAGCCCTATTGCGTAGAACAATGAAACATGACATCACGCACAAACCAATTGTGGTTATGTTAGATTTGAACGGCCCGCGTAGCTGCCTAGTTGCCTAGCTGCACGTGCCACGTTTCTTGGTCACGATACCGATAGCTCACAAGATATAGGAACGCTTGTAAGCGCTAAACATTAACCCAAAGAAGTAAGGAGACATGTTAACGCCCAGGACATATGTGTGGTAAACTTGAATTTGCCTACTGGGCCAGACGGACCGTGTACCGCCGGTAGGGACCACCTGTTTCTGCTCACCCTTCTCAATTCCTTCCGCATGTTTACAAAATCCGTCTTATACTCTTGACTTCCAAAGCCGAGCTGGTTTATTTCGGCTGCGATTCGGCCCAAAGCCCTCGGGTTTGACGGGCAGATCCAATTAATCTCTAGATTAATTACCAGGGACACCTTCAGAAGCAAACGAATGGAAAACCAAACGGGACTTTGTTGGTCTTGCGGGTCGCTATAATAAAGCTTGGTCTGCCACGAGGGAGCTAAAAGCCTTACATGGGGACATATTGTGGTATGATTACAAACAATCCATGCTTGGTTGAGCAGCAGCTACAGCGTTGCAACGGTTACGCATTTTCTTCATGCGCACATCCAGAAAACAGACCTAGCCGTATTTTATTAAGGAGGTTCCCGGCATCACTGTGGCGCCACCTGGTGGACTATGCCGCTGCGATCTGGCGATAAGCTGGTACCGCCGCTCATACTCATACTTGTAAGCGAGCGAGCGAGCAAAGTTGGGCCGCGGAACCAGGCTAATCTGGCGAATGCTCTATTGTCCAGCGCGTCATGGTTTATTTCTTGTTTATGTAACAAAGTCGCGAAACTGATGCGCTGTAAAAGGAAATTGATAGGCAAACGCAAGTCCAAGCAAACCAAAGAACTTATTGGGATGTATAAATATATCTCTGAACGAACTGAAAAAGAAACAAGCCGGCAAATTACATAGCGTTGACCACACAGGCACAGTAAATCAGTGGGAGAGGCGGGGGGGGGGGGGTGAGTGTACGGATCCCCCACATCATCGTTGGCCTATATGCTTACACGTTTGGTTGCTTAAATGTTTTCATGTAAATTTGATAACACCAAGTATCTTATTCAATCGTGTGAGTACTTGTCGTGTTTCTAGTTCAGCATGTTTCCCATTCCGACCCTCAGAATTACCGGCACAATTTCCATGTTCAGAGTCATTTTACGAAAAAACGAGGTAGAAGACCCATATATTTTTTTCTCCTATTTGAACAAACAAGGAGCAAGCTTGTTACAGACACATTTTTATTAAGGTAAGCCACCCATAATGAGCCTCGGCGATTTTGAACAGAACTCGGTAAACATCGGCAAACATCGGCGGACTGTAGCCCTGATATTTTAAGCAGTCTTAATGAAACAAAGCACGAGTAAAACACTGCAAAAGAAGTGGTGACATAGGTAAAATAAATAGAACATCGTATAATAAGCTTCCGCGATTTAGAGAAGACCTCGGTAAACATCGACAAACCTCGGTGGGTGTCAGTGAAAGGGGAATCCCTAACTCGTTACGTCATTCACAGGGAATCCCCAATTCGTGACGTCATTCACAGGGTATTTCCCCGAGAATGGCTCTTCGTGATCAATTCCGAATATTCAGGAAAAAAACATGGAGAAAACGTGTAAATAGTTCAGAAAACATTCGTGTAGATCATAATTATATCGGAGACCATTATATATAACCAGATTTATTAAAATGTGAGCACAAGGCGTAAATTACTGATAATTGGTGTGAAATAAGCTGCTCCAAAAAATATTTCTGAAATAACATTTTCAAGTTTCAGGACGTGTTTCTCGGGAAATTTGCACGGCTACATATATTTTTCTTTATTTTTATTACAAGAACTATGTTTCTAGAAGTTTTTAAACGTGGTTTGGTGTTAGGATTTTCATTTTTGATGAAATTATAGCCAATTTTGTGAAGGTGGTGATTCGAATTTTGGCAAAAACGGGCCTGTTTTTGCATAACTGCACTTTATTATTGCCATTCTGTTATTTTTTGTGGCTACTATTTACATTGTTGAATATCATTCCTGTATTGCACTAGGTTTAAGCTTTCTAAAGAGCTATTACTGATGATAATGACTTAATATTGAGCTGAATTGTAGCAAAATTACATTTTCGTGGTAGGTGTCAAGTTTTGGTCATTTTGTGAAATGGGGGTATACTTGGAAAATGGAGCATATTTTTTTAACGGGACGGTAAAGTATCCTAAGAAAGCACCAGAAGGTGTGTAATTGGGTATACTTTCATAAAATAATCACAAATACAGAGTTCTTTTACCTTGCTATTATGGGTGGCTTACCTTAACTTTGTCTGAGCTGTTTTTTTTCTGTTGAATATTTCGTGTCGAAATTCCAAAATTCTCCATTGACAACCATTATAAAACATTTTTTTTTTTTTTTTTTTTTTTTTTTTTTTTTTTTATTGACCACTAAACATTAGTGCACATTAACAAATGAAAACATGGAAAATATATAATTTTACATAAACATATGGGTCTGTTTCTTTATAAACATATGGATTATTGGCTGCCATTTATCTGAAATATTTCTCATGTTGTTTTCCAGAAAACAAATATGCCTAATCTGCCCTAGGGCACCTTTTACGTTTGGAACCAAATTTCTCCACTTACATGAATATATGAAGCGTTTCACAATAATAAATATATGGTTATAAAATTAGATGTGACCCCCTACCTATTCAACGTCATTTTGACAGAAAAGTAGGTAGAAGACATATCTTTTTTATGTTATTTTATCGTTTTGGATACACATTACTATA
The DNA here is from genome assembly GCA_964019135.1 of Arenicola marina. NCBI lineage: Eukaryota > Metazoa > Annelida > Polychaeta > Arenicolidae > Arenicola > Arenicola marina. The sequence goes on along the minus strand of OZ025258.1, from coordinate 23,257,057 downwards.
AGATGAAAAAATGTCAAGAAGTTTGTCTGAAAAAAATGTAATCTATGCATCTACCTTAACGTAAGTATGTTTTATTTGAATAATGAACAGTGCATTCCCCGGTACGTAGAGTTTAAAAAAAAAATTACGAATTTCAACTGTGTCACTGGGTTTTTTAGTTTAAAGCCAATTAGAATTCAGTTATTGCCCAGCTAAGGAATTAGCTACAACTAACTCATTTGCATAATAAATTCTAGTTGAAAAATAACTGTTCAGTTAGCTTTCTGCTGAGGTCTTCCTATAATGCAACTGAAAGCTAACTTTTCATTTTCGTAAGGGTTATCTTGATAATGAACAGTTGTTGTTAAAATGGACTCGCTTTGACCCGCTCACACGGTGTAATCAGCCGAGCCGAACTGAGTTGAGGCGAGCTAGATGATGCACTCTCTACCTTCGACTCATTCCGCTAGGGCCCCATTATAAAAGCTAGCTTGCGTAGCGCCACCGTGCGGGACGCTTGTAGCTGATGTTGTCCGAACTTGCAATTACAAGACAAACAATGACGTCCATGTTAAGCTCCAAGGGGGTGAATTAGATAGCAAGCTCAAAATGTTTGGATATTCCACAGAGGCCCCACATTGACTGGTGCATTAGTTGATCGGTCGTTCTTTCATTATGGAGCCAATTCGTTGCTTCCCTCCTGCATAATGCTCACTCACGCATTATAGTCGTGCAGTGCAGTTGATACAATAGTCGCTTTCCTGCGTCCAACATGGCAAATGAACCACGCAAATCATGAGCAGAACTAATGCCTTGTTATAACAATTTTATAAATACCTTAAAAAAACTCGCTGTGCGGCATTCCCCAAATAAAGCACTAAAGCACCTGCAGCTCTTTTAGTAAATAAATGGGGACTTCCGAACGACAGCCATATCTGCAAGAGTCCGATCCCGGGTAATCGGAGGAAATATCATTATAACTGAAACCCCCGACTTATCTATAACGAACACTTGAATCTGAATTATTCGCTGCGCTCGCCAAGATAGTGCGAGCAGCAGCAAAAACAGAGATATTACACTAAAGGGAACTATATGTGGCGCAGCAAGACTCAATCGGCAATGTTTTTTAGTATTTAACACTCCTAATACAATGATGCGCCCTCAAAGCGTGTTACTCACTGGGGCTGGCATCGACCAGACCCGGAGGAGTGGGAGGGAGTGGGGTAAGGTAGCGGATCACTCGCGGGTGTTAGGGGTGACCGGAGAACTAGGGAGGGGGGGAGGGGGGGTGAATCACTCGGCTGTGACCATCTTACGCCTGTTTATTGCACATTACAGATTGGTGTTATATACAGCTTGATCCTCAACCTGCCATCTGCGATGGCGGTTACCAACCCCATGAGGTGGGTCGGCGTGGGTTGTTGTTTCAGTAGATTTTGTGGGTCTTTCAGGCCTTCACAGCACAACGACTCGGAGGGCGAGCCCGCTAGCTAGGGCCCCGGACATTTACACATAGAATGGCAAAGGTGAGTTACCTATGGTTTGCTTATGTTACACTGTTTATTCCCCCCTCCCCCCCCCCCCCCCCCTGAACACCCATAGCTTCTTCAGAATCCTTCACTGTCAGTCTCACTATATGATAAATATACAGTTGTATTAGTTATATTACGTTGTATGGTTGTTGATGCCTAAGCTAAGGCTTTTTGTGCTGAAACTATTGCCATATAATGGTCATGGTGGTTGGGCTGTTCCACCTGCATAGTTCCTATCCATTCAGCTTTTATTTTAGGATATCACCCATCGGAGTTGCTTATCCTATTCTATATATATATGCATGAGTAGGCCAATGCCTATTCATATGTAGCGTATATACCAGGTCCCACCCTTGAGTCACAAGATACAAGTGCCTGGGTTTAGCCCAGAACCATAGGCTGTGTGTGGGCTGAGACACAGCCTAGTCTCATTCCATAGTAAAATTTAGGTCTGAAACAACCCCATTTCAGGGTTGTTTGACCAAGTGTAACTCTCATTCGCCAATTCTCGTGGGAAAATCTTTGTAACAGAAACAAACCTTAATCCTTGTTATATTACTTTCTGTCCACAATGACTGATTACATACGTAAACTGTCTTGAATGACAAAAATACTCCAGTCTGTCACCCGAAATTCGTATGAAAACATATGCTTTCACTGATCCAATCACTGGGTCCCTGAACAGGAAGTAATCAACAAACCGATTAGCATAACTTATGTGATTATGCAATGACCAACTTGCTGTAATAAAAAATGATGTCGGGTTGTTGTCCATCTTTTGTGCCAGTAGGCAATTATGGTTCATTTTGAAGACTTTAACAACTATAGCATAGTTCAAATATTTTGTATAAGAAAGTACTTATAATTTATGGAAACTAATCATGAAAGCTATATTCAAACAGTTCAATTTGTCACGTGAAGTTGCTTTTTTTAATGATTCTTCAACCGTAGGGCTTGGTTCTGGGTTTGTGGGGGTTCCGCGGTAAATCTCCCCCCTTTTCACCGCCAAAATCCGCTCGGTCGGGGCGTTTCCCCGCCAAAATCCGATGGGAAGGGTTTTTTTTCGCAGCAACCCGCTCGATGAGCGCACATTTTCAGAGCTATGGAGTGCCAACTGGAATGGATCACACGTGAATATTGGTTTGAGTTGCGCTGCTGTTGTCACCTGCCAAGTGGCTGACACTTGAGCGTGGTATAAAAATTATAGAGGGGGAGGGGTGGAGCATGTCGGGCAGGGGTGGAGCAAAGCGGGCAGGGGTGAAGCAAGGCGGGCAGGGGTGGAGCAAGGCGGGCAGGGGTAGAGCAAAGCGGGCAGGGGTGGAGCGAAGCGGGCAGGGGTGGAGCAAAGCGGGCCGGGGTGGAGTAAGGCGGGCAGGGGTGGAGCATGTCGGGCAGGGGTGGAGCAAAGCGGGCAGGGGTGGAGCAAGGCGGGCAGGGGTGGATTAAGGCGGGCAGGGGTGGAGCAAGGCGGTCAGGGGTGGAGCAAAGCGGGCAGGGGTGGAGCAAAGCGGGCAGGGGTGGAGCATGGCAGGCATGGGTCTTGGCACTCACATAATGCCTGCCAGTTATTGCCCAAATGTACACATGTGGGTGACATGTTACATTTTGTAACATCTCGACTACAAACCAACGGGAAGCCGGTTTAAACCCCTTCTTTGTCTGGCGCAGTTTCGTCTATTCATAAGCATAATGTTTTAGGTGCACAACAATAACTGTACCAAACACCAAACATCCTATTAATGCCATAAATTAAGGAGGAAGGATATGTGGCAGGGACGGTTCTTGCAAAGGGGAGGGGGGTTCACCCTTGCGACCGTACACTTGCGACCGTAGGGCTGAACATGACCTAGAGGATCCGGCGGTGAGGGGTGAGTACACCATTTGCGACCGCCGGGGAGGGGGTGGGGGGGGGGGATCCACACCCCAAAATGCCTTGATATGGCATGGAAAAACGTCATTTTTCATCAAAAACGGTAATATTTCGACTTTAGCAGTTCTTAACATCAACCTTCTTGAGGGGACGGGGGTAAATACCCTACGCCCCCCCCCCCCCCGCCCCCCCTCCATTGAATCCACCCCTGCGTGGTCGGTCTTATTTTGGGGTCTTTTATCGGTCTTAAATGTTAGTCGGCAATGACAAATCCGGCCATGTAAAACAATTCTCATCGGCTTCTTTGGGTTTTGTGTGACATGGAGTAGTGTCCCCACCATAGGCAGTTGCCACCCTTATATAAAATACACGATATTTAGACCCTCCCTCTTCGCTCCATGTCTTTGTGCGGTGTCATTATATAGATACATGGGGACATCGCCGCCTGCAGGAATATCATGCACACCGCACCGACCAACACGGATCATATACCGGTGGCCAAATGCATCCGGTAGGTGGCGCTAGTGTAAACAGTTTTATTGCCCCGTATAAACGCGATGAAATTCGCAGGTCAGAAGGTCAGAAGGGATGAGTCGGGGACACGTGGCTGTGGTTTGGACCTGATGTCACTGATCAGTGCATCTTTGTAAGCCTTCCTTTAGGTCCAAATTGAATTTCACGATCGTTTCACGTTTCAGTTTATTGGTAGCTAGGCCATGGCGGGGCAGGGCAAGCTTGCTCATATATATTCCAGTCAGCTCAGATATTTCGATTGGATCGACGGGTTGGTTGTCGGGAGGTGTCGGGGTAATTGTGTGATAGCTTTTGCCGGCGTCACCAGTCTACCACACCTATATGGTCGAGCCCACAATCGTGTTCGGTCGATAACTTAACTCATTTATATTTGGCATTAATTAACCCCCTTTGGCATCATGCTCTACGCAGTGCCGGGATCACCCTGTGGCCTAGAGGGTAGGGTTGGTTGATTGTATGTTCAGGACGCTTTAACCACTTTTGGTCATATCGCGTCAATGGGAGAAGGAAGGGAGAGTGGAACCATGTCCCCAGGGGGTAACCCCCTACTCTTTGCGAAGAAGGACATGGGATCTTTATCCTGCGACCACACAGACATGGCCACAGCGGGGCTCGAACCACTTATCCACGTGTCGGTAGGCTCTCAGGTGGCCAGAGCACTCAAGGTGAGCGGAATAACCCGCTGAGCTACCGGGCCGGCCCCTAGAGGGTAGGGCGTTCTGCTGTTGTCGATTGTGCTCCGCCAGACTAACCCAAGCGGTCGGTGCATGGTCTGAATCCCATCTGTGAAAATGATTTTCGCAAAGAGTAGAAGCTTATACGCCCGGTGACGTGGCTCCTCTCCACCTTGTTTGCAGCCAACTGCCGCCATTAACACTACAACCATTTGGCCTAATGCGACTCCTGCATGAAACGAGAAAGATTCTTTGTCTTCAATAACCACAGCCATTGTTATATACGGACTGCACTTTATAACGGCCGTGTGCGTATTTCCGACCGGATGGACGGACAAACCCGCGTGCCTCTTGCCTTTACTGCTGCACAACCAGGGTGCTATAACTGATCGACGGCTTCATATTGACAAATGCCAAGGGTTATTACTATATGCCTGTGACACAGTGAACGGCACGAATATAACCTGTATACCAGAAGGCTTGTCCCAAAGTACAAGCTCATTGAAGCCTGCCTCTATGTCCACCTGCCCCCACCCCACCGGCGATGGGGAAATTTCCGACCCGCAGGCCAGTCGATCTATATTTGATCGGAGGCCTTCTGCAAACACTCGAGATCTCTCAGATATCCTGTAATAATTCCAAGGTTTGTGACGTTCTAGAGAGTCGTGTCAGATATTGTGCCACTGTGGAGTGTCTCCGAGGGCGAAAATCGTGAACCTCGTTCAGAGAAACAGTACTTCACGAGTGGCATACAAGAGGATCCAACAAGAAACCTAGGACGCGTTCTTGTTTTGGGTTTCCCGGTACATGCCGCGAGTGGACGCACTCCATTACGGATGACATTATACGACCAAATCCAACGAGGATATGTGTGCCTGCATAGGAGTTCGCCGCTCTACGTTGACCATTCTGGGAGCAGAAATCTATAGAGCCGTCATCCGTTATCCTTCAAGAAAAACAAGCTTAATTTGATTTTTTTGTAATATCGTGAACGCAACGGGAATCAGTAAATGTATTGCTAAACCGTTCATTGATCTATGCGATTGCATTTTATCCAATCGGCGGCAGATTATATGTTAAAGGCCGGAATCGGGTCCGAGAACCGAAATATATCCGAGGCAGACACTAACGCCTACAGATGACGCTTTGGATTACTTCGGGAATCCATGTACGTCTACGTGAATTGTAAAAGAATATGACAATAGCGTGAGATATAGCTGGGCTTCGGGCAATTTTATTGGCCCGACATCAAGCTGTAGCAGCTCACTAATTTTCATTCGGGTAATGAAAAAGAAGGTATGCTACAGATTGATGTAGGACCAATAAAATGCCTAACACCATGCAAACCTCGCGCTATTATCATTATTAATTATTATTATTATTATTACTGTTATTAAGAGTTGAATTTAAAATCATTTTTACCTCGCATTTTGCTGGGCGTTAACATCTTTGCTTTCTTCTTTCGTACAACGTTTGTGCTGTTTAGCTCTTACAAGCCAGTCGCCTTCTTTACTCCGTATCAGTATATATCGTGGCCAATACGTGTGGCACGTGCAGCTAGGCAACTAGGCAGCTAGGCGGACCGTTTAAATCTATAAACACAATGCGTTTTTGGATGACATCTTGTTTTATTGTTACACGCAATGTCACTATGGCAACGATTGACTATTGAAGGGGCCGCTGGGGTTTTGGGTCAGATTACACCATTTTAGCGGCTCTCAGATTTAATGCTATTGTACTAGTTAACACGGCCATCAACTAGTAATAAAATTAAATGATCTATGTTTGTAGCTTCAAGCAACATTCTTGTTACTATATATATATATATTGCACTTGTTGTTAGGGTGTTAGTATCTGTAATTACATCAATAATGTGCCACAACTTTTCCTCCATCATCCTAGCATAAGGCTCGTGGTGGGTTTGATGTAGATAGAGACCAAGGGAATGGCACGAATTGTTTGGACTAGGATGTATTTTATTTTCCCTTGCTATAGTTGTTGTAACTGTGTTCCAGCGACCATCTGCGGTAAACGCAACCTTCGAAACAATGTAACATGACAAAAGACCTGCTTCAACTTCAAATGACCCTTCGATGACCTAGCCAATGGCACTTATAGTCCTGTGTCTAGATTACGTCACTTGGGCCGCTGAAGCCGTTGTCACGGGGATAGGCATAGGTGAGGACAAGCTAGCTAGAGAGCCCATGGGTTGTAGTTGTCACTGCTGGTGACAAATGACCTGTCGGTATGGTGTGGCTGAGATAAAGTCAATATGTCGTTGTCAATTAGTCGCAGAGAATGATCGACTACTGAGGATTCCCTTTTTTTGTCATCCACTTATAAGTCCCGCTCCCTGCGAGCCTCTCGAAATGAGTCTTGATCAATAAATAATTACTGTTCCGATATCACACGCCTAAATCTTCTTCCCACTTTATTTTCCGTTGACGTTGTGCTTTTGCGCTCAGAGTAAGTTCTTCACATTCTTTTCAAACGCGTGTTGCACAATAAAAGCAGCAATAGGTTGATCAAAAATCGGAGAACGAATGTCGAGTGGAGCACTTCATATACGCGAGAAACAATGACAGACACAGACAGCGGCATAATTGTGACTCGTTAATGAAGAAGCTATCGTGGAATGTCTTTATCAGAGGATACGTCATTCATACTTAATGTTTGATCGAATAATTCTCTTAGATGTGTCATAACGCCTTTACCCTGAGCGGATGACACCTGATTGTGGTCTTAGTCTCCTACCCCAAATTCGTCGACGTCATTTGCCTCTAAATGTGCCTAGAAAACACCACATGTGACGTGATGATAGCGCATGGCTGTTCCTTTGCAACCCTCATATACAAAGGACGGTATGTGTAATGTATGTATTCTGGGTCAAACTATCCACGTGCATATCTGCGAATCAATTCCACTTCGTGCAAACTATAAAAGTGTAGCGCTTTCGACGTGTACTCAACATGTCGACCAGTGGTCAGTGTGTTTATCATGATCAATTTATATATGTTTATTCGTACACGGAGTACAGATGGCAGTCACAGAGGACGGTCTGTGTAATGTATGTATGGGGTAGGCATGAAGCACGTATTACTTTCTGCTGTTAATCATGTGGTGTGCGTAACAGTTTTCCTCCCATCATTCTGGCATAGGCCGATTGTGATTGGGGTGGGTTTGATGCCGTAGCCAAGGATGGATCTTAACGAGAATGGTACGTGTTTGATTAACACTCAAGATTTACACCTTGGTTAACACTTTTACCGCCGCCTTCTTCGGTGGTAAAAAAAACTTGTGAATGCTTGTCTTCAAGACGATTTAGTCCAATCACTTTTTTCCGGTGCTTCATTGTGACAAGCCATTAACTGTCCTTCCGCCGCCATTGACCATGTTAGGCTATGGCAAAGGCTCTTGATCAATACCCATTATCATGACATATATGAAGTAGGGACTCGGGGAGCTAACATGAGAGACCAGTCACCGGCACTGCCAACTAGGCAATCCTGGTCCTGAAAGGCTCATCTGTAATCGATATATATATATATATATATATATATCACCTATAATTTCTGCCGTGTAAAGTGGTTTTCAGACTACGGCTGCAGCATGTGGACATGCGCACACTAGAGGCTTCGGCTGCAGCATGTGGAATATAGGAGGTCGATTAGGACTGTGGCTGTTATGATAGTATAGCTTAGTATCTGATGGAGGTTAGAAGTCTATAATCGAAGTCTTATAGAAAAAAGTTGTGGCTTAGTTAAACGCGATAATTGCCAGCTGTGACTGACTGTTCCGTAACTGTAATAGGGTCTGTAAGTGGCATCACAGACAGCGCGCGCTCACCTCCAGCGAATCCGGTTTTGGGTACATGACGCTTCACCGCCCCATATACAAAGCATAGAGAGCTCTTTGTAATGGCGTGAAAAGCACAAAAACCCAGGGTCTTGCGATTTAAAACTAGTACGAGTATGAAGGTACACCCCAAAACATTTATTCCATATGGTTTTCAAATCTAACATTGCATTCATATCTCAAACATCAGTGAGTCTAGTTTGAGGCCCATAGTAAAGTATAGGGACCCGCTGACGCGTTGTACCCAGAACGGTTGTTTCTAGAGGTGAGCGCGCGCTGTCTGTGACGTCACTTACAGACCCTATTGTTTATGTTCTATTTACAGCGTTCAACGTACCAGTGATGCGTTCAAAGTCGTCTCCAAAGGCCTAAGGTGAACACTGACCGCGTCATCGACGCATTGGTGAAGCGACAATTACCTTACATCCGTGGGATTTATCCTCGATTCAGACGACTCCATAATTATGCTTCACTCTAATCTGGAACAAGTCGCGTCAGTTGTTCCCGTGGGAGACGAGACCACCGGTAGGCAAACACCTACAAGCTGCGACATCGGTTCATTGGGGAATAAAGGCTCCTCGGACGCCCTGCTGGATGCCTCTGTGACATGCCACGGAGAGCTCCAGGTGGATCCGCGTTACGCCTTCTCGATCGGCGCCCGGTGTCCGAAGCGATACCAAGGACGCTTCAGGTGGAAGGCGCCTGATGGTGACTGGGCGCTCGCGGGGTGGTCAGTGGACCGTTGCGTGGGTCAGTGTCGCAAGAATCAATTGCAATTAAACTACGACAGGAACAAATCAGGACGCGGATTAGACGGGAAGTATCGTGCCCGTGGCGCAGATCAGCGTCTTGAAGCGTTCCGCAAGTCCTGCCGAAGTGGGTCGAGTTCGAATTCATCCGCGAAAAGAAGTAGTTCCGATTGTAATACGCCAACCGGGAAGGACTATGTTTTTCAACATCACTCCGACCCGCGGAGTTATATGGAGACATACCGCGCACAACAAACGCTAGGCATGCTGGGACACTATGACTTGAATACGGTTCGGCTGGGGTTCAATGTTATCGACCCGTACCAGGGAAAACTGGGATCATGCAGGTATGTTTAACTACACGTACTCGATAGTTTGGACCTCATGCGGAGGATCACACATCACATTAATGTAAATTGGTATTTTATCTTTAGGCCACCTTTTTGGGTTCAATCGACGCAGGGGATTGTTATGTAAATATTTGAATAATTATTGAAATTGCTTCCTTTCAGGAGATTTATTGGTTCGGTTTAATTAACCCATGTGTGTACAAAGGTGGTTCTACATAAAATTATTCATTCGGCGTTGGGCAAAACACGACCGTAAGCTAGTAATGGTCATTAGAATGACAGTTTGTGTCAATATTTTATCTTAATAAAATTCGAGTTTTGTTTTTGTATTAAATGTTCATGCATTGCTGCACTTATATATGTTCCACTTCTTTACTATTCATGCTGTCTTATTTTGTGGATTTATTTACTACGTATCAATCAGATACAATATTTTTTATGTTGCAATATTGCTTTTTCCTATTGCAGTGATATATTTCAACGTCTTTGTCGGTTGCCACATCACAGGACAGAAGACATGAACATGTAAGAGTCAATCAATTGCTTCAGTGCCTTGTCTTAAATTATAATATGTGATCTTTTAAAATATTTATATAAGGATTCTCGACGTAAAATTCATGGGTTCACTTACTACGTATGAGAGAGATACATATTGTAGTTTCCATGGTCAAGTCTGCCCAACGGCACATGGGTCGGTGGTTCGCGCCCTGCTGTGGCCATGTCTGTGTGGTCGCAGAATAATGAACCCATGTCTTTCTTAGTAAAGAGTAGGGGGTTACCCCCCGGGACATGGCTCCACTCTCCCTTCCTTCTTCCATTGACGCGATATGACCAAAACTGGTTAAAGCGTCCTGAATAACCAACCAACCATGGTCCAGTCTTTACTAATTTGTATCAAAATCGCACTTTGCGTAAGTCGTTTCCCATCTGTCCTTGCTTTCAGACGTCGCCCACAGTCAGATAATGACATGAGAAGAAACCAACTTCCAGTCTCACAGATATTCGAGAGACTGAACACGTTTACGTTGACCCCGGAGACAACTCGCGGCCCGGTAGACAATGACGAGAAATATTCTCGCCACAAGCGCTCACCCATCACAAAAGACCCTGAGGATGACGGCGTTCGTCATGCCTTGACCGCTAAAAAGTTTTCCTCATCTCAAGGTTATTTGAACCTAGCCGTTCCTCGTGCAGCCATCCCGCTACCCGTTCAAATCTTCCTACCGTGGCGGTTGCCCGGACGACGCCGCGGTAAATCCAAAACAGAGGCTCTTGTATCTACCGGAAGTTCCTCGAATCTTCACGAAATCACACGAAGTTGCAGCTTCAAGGGCACTCGAAGCGATGACACTGGTAGTTCGGAAGATAAAGACTTCAGATCCAATACCGAGAAACAGGGTCATATGGACAGGGAATCGGAATTTACCGCGAGTAAGAAATCTACCTTAGTACTTCCACAGATGACAAGATCTCGAACGTTTCACGGGAACATAAACAATAATGCTCCAGAAATTCGGACTCGAGTGAAACCGATTTCGGTAGTTCGCAAAATTCAGCAAGAACTTTCATTGGCATAATTTTTTTAGCAATAATATACAGTAAGGAATGCTTGACGCAGTTGGACAGGATAAACAGTAGGCATACGTGTTGTGCATGCATAAGGGAACTCGTCGTCAGCTCTGACCCTCATCATAACCATCAGGCATCTTCGATATATGACCTTATCGCACACAAACAATAATTGGCTTGAATTACCAACGTGGATCACTAATAAATACCTGTATTTGCTATCATCGTTCTTTATCTGGCGTGGCTGCATGGCAACACGAAAACCACAAAAATACATTTAAGACTACCAGCTTACCATCATTGCATGGTCATATTTCCCGAGATATCTCATTATTTCATACCTCTTAAAAACTACGTAAGCAGCTTGTTTCCCGCCAAAACAATGTCAGGATCTAAAATTGTTACATATGATGGCCTGATTAGTGTAAGAAATATCTATTTTTCTCACTTAATTATCCTTAAATTTTATTGTCTGGATAGTATGATAAACCGGGGAACTACACACAAATCTGTGACGTAGTGCACGTAGTTTTCAACCTAATTACGGTAAGCTCTAAAGCAAAAATACCTGTTGGGCAGCCTACCAATTACCATCATTGCGTGTTCAGATTTCCCAAAATATCTCATTGTTTCATACCTCTTCGTAATCATGTAAGCAACTTGTTTTCCGCCAACACCATGTCCGGATCTAAAATTGCCGCATATGATGGCCTGATGAGTGCAAGAATTATCTATTTTAAGTTTCCCTTAATTTTGTTGTGTTGATGGTATGTTAAACCGGTGAACTACACACAAATCTGTGACGTAGTGCGCCAAGCTTCCAACTTACGGTAAGCTGCATGCAAAAATACCTTTTTTTTGCAGATTTACCATGACAATTTTAAGCAAATGTTCATTTCGTTCTTTTTTAATTGGCGAAAACTATTTGTTTAAATAGCTTTTAACTTCATGAAGACCATATGCTTAACAGGTTAAACATGTCTGCATGTTAATTGTCCATGGGCGGATCCGGGTGCAAGTTTTCAGTGGACCCCCATTTTTGCAAATTCCTCGATCCACCCCTTATGGAATTTAATGTGACACACCAAATTTGGCCATATAACGAACCGGGTTGAAGGTCCTAATGGTTATTCATATCTTGGCCACAAGGTTGTATGAACCGTAGCGATACAACTGGGTCACTAGGTAGTGGCACTGCTTAATCAGGCGGATCAAATTTCCGCTATGAAAACGTCAACAACGCAACATGCGAAAAAGACAGATTCCATGTTTGGAAATGATCTAGTTACCGTAACCATGTTCCCAGACATGAGCAGCGTGCGGATGTGTTTTTTGTGTGTTTTTTTGTGTTTTTTTACAGCGCGATAATAAGATGAACTCGCCGCACTTGCCTGCGCATGGTACTCCGTCCCCTCTCCCCGCCCAGATTACTTACATTGGCAACGTCGCCAGAGCATTGAAATACGGACGTTTTGGGTAACCTGACTATCCCGGTGGGGGGGGGGGGGGGCACAATTATACAAATTTGGTGGGGGGGGGGGGGTCCACTGGTGCCTTGATGCCTGGGAGAGCGGATATTACGAATACCTATATAGAGCGGGCATTTATGATGAAAAAGATACCCATATGGAGCGGCGGACTTTCAAACTTGCCACGTACCGCGGTGGGGGGGGGGGAGGGGGGGGGGCTCTGAAAATGTGCGTTCGCATATCCGAGAGGATGTTGGCGGTGAAAAAAAGGGGGGGGGGGGCTTTACCGCGGACCCCCCCCCCCCCCCGCCCCTCCGCCAAAAAAAAATCCAGCAATGTATTAAGTATCACCCTCCGGGGTATATTATTTAGTTGCGGATCCAGAAATTTACGGAAGTTGGTGGTTGGGGGTGGGGGGGGGGGGATTATGGTTGTATATTTAGTATATTTAGGACGCTTTAACTACTTTTTTCATATCGCGTCAATGGGAGAAGGAAGGGAAGAGCGGAGCCATATCCCTGGGGTTAACGCCCTACTCTTTGCGAAGAAGGACATGGAATCTTTATCCCGCGACTACACAGACATGGCCACAGCGGGGCGCGAACCACCGATCAACGTGCGGTTAGACTAGCTCTCGGCATTTATGATCAATAAAGATACCATATAGAGCAGATTGATGTAAACCAAGGTTTCAACTTGATTTAATTTCTTGCCAACGACGAGGGTGTTCCCCCTTGTCTAAAGCTCAAGTTTAGTAAGGGAAACTAGCCTGGACAAGTCGCGATGTGAAAGCATTTCATTCTTCAATTGTATTTCTTTATTTGTCGCATGGTGGAGCTCTATGCACTATGCATATTGTGCCACAGCCCACTTCGGCTTGGCAGTAAGATTCGCTCCGCGGTAGGGTAGTGAGTACTGTGCCTGAAACTGCCTGACTAAATTTGCTCCCCCTTCTAATGTGATGCCTTGTTAAAAGTGCTGTTACAACAAGACATGGGGTGATCATAATCAGTAATCGTAATCGATTGTAATTGATTACATTTTCCAAGTAATCGAAATCGTAATCGATTACATTGGTTTTAAAAGCACTGTAATCGTAATCGATTACATTGCTAATGTAATCGTAATCATGATTACTTTTGATGATTAATTTAATATGTTCACTCAGGCTGCTTTAGTCTCCAAACTGAGCGTCACACTTTCTATGTCGAGAGTACCATTAATGTCTTTCTGTAGAGATGCACCTCCCCCCTCCAACCACCCCTACCCTTCCGGTCCTTTGTGCCCCACCCGGAGACATAACCAGATATGACACATTAAGCCGGCTGGGTACCCGAAAGTGGACCACCTTCTAATCCCATAATTATCCTGTTTGCATTGAATAACTAGGGATGGTCCAGTGCCACCTGTACTAAGTTGTTGGGAGTGGGTGGGTGGGGGATGTGATGGGATGGGGTTGGATGCTTGTGTTATTGTTCTCTGCATAGATGGATTGGATGAAGTGTTGTTATAAAACGAACTCGACTGGGTTCAGTAGTGGGGCGCGGCAACGTATGGTACGGATATCCCCGCGAGTACTTTACTATAGCAGTGTGGCTTCCTTTTTACCTGCCATGTAACATAGGGGCCATAGGTTCTGTTTCCCACCACACCTCCTTCTACATAAGGAAGATAAGAACGATTGCAACGGGCTTTGTATCCAATAATATTATTGTGTTTTTTATATTAAACTGATTATTTAGTATATCTAATATAATAAATTTCATACTAGTATTTTGATTAGTCTTAGTCACTCATTACGATCGAGGATTGTTCTTAGCAAAGTGACTACCGTGGGCTGTAACCCTCAGCAAATGCCCTCAAAATTTTCCCGTCAGCAATTGAATGCAGCCCTATGGTGAGAAATCCAGCGCGTTTTTCCTCGCCAAATTTGTTGTAATTAACTTACACCAAATTTGGCCAGGAAAAACGCCACCGATGACTATAAAAGGCGGCTTGCTCAGCCGGCAGGCGGTTTGTGAATTGCAACAACTATTTTCTCTCAAAGACTCCCCGCCGTCGTCAGTTTTTGAAGCAAATACTCGATTGTCAAGTGCGATTATGCCGGTTGGCGCGTTTACACTTTGACTACCACCATATGGTACCATTCCTAGACCATTCGACCTCGCCATATATACTGATAATATTGTGTCATAATGTGAATTCAGATACGTTAAATACTAAATTCAATAAAAAAAAGTAAAAACATTCTTTCGGATACCATGTCAAAATATATATGCGACTCATCTGAGATGATCAAGAGGAATGAAAAATAATTTTAAATGTACATAGATGCGACTTTTGTTATTATTTTTATTTTATTATTTGTCTTTTTGAGTTTTCTAGATAATGATGATGCCAGCCAGGGTGTTGTTGAGGTACTAAACTATATGACTGGTTTCTGTGGTACAAACCGTAGACGATGAATTCGGCTGTTCCACCATTTTTAGGCAATGTATGCATGTGATATTGGTTCGAGAGCGATAAGGTTTAATCCCAGCAACGATTTTCCTATTCTGTCTGAGCCTCAATTTATTTAACCCTATATGCACATGCTTTTTCATGCATATGAATCGGAGATCGATGTAGCTTTCACCATGGGAGGTTACACGTCGTCAGTTGTTAGCATTAACCAGTCATAGTGTGCAGGTCGGGTTTACCCGGGACCTGAAGTGTGAAAGACTATAGTCGCATGGGCGTCGCCAGTCGGGGGAGGGGGGGGGGGGAGCGTGGGGGGAGGGGGGGCACAGACGGCATGTGCCCACTCATAATACATCAAGCTTGGTAGTTTATGTGTCTTACCAACGATTTTAAAGTGTGCAACAAGTATCCTGCAGCACGGTCACCTAGCTATCTTTTACACACATTTTTTCATGTCTTTGTGGAACAATTTAATGTGGATTTGACGAGCATCAGATAATCATAACGTCTTCAATTAGGGTTTTAAATTATTAAATAACGGTTGTTCGTAAATCACGTTCGATGTTTAATCATATGGATAAAATAGTGTGAAAGAACAATTCTATCGATCCGAGGATCTTCAAAGTATAGAACTTATTTCCCATGAAATGGACAACTCTTAGGCTGACTGATCATACTTCGCGGTGCCCTTGTCTTCCTTATAACGGAGCGCCTAAAATAGATTGTATGGTTTTGAACTTTTGTCTCTGGCAAAATTGTGTTCCTTGTGGCAGTCTCTAACAGGTAGATGTCAATATTTCTTTCAGGGAATCCAAATGTTCATATGCTCTAATTCCTGTGTTATTTATCCTCAAATCGATACTAAGGTTGGACACTTTTGAAGCAGTAGCATCCTTTTTCCGCAGAAAGACTCGTAAAAGCGAGCACTGAGGCTGATCATAATGTGTATTTCTTAGCCTTGGCTAGGCTTGGCCGGCTCGACTTTGAACAGTCCCAGTCTGTCACTTGTCAGACACTGCTCAGAGTGAGTGCTCTGTTAGGAGTGCTAGATTTACAAAGATGAGACAGTTCGCAATCTTAGATTGCTGTAGATCTAATTTTGCTGCAATCAGAGGCCTTGGCACCTCTAGCAGCTACAGATAGCTGTAAAATGCAAGTGTCCCTGCGGCCTGCAGACCTCATTGTATATTCGATCTTAGTTCCATCTCTGAAACCTAGTGGCTCCGCAAGCTCCCCCATCAAGGTTTCATACGGGAAGCTCATTTTCTTTGTTCAAAAATTGCATGAAAAAAGTCATCGAATTTATTTACCTTTGGTCATAATATCTGAGAATTCACATCTGAGAATTATTATTGATACTTAGGCATTATAGAAGGTATTACCTTTCAGTTAGAATACTGATTACTTTCATACATCATTAAATAACCTTGCTATCACCCCTTTTCTAATGAAGAGTTTCGAAATTAGCACTTGCAGCTTTAGCCCAGTTGCATGCCTCGATCTCCCTGGCTTATCTGCTCTAGGGAGTGGGCCGGAAGGCCATGTAGTAAATATTCAAATTTAATGTTGATTAAAAAATGTGCACTCTTCGGGCGGCGACTACAGAAAAGTAGACAGATAAACGGTCCTTATCGATGTGTCAAGTTGTTCTTCATATCTTTATAGTTCCGTCGGCAAAGTGATTGAATACACACAAATGTAATCACTTTTTGTACTTGCAAAACTTTCCAACAACAATTTTTTACAATTTTAGATCTGTACTGTACTGCTCACATATGTATGGCGAGAAGAGGTTTTGATGGCAACTTTTTTTAGTGTGGCGATGTATGTATATATCTTAAAATATATTTAGTTATTATTGTTAAAATCTATTACAACAGTATCTTTCATTATTTGATGATGGGCAGATAGCTCTGATGAGTTGCCTATCTAGTAGACAAATTGCATATGTGAGCAGTAGTTAAAACAATACCATTCATTTGAGTGGTGTTATGTGTACCCAGCCATTGACATGTAATAACCATAACACCACCTGGCGAAAGCCACTTGACATATTTTTCCTTTCTCTTTGGGCTGGCAAACCAATTGGCTAAATCTTATGAGCAGAACTTACAAGGTCTCAGTTTAATGACATATATGAAATATACTCCTGATACGGTTCTTACTAATGGAGAGACAAGGCACTCGGCCTCAGATCTGTTGACACTACTTCTGAGGTATTTCACATAACTCACAGTAGCGCTCTGCATACAGTCTTTTACATATCCCAGATGAATAAGCTTAAAAAGGTCTAATCTGAGTTACGTCTTATATCTACTAAACTATTTTACATAACTTGCACTCAATACATTACAAATATTGATTTGAGATACTGCTGCATGTTGGCTTTTAAACTCAAAACCATATGATGTTGCCATCTAACAGCTTCATAACAGACTCCCTCTGCATACTCAACTGCAAAATGACAACTTCAAGAATTTAGGGCTGTTTCATCTTTTCATCAAGTTTAGGGATTTATTGACCTGGCTCAGCTCATGGCATATACAAATTTAAGTTATATAGAGTTTTAGAAGGGGAGGGGAGTTATTACACTACTTATGAAAATTCTGCATTGCACCCCCTCTACTGTCATTGTCATTGTATTGGTTTTCCATTTGATGAGGGGGTGCATCTCTTCTTATAGGTATATATTTTTTTCAAAATGAGCACTATTTAACAAAAACAATTGCTACATACTATATTTACTTCAATCAAAAAGCCAAATCATTTTTTTAGCTGCCACACACAAAAAAATGCCCTTATATTATTTTTTATTCAGTGTCAATTTGGCTAGTTGAAATTGCTGTATGTAGCAAACTAAAAGTATTTGTTTGTTAATTTAATTCTGAAACAGCTTGCCATCATGAGGACCAAGACCAGAAATATCCGCCGTGTCCAGGAACAGCAGGACCGCGAGTCTGATTCAGACCAGGAGGTCTCACCCAAGGAGGTTTCCGCCTCGGGCGAGTGCAGCACTGGACAGGCACAGGAGGGTTCTGTTGACAATATCAAGGAAGAACCGCAGTGGTCCTCAAAGTGTGAAGATGATGGTAACGTCTCAGATACTCCCCTCTTCTGTACTGTTGAGGTCTCTTTTTATTTGCTTTTATAACATCCGGTTTAGTAACCTCCATAGCTCAGCTTGGTGCACACTCAGTCTGACTTTTGACGTTCCTTGGTCTGGTTTAAAAATATTACTGTGCATTCCGCTTAAAACGGAAGATCTGTTTGTCAGGAAAATGCTTCCTGCATGTTTTGAGCAGTGTAGAGGTGGTCTGACAGCTGTCACTTCTACCATAGATACTGTCCTCACTTTGACAAGTATGTCCATTGGGGTACTGTCATCAACCAATACATGGTTTGATGGATTTGGGATAAAGGAAAATCAGATCCTGTGTTTGTCAAAGGTTACATATTTAAAATCTGCACAACCGGTACAGATTGCTTCCAGGGTAAGAAACCTGGTTCCTCTATCTTGACCATTCTCTTTCTCGCGACATAAGATGACGACATTAAAACCTCATGTTTAAAACTAAACTGCTGTGTGGTTATATCTAAATGCCATTATTTGTTGTCCCTGTTGTAGAACCTGTTGGAAACTGGAATGAGGAGAGGAATAGCATTGGCCCTGGTAACTATGGCTACGGCGCTCACCATCACCCCCAACCGCCGGACTACAGCCACCACCACCACCACCCCCAAGCTACATCCGGGGAACTGGGGAGCCACAGCGAATGGGAGGGCCTGGTCAAGTCTGCCGTCATGGCAACGCGAGCCTTGATCAAATCCGAGCCCGTGGAGGGTCTCGGCTCCAGCTCGGACGCCGCGTCAAACTTTTTCTCGCACTTAAATGAAGCGGCTCCGAGTTTCAACGCCCACAGCGGTCATCACTCGCCGTGTCTGTACGGCGCCGGAGTCGACAGCGTCCACCTGTGTCCGCTCTGCGGGCTGGGCTTCCCGTCCGAAGGGAGCCGCAACAGGCACATGCGCGCGCACAGCGTCGCCGCCGCTCGTTCGGAAAATGGCTGGGTCCGAGACGGCATGGGGGTGGGGCACTTAGCGGAGGAGGGGGAGGAGGACGGGGAGGGGGAGTCACAAGACCTCCAGGAACCTGCCGCGTCGTCCTCCTCCTCCTCGATGTACCCCTGCTCGTTGTGTGACGTGAGGTTGGACTCGCTGCAGGGCCTCGGCTGCCATATTCAGCTGCAGCATACAGCCAGGCGCCAGCGGTTCGCCTGCCTCCTCTGTCCCAAGCGCTTTGAACGCAGGACGCTGCTGGAGACTCACCTCAGGCTTCACACTAGGTACTTGGCCTACAACTGCGACACGTGCGGCAAGTCGTTCGGGTAAGTCGCCATGGCATACATACATACAACACTGCTTGAAATGTGTTTGAAATTGTCTTTTTTTTTTACCTTCATTAAGATAACATATATATAAGGTTGTCGGTGAAGGAGCCCACTCTTCTATAGCGATTTTTTAGTGTACGCAAGGATCATCTGAATTAGGTGCCGTGCTTGACGATAATCGGTATCAAATCTGTTCTTGGCTATATTTAAAGTTGAGTAAAAAATGTGGGTATGATATTTAGCTATTCCTTTAAACCACCGTTACGTTGTAATGCGTAAGGATTTGTAGGCGCCGGGAGGCCAGGCACCGGAGTCCGTAGAACCGCCGTTGCGTTGTAATGCGTAAGGATTTGTAGGCGCCGGGAGGCCAGGCACCGGAGTCCGTAGAACCGCCGTTGCGTTGTAATGCGTAAGGATTTGTAGGCGCCGGGAGGCCAGGCACCGGAGTCCGTAGAACCGCCGTTGCGTTGTAATGCGTAAGGATTTGTAGGCGCCGGGAGGCCAGGCACCGGAGTCCGTAGAACCGCCTTTGCGTCTGAGTCCTGCACATGCACACCGAATGAAAATCCAACGGAGGTTCTAGGGCAGTACGGTGGCCGGCCTCACGGGGTTTAAAACTGCTCAACGCATAAACACCAAAGGTCTAGGTCTGGGGGTTTGACGAATATAATCACAATATTTATGTTTATTATGTAAACACAGATTTATACATTTATATTGTTTTGTTGACGTTGTGACGTTTACCGTTTCCAGACTGAAGGCGTGTCTCCGGGCCCACACGCAGCTGCACAGGTCAAGGTCATCGAACACGTGTCACGTGTGCGGCCGTCGCTTCGCCCACCACTCGGTGTTTCTCTCGCACCAACTCTCGGCCCACCGGGGGCCGAAGCCCCAGTCGTGCGAGATGTGCGCTCAACACTTCCGCTTCGAGAACCGCCTGTTGTGCCACCAGTTTCTGCGACACGGCGCCACGCGGCGCTACGAGCGCTGCGCCATGTGTAACTTCCGCTGCTTCGGCAAAGACAAGATGGCGCGTCACGTGACCGCCGAGCACCGCAAAGCGCGGCGCTACGAGTGCCCCGTGTGCCAGGAGCGGACGGTCAACAAGCGGCTATTCGAGCGCCATTTGCAGATGAATCACCCCAACTTCAAGGCCTTCCCGTGCCCGCGCTGTGACCGTTCCTATAGCAACACGGAGAACCTCCGCGTCCACATGAAGGCCAGTCACGTGGACATGTTCTCGGCCAGCAGCATCCACTGGTGCCCCGTGTGCGGGAAGTCCTTCGCCCGGCCCTCCAGACTGCGGAGACACATGTTCAGCCACACGGGGCAGCGGCCGTACCACTGCGACCGCTGCCAGCGCGGCTTCTACAGCAAGCGGGAAGTGGCTGCCCACGGGATACTGATCCACGGGGACGACGCCGAGGCGTCCGGGTACCACGAGCCGGACCGCCCCCTGGAGAACCACGTGTGCAAGGTGTGCGGCCGCGTGTTCTTCCTGCGCTACCGCCTGACGCAGCACATGAAGAGCCACTCGGGCGAGCGCCCCCACCGCTGCGACCAGTGCGACAAGGCCTTCGTCTTCCCTCGGGACCTCAAGGTGCACCAGCAGACCCACGTGGAGGGCCTGCAGTACTCGTGCACCATCTGCGGCAAGAAGTTCAAGTACAAGAAGACGATGGACGTGCACATGTACAAGCACAACACGCCCAACACCTTCACGTGCGCCTTCTGCCAGACGCCCTTCATCTCGCAGCGCGAGATGATCACGCACGTGCACGAGGAACATCCGGGTCCTAACTACACGGCGCCCACCAAGGAGGAGAAGAAGCTGGGACGCCGCTTCGTCTGCCTCACGTGCGGCCTGGAGTTCTCCAACAAACACAAGCACTGGTACCACAACCAGCGCGTGCGCAACATTCGCAACCACCAATGCGAGCGTTGCGACAAGGAGTTCGCCTCCAAGAAGGACCTGCGCGTGCACATGCGCTGCCACTCGGGCGTCAAGCCCTACAACTGCGACGTCTGCCACAAGACGTTTCGCCAGAAGGGACATCTGAGCGTTCACATGCGGTCACACACCGGGGAGAAGCCCTACCACTGCGACACGTGCAACAAGTCGTTCGTCGTCAAGTCGGGCCTCGACAAACACTTGCGGCTTCACGCCAAGATGTTCGAGGAGGAGCAAAAGAGGAGGGAGGCTCTGGTCGCTCAAGGCCAACAAATGGGGATCCACCCGACCCAGGTCCTGCCTGCTATACAGCAACAGCTGTATAATAGCCTACAGGAAAGCACAGGCATTCCTGGGCAGTGACGTCAGCAGCGTCTCGGGGGAGGGGGGTCACGTGACGGAAGCCTGTTTTGACGTGTGATAACGCCATTTCCTAACATTGGTCCAAAGCGCTTGATCTATTATATACCGTGTGCAGTAACGTAGAAGTGGTGTATGGAATAATGTGGATAATTGACTGGAAAACGCGTATTGGATGTTATCTTGAGACAGTACTTTGTGTCTTTTTTATTTACAATTTGGATGATCAGTGTGGTTCTTTAAATGAAGTGCACAGAAAGTGTGTGATCGATCGATCAAGCCAAAATTCTATTTGCCACTTCAAATAAACAGTTAATCTGGCATATTATATCTATATATCCTCTCTATTGAGTGAATACTGAGCTTTTACATTGCTATTTTGTGATCGTAAGCGGCACTCTGTGTGGTGAGCAGCTTTATTTATGAACCCAAACTGCAAGATTTAATCACGAGGGCCGCAGATATTTCCAAGATGGTAAGTTATGTTAGTCTGTGTTAGTCATTGAACAATAGTTTCTTTTTCATTGAAAAGAAGCCATATTGTATTCTATATGGCAGCGGGGACATCAAAGGTTTGTAGGCGCTCTGCGCCGTACATAGTCAATCATTTACGATGACTGCCAGCATAAAATAAATGCGTAATATATGAACGACGCAGATCGCGTTCCATGTATTGTATCCTTCTTCTACCTCTTTGGCCCGCTGTAATTAAACAATGATGGCTAAAAAAAATGTTTTCGGTCGTTTGAGTTAAAACGGGCCAAAATTATCCTGGAATAATTAGAGATGGAATTTACTTTTAATAATGAGCTTAGCTCTGGAGTTTGTTTGGCTCATTGTGGGCATGTTTTAAACATTACCAAAAGCAAAAGACTATATTTTGTCGTAATTTTGGTGTCTTGTGTGTCTGTGCCACGCGGTCTCTGAATACTGTGTATTCTGTTGCGGTTCGTAGTACCAGCTTTGCCCGCTACATATTCTGGCGGAACAGGAAGCACCGAATACTGCTATAATTGAATGTTTTTACAGGTGTTAACATGTACGAACGGTGATCCTCTCTGGAGAGCTGTGAAAATTAACTTCTCGTATAATCAAATGTTGCATCCCTTGTGTTGGTCTCTGAGGTGACGTTTGGGTTTGTAAGAGAGGTACGTACAGTAGGCGTTCCCACGTGTATTAAAAGAAGTAAATCTAGCTCTAGATCTGTCGAATACATTTCCCAGCGTGGAATATTATTTTTATTGTGTAAGAGTCATAGTTGTTGTTACGTCGAAGGGATCGCGTGTAGGTGATTGCGTAGATCAATCTATCTTGTTACTATTGGCAAACTGTAATCATTTTTATTTCTACTACGGCTTTGTGTTTCTTCTCAGTTGTGGTGACAGTTTATCTTGCAGGTGGAGGAGTCTGTGGTTTGCTGTCTCTTCTGTTGTTGACTATGGATCTGTGATTGGGGTTACCATGTCTGTCTGTTGATTGTTGTTGATTTGAAAGTCATATTTGTTGAGGAGTGAAGGAAATTCAATGGGGTTTATGAAGCCTACATTGAATATATAAATATCATATTGGTAATTTATGACACTTAAAAATAAAGTACCGACACCCCAGGGTATATGTAGGTGAAAGGACTTGCAAGTGGTTTAACAAAAAGCAACTCGCAACGTGGAAATGAGTGGGGACTATATAATCTGGCTTTTTGAAATTGGAGAATTTTCGAAAGAAAGTAGCACCAGAAGTCGTAAAGAAATATATGGGCGTTTTAAATCTTGAAGGAGCGCAGCGTGAACCATATTAGAGTATAATTTGGAGAGAATTTTTATGATCACCAGTCATACCGTTTCGGATCTGGTTTCTTTAACTGTCACAGGTGTATACAATGTCCCAATTGTCATTCGACTAAACGGGAGCATCTTATTCAAATAAAATTGTGGCCAAGTAGAGTATCCCTATGTTTAGAAGAAAAAAAAGAGACTTCGTTATGCAGTGCATCGAATCGTAATCACCTTTGAAATCTACTGCATACAAAACAGCAGTTTAGTTATTTGATGTAGAATGCAGTGACAAGGTATACGTCTGGTTGAATTGTACATTTCCTGTGTTGTTTGTTCGGCACTTACCTTGTTTACTATAAGAGTGAATTGAAACGGTCTGTGCTACTCTGTGTAGAATGTTAGCGGCGCAAGAATAAATTACGACTACGTTAAATTACAAACGTTCAGTTTTATTATTCATGTGAGCCAATATTAGCTTACTCCATTAACGGAGGAAATTCAGTGACTGTCAGCATTTCAAGTGGGTGGTTTTAACAAACAAAAAATGGGACACGTTTAGAACAAACAGCATACGATCTAAATAAATCTGATCCTCTGGAAAGCCAACCTAAAAAAAGTGGATTTAGATTTAGGGCGTATTCGATTTATATGAAAGCCAAACTGGTTTGTCGAATTGACTTGGACAGGAAAACCGAAACGGGTTTGCTCGAAACCGTGAAACTATGGAGATAGCTGGTTTAACGGTTTCGGTTCCGTGGAACTGACAGTTCAATGAACACATACACCATAGTTAATCTTAAATGTAACGAATAGAGAATTCCGGACAGAAGTAGAACACTAGCTTATTAACGAACAGTCCAATGGCGGCATATTTATGCTGGCATAACTTCATAAGCACGTGGCCATTGCCAAAATACACGATGATACTACAAACAAATAGAACTATGCGTCCGCCTTTAAGTGGGCAAACCCTTGAAACCAGTTTTAAAAACGGTTTCGGTTTTCCGTCTGTTTCAGATACATCGCACACGCCCCTAGATTCCGAAACGAGTCGTCCGATACACAATCAATACCGAATCGACGCAGCCTATCAGCCATATTACAGATTACTGCTACGTTAGGAATGTGCCGTAGTTAACAAGGCGACTAAGTCACTGATTGCCGACCGATCAGTGAAGGAGTCTGTGGAGTACACCGGGTTAGACTTTAAACACTGTTTAAACCAGCATAAGCGGATCGCTTGAAGAAACTCCTTCAATTCATTACCTTGCCATCGAAAACATAAACAATCTTCATATTGAAAACTTTTTTTTAATTGAACAAAACTACAATGCTATGTTGAGTGTAAACTCAGAGCTGACGTGGTTTACAAAGTGATAACCTCATCTGTCCAAAACACGAGACATTTATTTGGTGAAGCATCCACAAAGCTCAATATTTGTACTGAAAGTTAACATCAGTCCAGTTGTAATAAAGATCCTTGAATAAAAGTACATAAAACATATTCATACAAGTTTTCGTCTTTTTTTTTTACGTACGAGAAAGTAATACAAAAGTAAAATATTCGTTTAACATTCAACAATTTGATTAGATAAGTGTGTACATTTGTTTATATATGCATCACGGGAAATGGACACAAATAAGCCATGACTGCCAAGTTCATATTTGCACTAAAAATAAACAGCCTCTTGCCATTAAGAAAACTTGCATATTTGCAGAACGTTACGTTTAATGAAATACTTCTGAATCGATGGCATTGAATCTTTAACAGAATGCCATCGATTACTTACATGAAAGTCCTACTTGTATAGCCTAGAAGAGAATCAGTTGGTTAACAAGCCAAATTTGTTCTTATTTATGTTTTTATTTTCGTGTCCAAGGGGCCTTTAAGGCCTGGATATAGGGTTTTACATCTCGAATTGTCCACAATCGACAAGAGGTCGATAATTGGTTCACATAATCCACATGTAAAGAAACCTCACCACGAATCACGCAATATATTCGTCTCGCATAATTTCTGTTATAGAGTTAAGTACAATCATACGATATAAAACTGCTACATATTGTCACTAGGACCCATTCACTCAAACCTGCATCTTTCTTTAACAATGGAGAGTACATTATTGTTTCAGATATACCTCTCACGCATGTTGCTACTGTTGACCATTTTGGTGATGACATGTCAATTTCCCATTAATAATGTACACTTTATACTAACTTTACAAGACTAAACACCTGAGTTTGTTACGATAAAAAGAAGCCAAAACACTCCGGTGATTTTGATTGGAGAAATATGCGATTCTTCAGTTCTTTGTCCCCATTAATTCAGTTTCAAGTTGTTGTGTTGACCATAATATCATGAGTAATATATTGGTCCGTTGCCTGACGGACCAGAGACTCTGGCCTTTGAACAACTTCATCACCTACCTCCTGTCCTTGAATGAGATAGCAAGGGGTCTGTTAGCATGGTGCCCCAGGGTTCTGGTGCCCCAGGGTTAAGATACCCCTGGCCTGGTGCCCCAGGGTTAAGGTACTCCTGGCCTGGTGCCCCAGGGTTAGGGTACTCCTGGCCTGGTACCCCAGGGTTCAGGTATTCCTGGCCTGGTACCCCAGGGTTAAGGTATTCCTGGTCTGGTGCCCCAAGGTTAAGGTATTCCTGGCCTGGTGCCCCAGGGTTAAGGTACGCCTGGCCTGGTGCCCCAGGGTTAAGGTACGCCTGGCCTGGTGCCCCAGGGTTAAGGTATTCCTGGCCTGGTGCCCCAGGGTTAGGGTACGCTTGGCCTGCTGCCCCAGGGTTACGGTATTCCTGGCCTGGTGCCCCAGGGTTAAGGTATTCCTGGCCTGGTGCCCCGGGGTTAAGGTACGCCTGGCCTGGTGCCCCAGGGTTAGGGTACGCTTGGCCTGGTGCCCCAGGGTTAAGGTACGCCTGGCCTGGTGCCCCAGGGTTAGGGTACGCTTGGCCTGGTGCCCCAGGGTTAAGGTACTCTTGGCCTGGTACCCCATGGGGTTTTGTCCATTAAGACTGTGGTCGGCGCTTCAGAATTCGTATGTGCATATTGCTACCCTGTAAGAGACAAAAGCGAGATTGCGTGAATGGCGAGTATGATCAGGTTTCTACCGGCTATATAAACGTCACCAAATGGCTGATGGTGTCAAAGCGCAACAAAACTGGGTCGAACATTAAGACACAGCTTTCCATGGATGATTCATATCTGATAGTGTTATATTTTGAGGTACCAAAGAGTGTCATAACTGTGTACATATCATACGTCGAAGCACCGCCATAACTATTGGGGCAAAACGGTGCGAACGCCGACACGAAGGCAGGTCGAGTGTGCTAACCACTAGACCAATAGGACAGATCTAATGTGTTGACGCATGAATTCGGCGTACATTACCCACCATGTGGGGTGATTTACCTCGCCCTTAGAAACCACATCGAGATCTAGAGCGGTGGCAATGTACGCAGGATTCACGCATCAACACTGCCCATGAATATCAAGTTTACCTCCCCGTTAGAAACCACATCGAGATCTAGAGCGGTGGCAATGTACGCAGGATTCACGCATCAACACTGCCCATGAATATCAAGTTTACCTCCCCGTTAGAAACCACATCGAGATCTAGAGCGGTGGCAATGTACGCAGGATTCACGCATCAACACTGCCCATGAATATCAAGTTTACCTCCCCGTTAGAAACCACATCGAGCTCTAGAGCGGTGGCTTCGTCTTGCAGACACTTCAGTTCATGGGCAGTGAAGTTGCCGCAGGGGAAAGGGACTTCCATCAACTCTCTGTCTTCATTGAAGGTCCTGAACAAAGTAAATATTGAACTATTAATTGGCCTGAAGGAGGCACACGTTAGCGGTTCCGCTACATTCAGCGATGGCAGTACCACCACCGTGATAGATGAAGAAGTTTTAAGGGCCAAATTCGACATATATATGTCATTATATTATATTATGTTATGCAAACAGTCTTTGATTATTAATTTCTGCAATTGAATTGAAATGGACTTTCAGACGGGCATAACTATGGAAAATGTATACGCTAGCTTTCAAGGAGGTATTACTTTAATCTGTCGTGTACAAATGACTTGAAGTCATCCGATACTGGTGCCGTGAATGAGTCCTCCTGTTTCCAGATCTTCTTGTCTGCAATTCCAAACACGCAATATTTCACAAATGAGCAGAGAGCAAATTAAGAACACTTTTTGGAACAGAGAATAGAGGCTACCGGCGCAATTCAAAATCAGTAATATTCTCAAAACTGGATACTCCATGAAGCTTGACAAATATCAAAAAGCTTGAACTTTGTTTCGTCGTTAATACGTAACGGGTATATCGGAGAATACAAACGCCATTGACTTGTGTCAACACCCAAATTTCAATTCATTATTAAAAAAATGTCTTTCTACAATCTTTTGATTCAAACGTGGTCGAAGGGAAAATATTGTTTCCTTGGTTCGTGCAT
The DNA here is from genome assembly GCA_964019135.1 of Arenicola marina. Classification (NCBI taxonomy): domain Eukaryota; kingdom Metazoa; phylum Annelida; class Polychaeta; family Arenicolidae; genus Arenicola; species Arenicola marina. The sequence goes on along the minus strand of OZ025258.1, from coordinate 23,229,071 downwards.
GTTTTATATAAAAAAGCTTCTTTCTTTCGTTATTGCTTACAATCTTAACACAGTAATATTTGAAACAAGCAACTGACCTTTTTTTTCAGGAGAGGAGCTGAACATTCTCTGATACATTAGTTTCTCGTCCAGGGCACAACGTTCCAAATCTCTAATAGCATGAAAACAAGAGATACATGAGACAACCAGTACCTTATCCAAAGTGCTGAGGTAACATATACACAGAATCGACGATCAAAATCCTTTGCCAACAGTGGTCGTTCGTCATCTGTACTACGCCGGAAGAATTGGAATGAGTTTCGGACGAAAGTGACGGTGTGGCCCGCATATTGACAAACCAGTAAACGTTCTTAAACAATAGAATGACAGACAACCAGTTAATCAATGTTCTTAACCCATAAAATGATAGACAAGCCAGTGAATCAGCGTTCTTAAACAAAAGAATGATAGACAAACCAGTGAATCAACGTTCTTAGGCAATCGAATAAACAAACCAGTGAATCAGCGTTCTTAAATAATAGAATGATAGACAAACCAGTGAATCAACGTTCTTGGGCAATGGAATAAACAAACCAGTGAATCAACGTTCTTAAACAATAGAATGATAGACAAACCAGTGAATCAGCGTTCTTAAACAATAGAATGATGGACAAACCAGTGAATCAATGTTCTTAAACGTTCGAATGATAAGACAAACCAGTGCATGAACGTTCTTAAACAATAGAATGTTGTTTCTTTGTGGTAAGCAAATTACTGATGCATGCCAGCTGGTAGTGTAAAAGTGACATTTGCCGTCCGTACCTTTCAAGCTTCTTCAGTTCCGTCGCAATATCTGAACTCTTTGGCTCCAGTCTCTGCGCCTTTAACAATTCCTCTCTAGCTCGCTTGAAGTCTGCCTGCTGCCGTAGTGCCTGAACTCGTCCATGGAAAATAATGGCAAAAGACACATAAATGCCCTTTGTTATCTGACATTGACCTCATAATAGACCAACCTTACATGGCTCTTATGGAAAGGTGGATCGGTGGTTCGAGCCCCGCTGCGGCCATGTCGGTGTGGTGGCAGGATCAAAATCCCATGTCCTTCTTCGCAAAGAGTAGGGGGTTACCCCCGGGGACATGGACATGGCTCCACTCTCCCTTGCTTCTCCCACTGACGCGATATCTTATGGGAAGTTACTCCTGTTATCTGGCCGTGATCTTACACTAGACTTACTCACCTTTCCCTTCTGATATCTGGCCTGGACCTTACAGCGAATACACCTGCTTACATGGCCCCTTTGCTAACTGACCTTATAATAGCCAGCTCTACCACTTGCTCTTCAAATATTTGGCTCAACAGTCGGGACTGCCTGATCCTTCGATATTTGTTTACATATATTTTTATACTTAGTACAAATATAATAACAGTAGTTCACGCTGTCAACAAGGAAAACTACATGACAAACCAAAAGTTCGTAAGGTTGATATACATGTATATGGTTAAATATATATTTATACTAATAAAATAAAGCTGTCTACGGTCTACAACTTACAATTTCATAAGCTAAAGTAGTTCTCAATGTCATATTAAATTGTGTGCGCAATGATATTCTTCCAAACCTCCTGATCACAAGGCCCTTTTCGGACGAGTAAACAGCACTTCAGTGCCTGCCAAACCGAAAATCTGCACGTCGGAATGGAAACTCTGGCTCTCTGGCTAATATCCCGCCACCGGCCGCCTTAGATGTGTCAACAATGTCGTTGAGTGCTGTCGAGGGGAGCGAGTCTTGGCTAGCGTCTCTATAACTTTACCTAGTTGTAGCCTTCGATATCTATCCAAATGTAAGCTAATAACAGGCTAGCTCACCTTGCCCTTCTGGTACCTGGCCTTGGCGCTGTTGGGGTCGATGTAGAGGGCTTGGTTGGCGTAATGGATGGCGGCGGCGGAGTGCGACATCTTCAGCATGCAGACTCCAACGTTGAGCAGCATCCTCAGCAGCAAGGCCTGGTGTTCGTGCTCCTCAGCTTCCGTCTTGATGTGATAATCCTCCAGCGCCTTCACCGCCTGTCGTGGCCATGGGATATGTTACCACCAACGTCACGTCACGTTAATTAAAGACGCTAGACTAGTTTTGTAAACTCCCTATTTCGTCTCATTAAGAACGCGCGATTTTGTAAACTCCTTATTTCTTTTTTTTTGCAGTAAACTGGTGTAAGGGAATATCTTGATGCTAATATAGGTAATAGCAAAGTCTTATCGTTTGAGGTGGCTGTTGATCTTGAAGTGGCGGTTAATATGTGTATCGTTATCGGTAACCTCGTTAAATAAATAAAGTTTACACGCACAAAAAAGTCTTATCCAGAATTTTAACAGGTTTCATTTAACCTTAGCAACGACGGCTAAATGAATAAATAATAGATAAATATACCAAAGAAATCGGTTAACACCCACTCTGCCCACCACCGGAAATAAACACACGCTATGCGAAGCGCATGCGTGGAGAGTTACCTTTTTATACGCCGTCGATGATTGTCCATATCTGCCTTGTTTGAACTGTTCTTTTCCTTCCTAACCAAGAAGTAAATGTATTAATTATCATGAATTGAAAATTGCACGATATTGCCAGTCATGAAGATCGGTTGAGTCGTCGACAAATTAACAAAGTATAAACTATAAAATAGGGCAATTAGCATCGTGGAAATCCGTTACAGGTCGAACTGCAGGCTGTCCAGCACACCCTCATGAAAAAGTAGGACAAAAGTAGGAATGAAAATACAGAAAAAGTAGGACAAAAGTAGGAAAATAGAAGCAAAAAGTATGACTCAAATAGCATATGTAGCAACATTATTCCGGATAAACAAATGACAAAAAGTTATATTACTGAGAAAATGCTTTTTTAGAACATTTCTTATATGCTGCTAAGCTGTACCTGTATTTTCATTATTAGAACTTGACAGACACTAGTGTTGATTTAAAAATATATCAGGACGCAAAAACAAAATACCTCTGACTTTTGCACTAATAGAAGCGATATGCACACTTTTACAGCAATTCACGACATTTTGAAATTGCGCCTGGTGAAGCAAATACCAAAAAGTAGGAAAAAGTAGGAAAATGTAGGTATTTTGAAGAAAAAGTAGGAAAAAAAATATGGGGACAAAAAAGTAGGAAAAAGTAGGAAATGTAGGATCACTGGACAGCCTGCGAACTGTGTCGGATAGCGATAACTAAATTCATATTGTTTCTGGCTATCATGTAAACGATTTAAATTTAAATCGGCAAATCGTCGTACGAAATTCAGGCTACAGTTTTATTTACCTCCATTTTCCTCGCCACAACTTTTCGAATCAAGTCGAAATCACATTCTCGGCGTTCGGTCTAAAATAAGGAAAGAAAGATCAGTAACATTTGACGGTTTAAATTTGATAACATAGCTTCTCGAATACGAACAAGCAGTAGTGGACAATACAATTGTTAAACTCATTCACAAGCGCTTTGCAACTGATAGAACTATAAAATAAAATATGGAGGCAAAACCTGGGATGACAAAAGCAGTAGCTGGCTACTTGTAGGTCTTACCATTTTCATGCTGTAGTATTTGTCGACGCCTTCGCATTCCACCCAGTTGATCATTTCCACAAAAAACAGACCTTAGGAAGCGAAATGAAGCAACAGTTTTAATAACAAGGCGCAAACATATATACCGTATATTCCGTCATACAAATCGAAACTACTGATACCATCGTGATTATACATGTACCCCCCGGAACAAATTATATGGGTTCTACCGCTGGGGGCACTTTGGTGTTGTTATTGTGCCAAAAAAAAATGTGGTGATGTTTTGGTTAAGCAACGCAGTAAATGTCTCCCTCATAACTCATATCGCACACGGGCGACTGCCCCGATGAAATGTTCTTTAACTCCAAACCATCGTTACGCCCTCAACCATGTGTGGTGACATACAACCAAACCCCGGGCCAGTGTCTGTTAATCTCAGAATTTATCACCTTAACGCCAGGAGTATAGTCAGCCAACCAGACTCTGTCTCTAATTATGTGCCCATCCGCCAGACTTATTATAAATTAGATGAAGTGTATCATTTACTTGTTGTTAGCAAGCGCGCTGATATCATATGCATCAATGAGTCGTGGCTTGACTCTACTATTCTGAATGAAGACATTGAGCTGCCAGTATATCAAATATTCCGCAATGATAGAGACCGACATGGAGGTCGGGTGCTCGTGTATGTTCGCGACACCCTTTCTGCTCAACGCCGACCTGACTTTGAGAAAAATAAAACTGAGTCCATTTGGCTCGAAGTCTTAATCTTGAATGGAAAGGCCCTTTTGGGTGCATATTATCGTCCCCCGAATGCTTGTATAGAATCCGTCAGTGAGTTCATGTCCAATTTATAGGAGTCTTTCAACTACGCAACTGCAAATAACTCTAATGTTGTTGTTATCATAGGTGACTTTAATGACAAGTGTGTTAAGTTTGACGGCTCTCATGGTGATAGCGATTTAAAATACCGCCTAGTTAACTTGCAAATAATAATTTTTTATATCAACTGATAACTAAGCCAACCCGCATTAAGCCCAACCAGCACGTCGCTGCTTGATCTTGTCATAACGGATTCTCCATCATGTATTTCCAACAGTGGTGTTATTCCCCCAATTTGTAACCGTAGTCAGGGAGGATCTTTCCAACGAAAGATATATGATTACAAAAAAGCCAATTTTATAGCAATGCGAGAATATCTGTCCGATGCCCCTTGGCATGTGGGTATTAACTTATATGATGACGTAAATGACTGTACACGCTATTGGTATGAGATATTTTAAAGGGCAGTCCACCTTTATGTACCAAGAAAATCAATCAATGTTAAAAGTAAAGACAAAGCATGGATGACTGCTAATGTTAAGAGGCTCATCAGGAAGAGAGATCGGTTATATAAGCGCTTTTCTAAGTGCAAATCTGATCATCGCCACAGTTTATACATAACTTGTCGGCGTGAGGCTCATGTAGAGATTGATCGCGCCAAAGAGAACTATTACGCTAGACTCACTAGGCGTCTCCAAGATCCTGCCACTGTATCAAAAGAATTCTTTCGGCTCTGTAAATGTTTTATAACGGCAAAGTCAATACTGGTATTCCATCAATATTAGATAATGGAGTGATGTACGCTGAGCCCCGATGTAAGGCTAATCTATTTAACAATTTTTTTTTCCTTGAACTCAACGTTACCCCTAGTAGACGACGGTTTTGCTTTACCACCCCTGCAGCTCAAGACATCTGCAAGACTTTCTGATGTATATTTTACATCCGCCAAAGTGTACTCTGTCTTAAACAATCTGAATATAAATAAGGCAAACGGTCCCGATAATATTAGTAATAGAATGTTAAAGGAATCAGCCGCTGCAATCTCACAACCCTTATCTGATCTGTACAATCGCAGTTTATCATCCAGGTCATACTCGAGGTTATGGAAAGAAGCTAATGTTACCCCAGTGTTCAAGAAAGATGATAAGCAGTTTAAGAGCAACTACCGCCCAATCTCGGTATTGTCGTGTGTTGGGAAAGCCATGGAGCGCATTGTATATAACGAAGTCTACGACTATTTGATCAAACACAACTTATTGACCTGGAGGAACTCTGGTTTTAAGCGGAACGACTCCACAGTAAATCAACTAACGTATATTATTCACAAAATTTACAGTTCCCTGGAAAAAAATAAGGAATCCGTCATGGTCTTTTTACATGTATCTAAAGCGTTTGATCGAGTATAGCATCATGGGATCCTGCATAAGCTACAGAGTTTTGGGATAACGGGAGATTTACCACACTGGATCGAGAACTATTTAAATAATCGCAGACAACGGGTAGTTTTGGATGGTGTTACCTCCGAGAGCAGAGCGATCAACGCCGGTGTACCCCAGGGTTCCATATTGGGACCCCTGTTATTTTTAGTTTTTGTCAACGATATAATCGAAGGCCTCGAATGTGAGGTGTTCTTGTACGCGGACGACACATCTCTGTTCTTCATTCTCGACAGTGCTATCGACGCGCAGGTGATTAACCGCGAATTAAAACATTTATCAAATTGGGCCTCCCAGTGGAGAATACTTCCAATCCGACGCAAACAGTGTATATGACTTCAAGTAAGAAGCTTCAGAGACCTAATGAACTAGACATGGGTTCAACCAAAATACGGCGCGTAGACATTCCTACCCATCTTGGTGTCACTCTCACCAGAAACATGAACTGGTTTACACAAGTTAACAACATGGTGTGCAGATCTTCTAAGTCTGTTGCTCTATTGAAGCGTATGCCTAAGCAAGTTGATAGGAAAACCAAGTTATGCGTTTATAAAACGCATATTAGACCACTCTTAGAATACACCACCCCTGTCTTTCACGGCAACCTTACTAAATATTAAAGCGAAACACTACAGGGCGCGCAGCCCCAGGCATTACTCACGGCGACGAGGGCATACGCCAGGACGTCGAATGCTAAACTTATTGCAGAAACCGGTGTTGAACTGTTATCTACCAGACGTACTTATTTCAGTCTCTGTTTGCTCTATAAGATGATTAACAATCTATCCCCGCGTTACCTCTCGTCTCTCGGTCCACTCCAGACCTCAGATATTTCTCACTATGTGCTCCGCAGAAGTACTGATTTATACCTTTTAAGCTGTAAAAAGAGTTATGTTATGAACTCTTTCTTGTGGAGCACAGCTCGCGCATGGAACAACTTGCCGCCTGAACTGAGGCAGTCGGGGTCATGTCATTTAAATCTTCATACAAAGAACGTTTTTTCAATTCGTGCAATATACTGTATGATATGTTTACGGGTTATGCAGCCGTCAATCATTGCAGACTGCGTCTTGGCCTCAGTGGCCTTAACGCTCATAGGTACAGCTATGGTTTAATCCCCACCAAATACTGTTAAAACGGTTGTACTCAAAAACCTGAAGATTCAATCCACTACCTAATACAATGTCCAACGTATAACAACCTTCGCAATGAACTACTAAATGGTATCTCCTTCGTTGTTGAACGTGATTTTATCTTGGATCTTACGGCTGCGTCAAAGAATCAACTCGCTAGTCTCTGCAATGTCCTCTTATTCGGTTCCTCCAACCTTAATCTTGAAGATAACAGTAAATTATTTAAAGCAGTACAAATTTTCATTTCCGGAACAGGTCGGTTCATCTAAGGGCTATGCTGTCGATTTTATTCTCAGGGTTGTATGCCACTAAATTTCTGTCACTGTATTGAATTTGAATTTGATCAACTGTACTTGTTAAGGACTTAACCTCAACTCCACAACCACTTTTTTGTTACATATTGAGGTGGCCGTTGATATATGTATTCGTTATCGGTAACCTCGTCAAATAAATAAAGTTTATACAAAAAAATATATATATGGGTGGACATCATTACAGTCTACATAAACACATGTTCCACCCCTCTCGTTTCACGCTGCAACAAAACTGGCAGGAGAATCAAACAATACGTTTCCTTCGAATGGCTCGTAAGTGCCGTGTAATGGCCCAAAATGTATATATTTCTTCAATAATAAGTCTGTCGTCATTTCACGGGTCACGGTATTCTACACCAGACATACAAAATATAAATGCTTTGGAACAAAATAAAACAAAAGGGGAGATCCTTATTCAATTTCCTGTCTCAGCGTAGTGACCCTATAAAAGTAGGGGACGATGAACATTCCACTTACATGTAGCATTGGGAGGAATCCTGGGCGGGACGCCAAGCTTGCCGTAGGCGTAGTCCGGAGAGATCAAAAACTTGGCCTCTTCCTTCTTCTTCATAGACTCCAAGCCCAGTTCGAAGCCTGCAATCATCTCACCTGCAACGAGATTACAACGTCATCACAGGCTCCGACCTCTAGAAAGGGACGATATTTAACAAAACAATGATATTATATGTGGCACGTAAGAATATCCTCTACTAAGGCTTCACGCGTTATCCCGGAGATAGAGCAACCCACGCACGTTGCATACATGTGATATTGGGCGATAATGAGGAGATTATGAACACGTGTTCGACATACCGCATCCCAAGATGTAACGTAGAGGGCTTCCACGGAGTATTGTGGAGTCGTATGGCTCATCGGCGAACTCCAGGTGAGCATTATAATGAACTGCCAAAGATGAAACAATTTGTATCAGCGGGACAAATAAACTAAACTGCCATATGAAATTAACACAACTGGTTGCAACTGAAATCGATAGATATAACGCTTTCCTAGCGACCCTCTACCAAATATCAACACCAAATCGTAACGTTCCAAGGTGTCTTCTCTCAAAGAGAATATTCAACCTTACCAACACTACCTATGCAGGCAGGCGGTCGCCATTCAGACCATTATTATTTCCGCCATTTTATTATGGACATGTCACTTCACAATACCACACACCGGTGACTTGGGCGCCGGCCGGCGGCAGGCCCCCCACGCCCTGAGAGAGCACCTGCTTCTTGACCCCGCCATCCTCAGTCAGGTTCTCCATCTTGGCGGCCAGCATCTCGAAGGGGGAGGCATCGTTGCTTTCGGAATTCTCGTCCACGTTCTCCTCGTCGTCGTCCCCGAACCCAAAGGTGTCCCCGGTGAAGCACTTGTAGGCCTCCTTGTCTTCATACTGGAAGTCCGCCGGATCGCCCTCTGCGGGTATAAATGAAATGAATTGGTGCTTTAAGCCGCTTTGGGCCACACAATGGCTGAAATTGGGCAAAGGAATCGCTGGTGAACCAATGGACGATGAAGGATGGACTGGGTTCCCACACCAAAATTTCCGGACCTTTCCATGACAAGAATCTCTGATGAAAGATGGACTGGGTTCCTACACCAATGTTGCTACAACATTTCATGGCCTTTCCATGACAAGTCCATGATTTCTGGGAGGATTTCCGTGGTCTGATCTATGTATACATGGATTGGTCACCCTGATGATAAGATACAAGTCCCAAAAGCACACCCCACACCGCCACCCCTTTTAAACTTTCCAGGATTTGTTGCAAAATAAATTTCATTCCAGCACTTTTCCCGGGATTTCCTATTTCCATTCATTTCAGACAACCAGTACTATCACAATCATTGTTCACTTAAGTTACTTACAATATATCATTTTTCATAATCCACCTCTGAGTCAATAACATGGAGTTCTGTACTACATATGCAATCTGGGCTTTTAGAACCAACTTTAATTCTACTGTTATATCATTGTATATTTCATTATCCCACCATATGGGTTTTCAGGATCCACCTCAAACTCCACCCCAGGGCTGTTATCCTTCAGCAGGCTTTGAACGTCGATCCCTTGGCGGAGGCGTACAGGTGGATTCTCCTCATAGTCTCCCAGAGGCTCATCTGGCCCGATCTGAGACATTTAAAGCATGCATATAATCAATAATATTGCGTATTTCTCTAAAATTGGCAAGTTTTTATGACATCACAATTGCGAACATGCAACGGACATAAGAATAACAGCCATACAAGATATAATACTGGCCAATAGTTATATCATAATTATATATCAAATAGGTAAGATACGCTCGAGTGCCAAGCTGCTCATATAGCCATTTTCCACCTACCATTATGATTTTAATTTTTTTTTTTAAATGTCTTAAAAACACAGTATCTGATTGAGTGAATGTGTGCTATGTTAGATATGTGAATCCTATTTAAAAGGCAAAAAGGCAGCAATGGCTCTAAACCTTAACCTAACATATTTTACATATTTATTTTTTGACACTTTACGGACAGCTTAAAGCCAGCAAAAGGATTAATTTTGTGCACTGTACTTTTACCGATACATATACAGGTAATTTTTCCAGTGTACAAAAACTGTCAGACACTGTCAACCCAAACCTAACAATGCCTGAAAGGCTCTTTTGTTATTGAGTAGCGCTGGCCATCAATCTCGATTACACTTCACTGCTTGTGACTACAGGGACAGGGGAGAGGGGGGGGGGGGGGGGAGTCACTTATTATTATTTGTGCCACTTATCAGTTATAAAAGATCAACACTGTAATTAATTACTACATATTGAGCAACAAGACTTTGATGATAATTTATATTATTTATGAAGTCTACGCTCTAAGACCTCACTGCATTGAGACCTGATTTAAAGGTGGTGAACATTTCTAATTTAGTCATTCACTTTTTTATAAAATGTAATTTTGACTTTTGACCAATTTATTAACTTATGTACCCGCAGAGGGGACACTACATTAGTACAGTGTTGGCATACAAGATATGGAGATTTTGTGGTCATGCATTGAGAGAGAAATTTGGGTTTAAAAGGGTATCCAAAATCCAGTTAGTTTTGTTTTCTCCCAGCAAACCCGCTCTACAGACACTGTTGTGTGCCCCTAGGATTACATCAGTAATACAAATTTGGTGTTGGTTTCAGGGGTGGATACAGACTTCAGAGGGTGGGGGGGCTTGAATTTCGCGATTACAGTGCATATGCAGTGGAAGCAGAGGGGCACTGGCCCTTCTTCAGCATCAGGGTGCTGCTCCTGGACAGGTGTAGGCTTCTTTATTCTGTGGGGCTAACCCTGTCGGGGGGGGGGGCTTCTGTGGCTTGATCAGGGGGTGGGGAGGCTTAAGCTGCAGTAGCCACCCGCTAGATCCGCCACTGGGTTTTCATGAGCAACATCAGTTCTGTGGGGTAACTTTATGAATATTTCAGATCTGATGGGTCTCTTTTTCATTAGAAATATCCACACAACGTACAGTCATATAGGCATGTGCAGTGTTCTCTTTCAGCATTACTGGATGTCAAGGAACCTCCTCCACCCACACCAGACATGTATTATGAAATTGTTGCTCTCAACAATGTCACTGATAGCGAACAAGACACCCACAGAAAATGTAACAAGCATTTGGCTATTGAGACCGGCCTGCCCCAAAAGTCAAATATGCGTGTGCACACTCGAAAGTGTGCTGCATAGCACTTAACCTTAGCAGCCACAAATTTGTCACCATTCTCAAGACAACGCGAGCGCAAAGTGCATTCTGTGTGGAAATGAAAATGAACTATTCAGAACAAATTACAAGTAAGAACGAAACTGTCACCCTTGTGTGTCAGCATGGGGAACCATTCTTTGTATCTTAAAGAAGGATAACCTCGCAGTACACACGTAAGTTTGATATCATTAAAAGTAAGAAAGAAACTATGTCACCCTCGTGTCAGCATGGGGAAATATTCTTTGTGTTTTAAAAAAGGACAACCTCACAGTACACACGTAAGTTTGGTATCATTAAAATTGCACGGTGTTGCTTTCTCACATCAGTGATTTTTAGAGCAATCGAGACAAATTCGTGGAAAATATGGGCCAAAATGTGAGTCTGCAGCATTTATGACTTTGACTTTATGTCTTTAGCCAAAGTTTAGGCGCAAAGCGCCCCCCACTGATTCCAGGGCCAGGCTTCCGCGCTGACCTGCTGACTGCATTGACTATAGTCGGCGCGTTAATATCTGCCGCCTCATTTTCGTGAATCGTTTTGTCTATGCACCAGTTGCAGCCACAATTTATGCATTTATATAATCCATTACACAAGACCCTTGTGATTTAAACTTACTTGAAAGTGTATCTCATTTAATAAGGGCATAACACGATAGTCTCCAGCATAAAGTATAGCAGACGAAAGTGTATTGACAGTCGCATTTTAATGATGTCGTAAGGTGCAGATCATATTACTGCATTTTCATTGGTTGAAATACATATGCCCGTGGAAGAGTCTAATATCAGAAACAAGCAAAGGGGACGGAGCATTACTTGTTCATACACATTTCATAAATTAAAAGTTTTGTTAGCTTCCAAGAGCAAAAGTTTTATGAAAGTCAGAAAAATAGTAAGCAGTGAGTTTATAGAATCCATGCATATCTGCATATATGACAGGTACTAACTTATTGCTCATAGTCTACATAGACATAGCTAGACAGATAGACATGATAGATGACAAGGTAAACAGAGCGACAGCCATAGCGAAAATTGTCTGCTTCGTTTGCGTGAAACTAATAATTTTGGGATCATGTGAATTCCTTTGGCAAGAGGACTGTAAGTGCATCAAATTCTGTTGGGTCTTTGGTTGAAGCTGATAAATATAAACTGCCAATACTTGCCAAACTTGCCAATGAAATATTTCGGAATGTCAGGCATAAGGGCCACATGGCACAAGGGCCGCGCGGATGTTAGGGGGTTGAGGAGGACGGGGGTGTGGTGGGGGGGGGAGCGGGGTGGTGGTGTGTGTGTGCGGAGGGGGATGTGTGTGGACGCAGTGTGCCATGGCCAAGTACCGTGGCGGCGGATGCAAGGTGTGAATTGCAACTTGTAGTCTCTTATCGGCTTCCGTGTCGGGGTCTTGGACTGGGGCATAGTAGCGAGTCAATTAATTTGTAGCCTCTGTTATCTTCCTTTGATTTGGTATTCATTGCTCGATCACACTTTATATGATGCGCGGCTTCTGGTACTGGCATTAATTGCCGTCTTTGGTTGGCCTGGGCAAATGATAACTTGTGCATGTTCCGCGGGGTGCGCCAAGCGTGAATTGCAACTTGTAGTCCGGCTTCCGTGTCGGGGTCAGCAGGGAGTCAATGTTGGGGATCACAGGGTTTTGTGTGAGAATGCTTCCGTTGATATGTTATTATATGGATGTGTTTTTATGTATGGCTGCATGACAGACGTCTTCTACGTTTTGACATGGCTTCCATTACCTATCATTGGTCGTTCCATTTGTTTGGCTTACTTATCATTTACCTTAAAATGGGGCCGAAACGAAATTTTCATCATTCGACATTCGACGGTGTCATGGCCGACTTATGTCTTCGGTGTAACACGGCAGTACGCCCACTTCAAGAGGGGCTGCAGTGTGACATATGCGAACACTGGCAGCACCGTACATGTGATAGCGGTGTAACGTGCATTCAGTATCGTGAGGCAGTCCGTGTTGGCCACATCGAATGGACGTGCGTCATCTGTGCCAACCTCCCTCCCAACGTACAGCTACCACCCTACTGAGCGCCGGGAGCCACCTCATCTGTCCGAGGCCGGTCCCGGAGGCTGCCGGACCCGCAGGGGAGGTCCCGGAGACTGCCGGACCCGGAGAGGTCCCGGAGGCTGCCGTACCCGGAGCAGAGGTCCCAGAGGCTGCCAGACCCGGAGCGGCCATGGAGTAAAGTAGAGGCCGACCCGGAACGACATCAGGCCCGATGAGGCTCCGGAGTGGAGGTCCCGGAGGATATAGTATACATATGTATCTACCGTTTTGTTTTGTTTGAAGTAGTTGTCAGTAGTTGTCAATAAAATATGTATCTACCGCGTATTGCGCCTTCATGACTAATTGCTTAATCGCAATCAATCAGTCTGTCTGCCGAATCTGCACCCGACTCTGCCTTATCTGCCCAGCCGCTAATCCCCTGCCGCACCCACCTACCCGACGCACGCCCCCATACCGCGAATCTGCCCCGCACCCGCCTCTGCCTTATCTGCCCAGCCGCTAATCCCCTGCCGCACCCGCCTACCCGACGCACGCCCCCATACCCCCCCCCCCCCCGCGCTCCCCCACCCCTTGTAGGGGGTGGGGAAATCCCTTTACGGCTGTACACCATATTTCGTGTCAAATTAGAAAACGAGGCGGCAAATATTTTCCGTGCCGCCTACTAGGCCTAATATGGACTTACCACGGAATTCATTGTGTTTTAGATGAGAAGTAATGACGAAAATGTAAGATACTACAGTGGGATCTAGTTGACGCTTGTTTGACAACTGTCACAGACTGCTAATATCCTAAATTTCAAGCTCAATAGACTGATAGACTTGCTGCCATGCTTGGGGCCAGGCACCAGCCAAGCGGGGCGCCAGCCGCGTATGTCTAATTACCGAAAAAGGCTAGATAGAGGGAGCCTGATGAATAAATCGTGTATGTTTAATTTATTGCTCATTCTCCCTTTGTTAGGGGATACAAACACAAAGTATTATTACGCAAAGAAAGCAGGCAAAACCCCATACAAATCAGGTAGAGGTTGAAGGTGTAGTGCGTCTAGTAATGCATGAGAGACCGGATAAAGAACGGATATTTTCATTAAAAAGATAAGAACATAACTTAGTTTATCGAAATACTTCCGCGCGCAACGCCCATGGTACTGTGTATATGTATAAATATATTATAAAAATATGTACAAATAAATACATGCGTTCCAAAGCTGCGAATCACTGTGCGCTGGCTTCATAATTCCCAGCCTCGCGGAAACCGGTGCGCGAGGAAGACGTGCGGCGGGAGCGCGGCGGGAGCGCGGCGGGAGCGCGGCGATATGCGGCGGAAGCGCGAGGACGACGTGCGGCAGGAGCGAATGAGATGGGTACGTGCTCCCTCGCGATAGCTGTGTTTCGACGGGCCAAGATTCCACACCCCCGGACCGGTCTTCCCCGGCTGCCATGCGTCTGTCTCTCCAGCTATCGCCTATTCCAGTCACTGTGTATCCAGTATCGGGCTTCTTCCAGTTTGCGGCTAAGGTGAAAGTGTGGTGACTTCGTCTTGTGGCGAGTTCACTGCAAGTGGCGAGTTCACTGCAGGCCAAGGACGCACCCCCCCCCCCCCCCCACCCCCCCAAGGACGTGACAATCTACGCAATGCACTGTGGTCAGATTATCAAGAATTATCATAACGCACTCGTGCATTCATTTCATACAATAGGCCATCATCAAATTAAGGGGAGCGGTGGTTCTGTACTAATGCAAAACGCTATTAATGTTTTATGGTAGCTTGACAAGCAAACGTATTTTATTTGCAATATTTCCATCAAGAAGAAGTGCTGAAACTTGTTGATTAACTGCCGCGGATTAACTGAATGGAGGGGGGGGGGGGTCTTATATATGTATATTAATTCTATGTCCATAATTTGATCCCCGTTTTGGCCAGTTGGACATCAGCATAAATGTAATATCGACTACAACTATAAACTGCATGAAGAAAAATATGTTTTTTTACGACGCATTTTGATTGTGGGTCATAACCCCACTGGGTAACCTAATGGTAAGCTGGTACCGCCGCTCAAACTCATTTAAGGAAGCTGAGCGAGCAAAGTTGGGACCGCAGAACCAGGCAAACCTAATGGCAGAAACCAGTTAGTCGGCATATAAAGTAATTTTCGGTTTTTACCTGTCGAGACTTCAGCGAGAAGTTGCGAGATCGTAACATTATTTTGAAATTACGGCGCCAGAAAAGTGTAGGTGTAAACAAGAGAAACACGTTATTAGATTTAACTATCTGAAATATCATAGATCAGATCTAATTATCATCAGCATCACCGTGATGTGATGATGCCAATGGTCGGATATGGATTTAAAGATTGGGTGAAATATGGGCTTTGTGTTCCTCAATGTCAATGACCCGGATTTCTGGAAAGGGTGGGGGGCGGGGGAGGGGGTGGTAGTCTAACCGGTGTCCAGCCACTGTATCTACGAAAAAAATGTCACAGCCTGGGAGGGGGTTGGCCTTGATTTTGCAGTAAGCTTAGTTGTGTAGCATTCACTCATATCCCAATTTTTGCCCTGAACAAAAAAAGAGATTAAAGTTGTATGTGGAGTTGTTTCGCTGTTTTTTTAATGCCAAATTTGCATATAAGAACACAAACTTAAGGCCTTAAGGTTCATAACAGACAATAAACACCGGTGTATGGACAGAACGGCCGTACTACCAGAATGGCCGTTTGAGTTAGTGTGGGTGGGGTAGTGGTCTATGGGGGGGTGAGGAAGGGTGGTGTGTGAAGCTAGCAGCCGGGTTGATTGGCGGGCCATATTAATGCATAGTGTGCAGTGGGGAGGGGGGGGGGGGGGGAAACAGGGGAGGCTCACACTGGGGTTAGGTGTCAAAATGAACTAATTGGCATTCTTTAAAAACAACTCAAGCCAAAAAAGATGATCTGAGGATTTTTTAAAGCAATATTTTATATACATTCACGCCATTCTGATAGTCATGCCTTTCTGATATCTGAGGATTCCAATTTAAAGCTCTCAGCCCCCACCACCTCCTCCCCCACCCATACTAAAGGGTGGGAAGACCATACGGCCAATTTGGTAGTACGGCCATGCTGTCAAAAGACCTAAACACCTACCATATCGCTCACCAATTATCTGCCAATGAACAAAACATTTCAAATTCATAAATTGTCCGCCACAAAAATGAAAACTTGTGCTGATTTGAAATGTCATAAACATGCGTACACAAGTCGTTTACTGGTACCACCGACAGGGGGCCCAAGCACTAAATTATATGAGACAATAGAAGCGTCCGGAGTGCCACTTTTTCTTTGGCGGTGGCCGTTGACACTGCTTGTGATCAAAGGTAACATTTCCTTTTTATGTTTATTTTGGTACAGCCGTTGCAACGGTCAGCTCCACATGTAGCCTGAAAACAAGACGTTACAGTCGTAAGACAGTTAGGGGATGGGACGACATAGTAACGTCTGAACTCATCCGCCCCGGCCTCTGTTAGCAATACCTATTTTGTGCAAAATATCGAAACACTCACCTGCTAGACGAAATGTGAAATTACACAAATATTCCTCAATCAAGAGTGATGCATGGGCATACGATGTGGAAGAAAAATGTAATCACAGATAAATGTGTATTTGCGAAGTTTTGCATGTACCAAATTAAAAGATTCCCTGAGCAGCCATGATACATTCTTCACACTCAATCAACAGGTGGCGCTATAACGTTGTTGATTGGTAGAGATGTAAGCAATGTTTAGTTTGCAGGACGTTGGTTGCGATGAAATGAATGGTATGCGAGGCAAGGCTATTCTCTATACCCCTTCTTACATGTCTCACTGTGAAAAAACATTGCACACAAAGACAAGACCATATGCAGGCTATTGTTTATCAGAAATAGCTCACTGATCGCTACTGCATTGGCTCTTCTTGGATCTCCTGCTCCTGCTGTCGCGCTAGACGTCTGGCCGCGAGTCTACGTTATTGTATTCAATTGTGACTCAAGTTAAGCAAACAAAGTGGACCGTAAAACCCAAGGAAAATTATTCGTTTCAATATTTATGTCTCATTATTTACTCATCTGGAATGAGTCTATCCATAAAAAAAAGGAAACCTTTCCATTACGCTATCATGTTGTCGGTATCGTGGCATGAATTGTACCACGTGTCAGGGACGACGCGAGTAAATTGAATGCGTAATGTGAGTTATATCGTGCATCACCTCTAGTAAAGTAACTTGTGTACCTGCCGCTAGAGGGCATGGAATAAGGCATCATGGCGGCACGTGGAAGTAGATAACTTTTAGATTTTAGAAACTTTGCAAATATACATTTATCTGTGATTACATTTCTTCAACATCGTGTGCCCATGCATCATTCTTGATTGAGGAATATTTGTGTAATTTTACATTTCGTCTAGCAGGTGAGTGTTTCGATATTTTGCACAAAATAGGTATTGCTAACAGAGGCTGGGGCGGATGAGTTCAGATGTTACTATATCGTCCCATCCCCTAACTGTCTTACGACTGTAATGTCTTGTTTTCAGGCTACTCCACATGTAACTTTAAGCTTAAGTTTACTTATTTTGCAATAGGCCTATAGATTTTGCACATAGAGATGATGTCAAACGAGATAATACACCTATAGTCGACGCGTTTAATATCTGCCACCTCGCTTTCGTAAATATTTTTGTCCATGCAACATTTGCAGCCACGATTTTTGTATTTATTTGCTCCATTGCACAAGACCCTTGTGATTTTAACTTACTTAAACGTGTATCTTGTTTAATAACAGTACAACATAATAGTCTCTAGTATAAAGTATAGCAGACATAAGTGTGTTAACAGCCGCCTTTTTATGACATTGTATGGTCAAGGTCATATTACTGCGTTTTCATTGGTTAAAAGATGTAAGCCGATGGAAGAGTCTAATATCAGGTACTAGAAAAGGGGACAGAGCATTATCAAATAAGCATTATCCTATGTAAAGTTTCTATATTAACAGTAATTTTAGCGTCTCAAAGTAAAGCAATGCAAAAGGAAAACGAAATGGCAAATAGTTTCCGTGCCGACTATAGATCTAGATCTATAAGTATAATATGCTGCACCAATTACTTGCCTATGACCTAAAACAATCCAACTTCTTGAATATTTTTTCCATAAAAGTCAAAACTTGTGCCTGTGGCAGAAATGTCATAAATATGTACACATGTTGTTTACCAATCCGACCGACGGGGTGCCCTAGCCTAAAGGGTCCAGAGTGCCATTTCCCATTGCTGGTGGCTATTGACACAGCATATTGAATATTTTAACCTTTCAGTCCACACGTGATCAAAAGCTAGAGTTGGAATTGGGTCTAAATAGCCATTGTCCTGTATCGTTTGACGCATTGATCAATCCTTTATAATTATTGCAAGTACCCATTTAGACATTTAAGTAGAAAAAAGTTTATTTTGGTGCAGTTGCAACGATCACCTTGCAGTGTACATTTAAGTTCTATCCCTATCATATATGACCTTTGAGAAAAGACAGCAATGTTACTCAATAAGGTTTATTGAATAACTATTAACTTTAACAATAAGTCTTTAACACTCCTTACTGGAGAGGGTTTGGCCTACTTTGACCACAAGACAATTTGGCCATGAAGTGGGGAGGGGGGGGGGGGGGGTTAATCAGTGATAACCAACAATCTCAATCCCCTTTCACCAGGGATGCCTCCGGCCACCTCTACTGAATGAATAACACCCAGTCATTGTTTATCCAAAACACAAACACACCAAGCGTTGACAGATCACAAATGAGAAGCAAATCAACAGAGAATAGGTTACTTTATGTAAATATATACTTTGTTGCTAAATGCTGATATGCAAAGGCACTTTTGTAACTGGAAAGTCCTGACCAGATTTAGATTGGGAACTGGACCTATATCGGATCGGACTACATGTTACATCTATAGAACAACCTTGACTTAGGCTTGGTTCAAATTCAATGTTTGTCACTGACCAGCTCCACTAATTCACTGACAAGTGATGTGTCAGTGACACAGGCACTATGACACTGGCTGCTGCTGTGACTATAGGGGTATGTTGTGCTTAATAACAATAAGACCGGTTACTGTAAGAACCTTACAAGTGGCTGAACAAGCTGTTTGCTAATTGTTAGGTATTTTTATATCAAAACATTTTGAGAAGACAACAAAAGTGCAATACTTTCTTGTAAAAATATTTCAGCAGCATCATGTCTCTCCGGGAGGAGGGATCCTGCACAGTGAGCCAGAGCATGGATAAGGAAAATATTCCTTCCATCCCATCAACTGTGGTAGGTGTAGTATCGTCATATCATGAATTAGGCTGTATGGATTGTGGAGCTGTTCCAATCCTGAATTTATTACATCTTTGAGCTGGAATTACTATGTATTCTGATTTTATTGTGTTTTTTTGTGTGAAATCTGTTAAGGCCATAGCAGTGCTGAAGACACATGTTCTGTTGCTTATAAGATGTAATTTTTATTAAGTATTACAGTTGAAGGCAGATCCATATAGCTGTTTCAAAAGAGTGGTTTCAATTTTGAGGTGATAATATAAATACATTCTTGGTTTTAGTTTTGAGGTTAAAATCATTCTTTGCTTTTCCAACATACATATTCATGCATATGAATGTCAAAATTTTCACATCTTTGCCTTACAGAAAATTATCATTGAGAACACTACCAGTAATGACAACAAAATGGAGCCCGAAGGATTGTCGTGCCTTGAAGCTCTTCGCACACCTTTACAGGCCGTCAACCGGACGCCCAAGGCCATTCAGAGTGCCAAGTCTCTCCGCCGAGCTCGCTACAGCCTGGTCACCCCAGTGTCTACCCCGCTGGGCAAGAGTCCCGGGCTGGGAAGTCAAAAACGTCTGCACAAGTCAGTCGGGGGCATGATTACCCCAGGGGTGCTTAAGTTTGACGTTCGCTCTGAGGCTGAGACGGAAAATGTTGTTCCCTTGAATTCTCTAGTGTACAAGAAAGTTGTCGGCATTGTAGAGAATATGCAAAAGGTAAGCCATACCGGGTACTTTATTTCCACAATGATAACTACCAATAGTGTTGGAAATTTATTGTAAAGAAAATTATTTTGTGCAGTCCATGTCACCCTAAGAGGCATTATTTATCAGCTTATTTACCTATATTTATTATTTGTATTGAACTTCTTCACCTGAAGCATTATTTTGTTTATCAAATCAAACTTTTTGATAGTCCAGGGTTTCTCACCTCATTGCCTTTTGCTGCAGGAACACGCAGACCAGCTACAAGACCAAGCACAGTACATCAAGCAACTTGAGACGATGCTTCAGCAGTCGGCGGCAAACCTCAGACCTTCATCACTGGTCTTTATCTATTCGATTTATCTACCACTCCACTTCGTTCAAAACATCTATATCACTATCTATAAGCTACCATACTGCTTTATTATTCTAACTTACCTTTGCTTTTTTGTGATAAGGAACCGCATTCCCTAATAAAATGTAGCGCTTGTGATGAATTTTAAAAGGCATAGAAGTAGATATTTCTGTATTTCAATTAATTCTGAATTGTTTGTCTTCTTCAGAACTCCAATGATGTAGAAATCGCAGTCGAAGTTTGCGGGAAATCAGCAGGTTACTCAGACGCGACATCAGCGCCTCTAGCGGCCAGTCAGTCATCTACCTCGGCGGCCGAGATCCCTATGACACCCATCAAGTTGGTTGGGCAGGGAACCTGCACATCGCCTTGTGCCCCTTTCACACGGACGATTGAAGTGGCTGGTGCCCAGGCTTTGGTGGAGATTGCTACAAATACAGAGGGCGTGCAGAGCGCGGATTGCGCTACGACGCCGATGAGATTCGCTCAACATGACGTCGCGACAGAGCAGACGCCGGTTGTTATGAGAGAGTCGGGTGACATGACGACGCCGGCTGTTATGAGAGAGTCGGGTGACATGACAACGCCGCGGACGTACCGTGACGTAGGACAGGAAGTGACGCCAGTGGTATACAAGACTTCCAGCGTCATGACGTCACCATTTTGCGCGGGCATTCCGAGGTACGTAAAAAGGGTTCATAGAAATTTGAAATTACACAAATTAAAAAGAACGTTACAGGTTTAGTTATAATTTGAGGTGCTAGATCGCATACTCGGCATCTTGTCATTTTGAGAACACTCTATACAGGAACTCTAATAAAAGGATCTTTCAGAACTGTTTCATCCTGTCCATTGCCCCAGTGGTATCTTGGCGCGGTTTAGCCCATGCATCCACAAAGGTGGCATAACGCATCAATCCATCATCATCTAAGCTTTAATCTTTCCATCATTCAACACTTATTCCAGCCGTGAAATCCCTCCCCTGTATCTGCTACTGTATCTAGCCTCCAGTGAAACACCCGGAGAAAGTGACACACGCACATCATACGTTACTGTAACTACCCCTTTATTCTTGTGTGAAATGTGTAGAACTAGTTTCAGAAAAGGAAATAAATCCCGTATTTATCGTGCGTACGTATAGACCATCGCAGCTGGACGTTTCGTCCCTGGACCTGGGGCAGATGCGGTCGCAGCTGGAGACTGCGTCCATCAGTAACGTGCTGCTGCGGGACGAGCTGCGGGCGATGGACGCCAAGAAGTCTAAGACAGAGAAGGAGGCCGAGGCCTATCGCGCCAAGCTTCATGAGTACGAGCAGAAGTGTCAGGAGATCGAGCGGCTCTCACAGGTAGGGGGCGCTAAACGAATATACGCCTTGTCATGCGACGCTTAAAGCAATATATTCCGTAATTTTTTGTATTACTAACCTCTTCTTCATGTCAAATAATTACATTATGTCTTGAATGTAAATCCTGAAAGCCTGTGGGCTATCCGGAGAGAAGCATTTTGGTCACCGGAGCAGAAGTTGGTGGCCGGCTTTATATGCCTGCGCAGTCTTGATTTAGTCTTGATTCTAAAATGTAAAATAAATAAGATGGCGTATGTAAGTAGGCTGCTTTAAAACGGTAACTGCACCAAGTACAATGCTTCCTGCAGCTACACTGCATTTTCTTATTCTTCTTCTTATAATTTTAAATATTGTTCCTTTTAAAGGTGAAATTAAAGCAGAGGTACATGGGAATATATATAATACATGTAATAAGTGTTCCAGCACATTGCCAGTAGCATGAAAAACCACTGATTATTTTTCACTCGTCTTATATGGTAATTATATATATGTTGTCCTATCGGGTTCTGACGCGTATTTTTTACCTTCTATCGTGCAACAAATGACCGAAAGAATGAGTTTGCAATGCAATCACAAAGCGTCAGAATGTCCGTGTTTAACAAAGCTTACTTCACCCTTATGGCGACCAGAGTGCCGCGCGGGAGGAGATTGACACCCTGCTGCAGCAACAGGTGGCGCAGCTGCAGGAGATTGGTGCAATGCGCGGGTCGCTGCAGGTCTCTGCGGAGAGTCTGCAGACCGCGCGGCGCCAACACGAGGCGCAGACACAGACACTGCAGCGCCAACTGGCGGTGCTCCAGGAAGACCTGAAGATGGCCTACAAACAACACAGGCAACAGGTTGGCTCAGTCAGGAACCGAACCCCGAGGCCTCTGATTAACGAGATCGCTTACGCCAGGGTTATTACCATTGCGAGATTCGCGCTTATTTCTGTCCTATCTCGACCAGGAATACACAAAATATTTCCTGGATTATGGAATTATGAGTCGCTGGCATAGTGGCCGCCTCAAAATATATTTATGTATACGACCGCTATTTGCCGATTCCTTTGCATCTTAGCATAGCGATATCAGTGGCCTATTTCACGTACATAGTTTAGCCGGCTACGGGGCTTAGTCGGCTAAAATCGCTCAAGATTTACATGGTAACTTTAGTCCACTAACCCCCGTAGACGGCTAAACTGTGTTCGTGAAATCCGCCACAGGGCTACAAGCGTTTTAAAAAAAAATATGCTGAGACAATTACGAAATGTCAATTTTATGTGTTATTTTGATGACCTCAATATACGCTGAAATAATGGTTTAATCGCGTTCAGCTTCAGGAGATGAAAGAGGAGCAGGAAAAGAATGACTACAAGACGCTGTATGTGCGCGCGCAGCAGAAGACCAAAGAGCTGGAGGCGCAGCTGGACGTCTTCAAGGACCTCGCCGAGCTGCTGCCGCAGCTGGAGGCCTCGCAGGTAACAGCAACAGCCTGAATACTTGTGGCTATCCGTTTAAACGAGACAAAAAATCGCCAGCAGTGTGCATTTATCAAGTTTTGGCGGCACACACGTCCCAGGCTGTCAGTAAACAGCGGACCTCTGTTGTTTCTTCAGGTTAAGCTGCAGCAGCTGTTGGGCGAGAGCTTCGAGAAGGTGACCGCTGTGGGACAGGACAACCTTCGCTCCAAGGTCGACCTCGACAGGAAGGTCAGTTTGGTGATAACGAAACCAACCTCCATGTTTTGACGACTTTTGTTTATATTACATTATTAGCTGGTCACGGTCCGTAAGTTGGGCTTTTGGTGGGGTAGGTGTATCAATCTTCCATGTTAGCCCCCACGAAGTGAAGTATTGTAGTAAATGGTAGGGGTGAGTTCTACGTGAGCTATGCTAAAGCAATGGTTGCCCCCTAACATGGAAGAACGCCCGTGGATCCTTGTCGACGACTGTGATCGCTCCATGTCTGGGTAATCAAACGCGCATCGTGACGTCACGCCACGTCACTCACTCCCTGGGCCACAGTCCCATCGACGTACAGGGGCCGGCCCGATAGCTCAGTGGGTTAGAACGCTCGCCTTGCATGCTCTGGTCACCTGAGAGCCTCGCGGCACGTAGATCGGTGGTTTGAGCCCCTCTGTGGTCATGTCTGTGTGCTGGCATGATAAATTTCCCCTGTCCTTCGTCGCAATGAGTAGGGGGTTACCCCCGTGGACATGGCTCTGCTCTTCCCTGCCTTCTCCCATTGACGCGAATTGACCAAAATTGGTTAAAGCGTCCTGAATATACAACCAACCAACCAACCTTCTTGTATGGAGTGGATGTTGTGTTTGGTAAGCGGGGTGAGCTGCACACCAGCATGTTATGGGTTTGGGTACTGGTTCCTGAATCTGCGGCATATTTCATTCAGCCCCATTTCATTGTTAGTCATTGGGTTAGCCCTCAGGAACAAAACAAAGCAAAAGTCGTTGACCTTTTCAATTAACAGTGTCCTGTGTCAAATCGTTTTGACGACATTTTCAGACCATGGAATTGCTAGAAGCAAGGGAGGAAGTGAAGAAAGCCGGAGAAAAACTGGCTGAAGAACGAGAGGCTTTTGAAATGAGTAAACAGCTGTTGGAGGCAACGAAGACGGAGTTGGAGTCGACCATTTCGCAGGTGAGCATCATATCTCATATCTCTGGGACCGTGCTCGTATAAACTGAAACTGTAAGGCTGGCGAGAAAGAAAAAGGGTCTTTCTGTCATAAATTGACGATCTTTTACCAGCGCTGGCTGATTTAAAGTGCCAATGGTGGGATTACGAGCTCGTAACAGCTAGTAAAACGTTACTGAGAACAACCCTAATTTTGGTTAGACAATATCTCGAAAGTGTACATATATCGGTAATGCTTCAACTGGTCCGTACGGAATAAATCAGAGTACCGGTCAGCGAGAAATTTGCGAATTGAAAAAGAACCACAAAATATACATTATAGATTATCTATAGATTATAACTATAGAGTATCATGTGTATGCTTTAGCTTTACATTTACCGTTATCCATAGCGTGAAACCAAAGCGACCGAGGCAGAAAAGACACTTCAAAAGGTGCAAGAGCTTGAGAATAAACTCGAGAACCTCTCGAAAGGTATCTATTATCCCACGTCGCATATTTACTAGATGCCGGCTGGCTTGACTCTTTCTTGCACAGCTGCCGCTCTGTGGAAATTAGATGCGTTATATGTCAAGCTGTCACTTGATTGGCCGCATGGATCATTTAACAACTATTTGAGTCAGCCGATTCATATGTAAGCCACCATACGGCTTACCTATGTCCAGAAGTGTGTGAATTATTATATCGTTCGTCTGTATTACTCCAGGTGGCTCTGACGATAGCGGTGTTCAACCTTAGTCAGAGTCTCCTGTGCTAAAGTGGTGTTTATCTTCCCTTTATTTTCATTTATGTATTAAATATTAGCGCCTTGACGAAAAGATATTTTTGAATCTTAAATCTTAAATTAATCTTCTTAAAATAATCTGCTAGAACACGTCGATCTGAATGCGAAGGCTCGCCTGGCTGCTACGGAGAAGCAGGCATTGGAGCTAGACGTGGCCGGTATGAGATCCACGCTCAGCCAATCAGAGCGCGACATCGAGGAGTTGAGAGTAAACTTGGAGAGTGCCAGGTATACACACCTCAGATGAGCTCTAGCATACCGCACAGCGCCTCTAGTTGTTCTATACTTCCTATTTCTTCATACTGGGTCCCGACGGTCATGGAATTTTTGTGAAAAAAAAGTCGTGGAGTTATTTTGCAAAAAGTGGCTTAGAGGTGTAAACAGTCACGGAATTCTTAACCCTACTGCCCTCGTCTTCACGACTCATTAAATTATTTTTAGTGTAGATTTAGTGTCACAATCTTGGCTATGGCAGATTTCCACTTTGTAAATTTGGTCATGGTACGATACTCTTCTTTCTTACTTTCTTACAAACACGTATGTGTAGTAAATATGTATGTGCCTATGTATAAGAAAATATGGCGAAACGGATGGCTATGCGGGGAGGGGGAGGTGGAGGCCCTCTTCCGGCAGAAATGTTTTTCTGACTGGTACCGGTAAATGACCTGTAGCATTACGGTGACTCATCCATGTGGACATGCTACAGACCACGGAAATCATCAGAGAAGACCATGGAAATGTCGTTGCCAGATTTGTGTGGGAACCCTTTTCATACCGTAAACTGCCTATTTGAAGCCGCGGCTTATATTAGGAAGTTGGAGGTTCAACTTTCCGGGTTTGAGTCGCAAGTCAGGGTGCAGCTTTAGATAGTGCCTTTTGCCGATTTCAAGTGAGCCTTCCTATAGAAGTTGCTATCCTATAATTTCTAATCTGTTGTTCGCTCCAGCCAAGTGTGCAGGTAGCTATCATGGATTAGTAGTTTCAATATCGATAGTGAACAGTAAACAACCTCCTCTCCGATAGTAAACAACAGCGAACAATTACCTACGTGTTTATTAATTTCTCTTCTGTCTTTTCGTGTAGATTTCAGGAAGAAAGTGCGAAGACAGAAGTTAATGGGTCAGTACCAAATGTTCTCACACGTTACGAGACTCCAATATGACTATGACTATATCTCGTATATTGTGTGCTTACTTCTTACCCTTATAAATCACTTAACTCTTTCCCACTCACGGACGCCTTTTGACGCCTTCACACTAAGGCGTCAAAAGGCGACCGTGAGTGGGAAAGAGTTAATACCGTGATATAGATAGATTGTTTACTTCGTACAAATACTGAACACAATAATTAACATGCAAACGACTAGAACAAACCTTTTTTAGTTAGAGAGAACTGGGCTGAACCTTTTTTCATATATAGTGAACGCTTTTTGTGCAAATTTAGCCAAGGAGATCAAGCACGGTTTTTCTTCAGATGTCGTAATACATATTAAAAAAAAATTTTGATATAATTTCTAGTTACATATATTGTAGGAAAGTATTTTTTCGGATATTGTCATAGAGTACCGTTATATCTGCCCTTTGATCAGACTTTTCGCTACACCCCATGCCATGGCGCTTGATCTTATGTTCTGCGTCGCTTTGTATTGGTAGCCTGCAGCGCAAGGTGGAAGAGCTGCAGAAATGCCTGGACGACCGCCAGGTGCAGCTGGGACAGCTCCGGAGAGTGGTGCAGCAGCAGCAGCTGGCCAGGACTACCCTGGAGCGCGACCTGGCGGAACTGGAGAAAGTACGCGCCGAGCTACAGGACTTACAGGAGCAGCACCTCGTGAGTATACCCACATTGCCGTGGTAACGTGTGGGAACTGCCTGGCCGCCAGAGCCCATGGCCGCCATAGCTCATTGCCGCCATAGCTCATGGCCGACACAGCTCATGGCCGCCATAGCTCATGGCCGCCATAGCTCATGGCCGACACAGCTCATGGCCGCCATAGCTCATGGCCGCTATAGCCCATGGCGGGAGTATGCATCCATCACCCCAATTGGATGTTAACTGTTACTTTGAGCAATTACTAAATAGTAAAGATGCATTTGATATCCAGATTTTCTAGCTTTAAGTTGTGCGTAGCGCCCACTGCGTGCTTCGGCCTGGTTTTGTAGAGACCACATTGAATAGTTTATTAAACCGTAATGTCAGTTAGAGAGGAATCTACAGGAAACTTAACTACATACCAGAAACAATGGCAATGGGAGGCTGTCATCGTCAGGTGGTCTTGTTCCGCCGATTAAGGTGAATCCTCTCGTCTCATGGCCCCAGGCGTTCATCGCTTCACTATACAACCCATGTGTACACGGAAGTGGCCTAAAGCACCGATCCATCCATCACTGTTGCAGTTCACGGAGCAGGAGCTGGCCATGGCCGGGGTGGAGATCCAGGAGAAAGATACTGTCATGGCAACCAAGACGTCATCGCTGGGCCAGCTAATCGCTGACAACAGCGCTCTGCGACAAGAGCTCCAGGACCTCAAGTAGGGGGGCTTTCATCTCCAACGATTTCACGTGACGCTGTAAAACTTTAAAACTGTAAAGCAACGCAAACGTGATTCCCGTCACATCGAATGTTACGGCGGGAAGCGATAAATATCATGCACAAGTCTTCGTCATCGAGTATTTGAACTTGAAGCTGCTCATACAAAAGTTTGTAGTATTTGAACTTAAAGCTGCTCATACAAAAGTTTGTAGTATTTGAACTTAAAGCTGCTCATACACAAGTTTGTAGTATTTGAACTTAAAGCTGCTCATACAAGAGTTCGTAGTATTTGAACTTAAAGCTGGTCACCCCATTTTTTTTACATGAATACCAATACCCCAACGCGACTCGATGTAGTGAAGCGCCTACTCCAGCCGAGTGTTGCTGTCAGGCGTCACTTGTATTTTGTGGGTGTATTTTTGAGTCATGAACCGGTTTTAAGGAACCACTGAACCAGCCTAATCCGTGCGCCCCCCCCCCCCCACCCGATTCTGGCGAAAGAAGTATCAGGAGATATGCAGATGCGTAATATGCTAATTCGGTTTACTTTGAGGGGTATACCCGGGCTACCGAAGAAATGCACCCATAGATAGCCCGAGTGGCCTAAAACACCAACATTCCATTCCATTCCATAGATAGCCCGGGGTCTGCTTGCCACTGTACGCCTGTGAACTTCGCTGTCATACTGTGGGTCTGGTCGTATTCGATTGTGGCAACACTAAAGATTCGATAATTTGAAATACGCATGCGTCAGTTGTTATCGTGTTATTACAAAACCGAACGCTTGGCACGCGATCGTGTTAAAGCGTCTATGTGGACGCTGTTGCTTTCTCTTTGCTTCACTTGTCCGCCATCTTGCTCTTGCATGCACCCAGGAAAGTGGGAAGTACGACACGAGTGTTGAATCGCCGCAATCGGATCACAACACGAGGTGTTCGATTAACGTTCCCTCATGCCCCGAGTACCCCGATCGCATAATGGAATACGGCCTCTATCTCGAGTGGACAACTGCACCATGAGCCTCGTGTTGCAGGGCGCAGCACGCGGAGACGCTATCGGAGCTGGACGCCACCAAGGCCGAAGCGCACCTCTTGCTGCTCCAGCAGGGGTCAGAGGTCACGACGGCCGTCCTGGGCATCGACAAGGTCACAGCCAAGATGAGGCAGCTTCAGCAGCAGCTGCAGGGGAGCGCGGAACAACAGGTGAGAAGACCCCCCCCCCCCCACCCACCCACCCCCCTTACCACCCTCACCAAGCAGATTGAAGCCTTCGCTATTTACAAATTGCCAAGTGACAGTTGTAAACCTTCAGTATCTAAAGTTATTTGAAAGTTCTTTCATCGGTCGGTGCATGGTTCGAATCCCCGGGGAACCTCCGTAGCTCAGTCAGCGAGCGAGTCTGCAGAGCAACATTTTATGGGTTCTTACCCTGGCGCTTTTACTCTGTCTGCATGTTTCATCCAGCTCCATTCCATTTTGTCGGGTTTTCGAAGTTTTTGTGGGCCAATTTAGCTTTTATGTGCCCAAGAGTGGTTTAAAACAGTTAGGGTCATGATATTTGAGCAGCTGACAAAAATTTGGAAACGGAGTCGCACACAAACTCTACATGATGTGGCTTTTCAAGTTGCTTCGAACACCGTCAAGGACCGCCCCGATAGCTCAGTAGGTTAGAGCACTCGCATTGTGCGCCTATGGCCACCTGAGAGCATAACGGCACGTGGATCGGTGGTTCGCGCCCCGCTGTGGCCATGTCTGTGTGGTCGCAGCATAAAGATCCGATGTCTTTCTTCGCAAAGCGTAGGCTGTTACCTACGCGGACATGGCTCCGCCCTTCCCTTCATCCTCCCATTGACGCGATATGACCAGTATCGATTAAAGCGTCCTGAATATACAACAACATGAAACACCAACATTTTATTTCCCAGGAAGCCGAGCGCGACGGGCTTATTGAAGTCATGGAAGCCAACCACAAACTCTGTGGAGCCGCCGTCTTGCTCCCCACGGACCCCACCCCACGGAAGGGGTCAAAGGTCACACGCGGCAGCAGGCAGCGGTCTTTCGTCTCCCAGATCCTGGAGGCGATTGACGTGGAGGAGCCGGAGAGATTGAGTCCGGTATCCGAGTGCCCAGAGACGGAGCAGAACTCTCTAGAGGGACAGTCTCAGGAGTCAGGATCGGCGGTCGGCGAGTTTACCGGAGGTGGGGCGGGCAGCGCCTTCACCCGAGTGTCCCCCGCCGGCGTGGTTCAGGACTCCGACCCCCCCAGAACGTCCCCGGAGATGGCAGATCCCGAGGAAAACTATTCCGGATCCGATATGGATGGCGCCGGGGACAGTCGCGGATCCAAGGAGGTATCACGTGACGCTGAGAACGAGGCGGATGGGGACGGGGAGGGGGGTGGGGGAGCCGGAGGGGATGACTCTCTGAATCGGAACCTCAGCCGTCTGGAGAGCCTGGTGGACCACGTGATGGGATCGCTGGAGCGCCTTCTAGGGGCACACCGGCACACTTACTCGCAGCTCTCCGAGGAAATGTAAGTCATGCGTGTTACAATGCTGGCTAAACGCTAGAATGATAGTAGATAGAGATTCCTTTATTATTATCGTTTCTTGCAATCTTGCAAGATTTTTATGCCGTTGTCATTTAAAGCCTAGTATCTAATCCCTAGTGATTTTGTTTCAATAATGATGGCGATGGTCCCGTGTTGTGATTAATTCCTGCCAAATAGCAAAAAAAACTACTGTAAATGCGTAATAAATATATCATGTACGTGTGATCTGACATGCGCCACTGACCCCGACATTCCAGCAAGCTGCTTCAAGGTCAGCTATCGTGCGAGCGCCACAGTAACAGCCAGGCGACCAAGGCGGGCGAGGAGCAAATCTCCGGCCTGGAGAGTCTGCTTCAGGAGGTACAGGCCGACAGAGACAGGGGCCAGACCAGGCTTAACCAGGTACGGACATGGGGTCAGCTCACCCTGGTAACCTATGTTGGGTGGTGTGGAGACCTTAGACTACTGACCTTCGAACCCTCATCCTTAACTCTGAATACGTGTGAGGTAGATTTTCTCGGCAACCTTCTGTTTACCTTCAGTTTACCATGTATCATGTACACGAAAGTGGCCTAAATCCAACAAATCTGACCTCTGAGCTAGGTAAGGTAAGGTAAAGGTTTATTCCGTACTGCTGGCCTTAAGCCCATAGTACAACATAATCATACAGATTATGATATGAACACAATTAACTTAATTATGAGGACAGCTTTGTGAAAAACAGATCACGCAGATTTATTGCTTGTTAGACGACGTTTCCCAGATTCTCTCTTTTCAGTATATTTATAAATGTTTGCCTCGGAGCTGTATATGTTTTAACGTGTCGGTTACTGTACGGTGGGTGGTGTGTTGACAGGTGCGTGAGCAGTTGCTGGAGCGGGACGCCGAGCTGCGAGAAGTGGTGGCGCAGCTGACAGACCGAACCGAGAGGATGGAACAACTCTCGCAGTCCAATGTGAGTCCTACCAGTCCTTGTAATGACTTGTCGAGCAGCCGCCTAGCAGCCATGCAAGTCTAAGGTTCTTTCTGTAAAAAAAACACGTTCCATATATGTATGCATGTATAACATAGATATGTTATATAGATATATATTATTTTATATATATACATAAAATGGCAACAAATCGTAGCAGCCGATTTGGTGCCTGCTCTTTATTGTATGAATATTGCATACGATTAACGGCTTCCCTTGAGCCAGTTTTGCATAACCTCGCTGAATGAGCGGTGTTCTCTGCCCCCCCCCCCCCCACCCCTCCCACCTCCAGGATACGAAGCAGGAGCGCCGCCTGGTGAACACGCTGCGGCTGCGGGAGGCGGAGCTGGCGGCCCTCGGTGTCACTCTCAACCAGGAGCTGAGCCGCCTAGCGAACAGCCACGGCGACGTGGCCGCCACGGCAATGAAGGAGGTGATCAGAGTCAGGAAAGAGGTAGGTCAAGGGGTGAGGATCAGAAAAATGGAAGGTCAAGGAGTCATGGTCAGTAAGGAGGTAGGTCAAGGAGTCGGGGTCAGTAAAGAGGAAGGTCAAGGGGTCACAGTCAGTAATGCGGTAGGTCAAGGAGTCAAGGTCAGTAAGGAGGTAAGTCAAGGGGTCCGGGTCAGTAAGGAAGTAGGTCAAGGCATCAGGGTCAGTAAGGAAATAGGTAGGTCAAGCAGGCAGTAAGTAGGTAGGTCAAGCTGTCAGGGTCGGTAAAGAGGAAGGTCAAAAGATCAGGGTCAATAAGGAGGTAGGTCAAGGTCAGGAATGAGGTAGGTCAAAGGATCAGGGTCAGTACTTAGCTAGGTCAAGGTCAGTAAGGAGGTGGGTCAGGGTCAGTAAGGAGGTAGGTTAAGGGGTCACTAAGTAAGTAGGTCAAGGGGTCCGGGTCAGCAATGAGGTAGGTCAAGGAGTCAAGGTCAGGAAGGAGGTAGGTCAAGGGATCAGGATCAGTAATTAGGTAGGTCAAGTAGTCAAGGTCAGTAGGGAGGTAGGTCAAGTAGTCAAGGTCAGTAAGGAGGTAGGTCAAGAGGTCAGGGTCAGTAAGGAGTTAGGTCAAGGGGTCAGGGTCAGTCATGATGTAGGTCAAGGAGTCAAGGTCAGTAGGGAGGTAGGTCAATGGGCCAGGGTGAAGAAGGAGGTAGGTCAATGGGTTAACTTAATGTGCACAAGTGGCTTCAAGTTCCCTATGTTGTATTTCCATTCCACCATTTAATCTGACATCTGGGTGCCAGGTTCATTTTGATCAGGATTGATGTTTCGCCGATAACGAGGCATAAGAGGCAGTGCCAGCGTGTGACAACGTTCATTCTTACTATTGAATTGCTTTCCCCTTGCTTGATGTCGTTGTTGTTACCGGTGTTTACACTATCTGCAGAACGCCAAGCTACAAGAGAAGACTCAGATGGACCGTGACGACAAGGACTCAGCCATTGCCACGATGGCGCGCAGGGTACGTAGGCTGTCAGCTTAGTAACGGTGTGGCGTGCAGAGATTATGGTAATAATGTGGCGTACAGAGGACATGGTAATAATGTGGCGTGCAGAGAAAATATTAATTAGGTGATCCACAGAAAAAAGGATAATTATGTAACGTACAAAGAACATGGTCATTATGTGACGTACAGAGAAATTGGTAATTGCATGACGTACAGAGACAATTTTAATTGTTTGACGTACAGAGAAAAGGGCAATTATGAGAAGTAGAGATAAAATAGTTCTTGTTTGATGTCCAACGAAAATAAGAATTGCTTTTCCGCTAATCACTTTGTACGTGTTGTGGTCAATTTAACTTATTTAAAATAGTTTGAGGCATGTCCTAAATGAGATTGGGACATGAAATGAGGAGTCATTGGAACCGTGTGTTACAGTATAAGTTTATTTCTCAGATGGAGGTGTACAAGACCAACTGGCAAAAGGCGGAACACGAGGTGTTCCAGCTGGACGAACTCATCGAACGCATCAGATGTGTAAGTCACCTTAAAGCAATATGTTCTGTAATTTTTATATTACCAATCTCTTCTCCATGTCAAAAAAAGTATATTCTGTCTTTAATTTAAATCATGATCGCCTCTGGGCTATCCGGAGAGAAGCAAATTTGTTCATCTGAGCAGTTCGCTGTTCTGTGATGTCGACCGCGGCTCGCTATGACGTCCGCGCGACAAACTAGTCAAACTAGGTACTTTTAGTCTTGATTCTAAAATGTAAAAATTCTAAGATGGCGCATGTAAGTTGGCTGCTTTAACCGGCCTTATGAATATTAACGATGGTACTACTACTAGTACTAAAAATAATATTAATAGCAATAATTATAATAATGTTCTTATTCAAGGAAGTTCGGTGGAAAGGGAGCAATTAAAGTGTTATCGTGTTGAAATTCAAATGGAAATCATTATAAACATAGTTGGGGCATTGTAAGCCTAACGGCACGTGGATCGATGATTCGAGCCCCGCTGTGGTCACGTCTGTGTGGTCGCAGGATAGAGATCCCATGTCCTTTTTCGCAAAGAGTAGGGGGTTACCCCCAGGGATATGGCTCCACTCTCCCTTCCTTCTCCCATTGACGCGATATGGCCAAAGGTGGTTAAAGCGTCCTGAATATACAACCAACCAACCAGAACGGTCGATATGTTGACCATAGATCATGTGTTCCCATGTGTTTCAGGCCATGAAACCGACTCTGGACATCGTCCACTGCATCCCCAAGATGAAGCCTTTGTTAAAGGAACTCTACGGCACCAAGACACCGGAGTGTCAAGACGTGGAGTCCACGCCTGCCAAAGCCCAGGGGCCCCCATAGCTTGTGAACTGTTAGGCCCTATTATCACATCTGTGCCTCTTACTTTGAGGATTCAGTTACGAACACGCATTACTTACAGATAAGACCGACTTTTGAGTAAAATTAACAACGTACACACGGCCCATTCCTGCGCCATATCTCGGACTGCGAGACCTTGGCGGGATCTCCTTGGTTCAGAGTTGTATTAATGTTGCCGGGTCGGCAATGTGTTCGGGGAGTCACGGTCTGGGCTACGTAGAGCCGTGGCTGCGCGCGTGGTTAACGGCTATCGCCATAGCAGGGCTTAACCAACGGTTACTATGATGAGCGTCTGGGGTAGTTTTAATTGGATAATTGGATTTTTATTGTTGTTACCAATTGTGGGAGGTTCCATTTGCGCAGGAGGCTTACGATTTTTTTCATGTACTTCAGGATCATTGGTTACTGCGATTTACTGCGTGGGTTAATTAGTCATAGAAGCTTGCACCCACAACATTAAATATATGATTCCCTGAATGTTTGCTAAGAGTATGAAGTTCGTTATACCGCTGCACTGTGCATTACCTACCGTAGCCCTTGTCCTTGTCTCCCAAAACTTATTTATCGTTTGTAAAAGTCATTATCTTTTAATGCCAGAGCATTTTGAGCGTGTTTCACTTGTAATTTTGTATTAAAATTACTTCATTTTTAGCTTTTCATTTTAATAATATTTCTTCATGCCTTTCTTGTGGCATAGACATATGCTTTGTTCAAACTCAAACTCTTAAGTATACCTCGCGTATCTACCGGTATATTGTGAATATTTTATGTAAAGGTTTCTCAAATCTATATTGTAATTATTTTATGTAAAAATGTAAAGGTCACGTGTACAAATGAAGGAAGTAGCGTTACCTAGAATAAAATGTTTCTTCTGTTATTGTCTGTATTGTTTCCTTGTTTGTTACCGGGCCTACCACGTGTCGTGGTTAGCGCACTGGCTAGAATGCAGCTCTATGGGTCCTGGGTTCGAATCCGGGCCTGCCTGGGCACCTACACTTGGGTGTGTTTCATCCATTCACCTTCTATCGCCCCGGAAGATCCCATTGCCTAGTTTGGCCCCTGTGTGCACAAGAGCAGTTAAAAACACCCAATTCATTTCATTGCCAAACTGCCTCCTATTTATCTTGTTACTTGACGAAAAGTCTCATGCGTCCACATTGTCTCCTAACATGGACCTTGTTACCTCTAGTGTCTGCTGTAATGTCTGGACATAAAGGCTGGTCGTGGATCTATAGCACATCGCTGCGCCCAGCCTCCCCTCTTCAAGGACATGAGGGCGATTTACGTTCGGAGGGTTGCGTATTATAGGCTTACAAATATCGGTCTGACTTACCCGCTATAGGTGCGTGCTTGCGTCTTCTTAAAGTCTATCTCCTATCTACATGTACGTCATTTGGGATATACTTTCTTTAAAACATGATTAACAATCTGATGTGCACATCGTACAGTACTTAAAGCAATCTATTCTGTAATTCTTTGTGTACCAACCTCTTCCACATGTAAATTCTGTTTTTAATTTTAATCCTGAAAGCCTGTGGGCTAACCGGAGAGAAGCAATTTGTTCACCGGAGCAGAAGTTGGTGGCCGGCTTTATATCCCTGCGCGCCTGTTCGTTCTTCGGTATTTTGTGTTGATGTCGACCGCGGCTCGCTATCACGTCCGCACGCGATATAAATAAACCGCGCAGTTTTATGTTGAAATTGTTCTTTTACAGACTCTCAGAGATATAAAACATATATGCAGCATGATTTTGAGATACTTTAGCAAAATCTAAAATGGCGTATGTAAGTATATTGCTTTAAGGTATGTGTCCGATTTACACATCTTTGGGGTTGCGTGCAGGCCTCTAAATTTACACTGTTTAATATCTCCGTTCATGCGTCTTCTTAAAAACGTTGCCCGGCATAGGGCTTGACACTTAAAGCGGGTGTCCAACCTAATTTAATGATGATCTGCACCGAAAGTTTACAACTTAAAATTAAATTGGCGAGTGTTAACGCTTCGTTTCGGCCGACTGGTAAGCAGAAGAAAATTAAGGCAACCCGCCCCCAGCAATGTCAAGCAGAGCGCCATTTTGCCGGGAGCAGTGACGCATATTGTGACTATTCATATGGCGCCGCCTTACGTTATAACTCGCGGAGAGAGATCAGGGCCGCGATTTACAGATGAACAGCGGCAGTTCCAAGCCGCGCAGTAGCGCAAGATCTTAGTCTTTCATGGAAAAGTACCATCCTAACAAATTGATATACGTCTTGCGACGATTGACTCCGCACCAATGCCATGATTGGAGTTACATCCGCAGCTATTTATATTAGCGATTATCACGCGTTCTTGTTTTGCTCACACAATAGGCGCAATTTCCGGTTTGAATAAATTAGAGTATCGCCTCCGAAAAGGGCTGCCGCCTGGGTAGGCGGCGAAATCGTGCCTGGCGGTCACTTCTAAATTTTATTGTGAGCTACAGACAGAACGAAAAATTTTGTAATTCGGGGGATAGACAATTGGGTATTATATGAATCGGTAAAGCAGCGTTAGAGGCCAGGCTGGCGGTTCCCTTTAACATGAGTGCGCTGGGCATCAAAACTGATTCCTAGGAGGATTTGGCGGTCCATAAGAGGGGGTGGACACGTTCCGTACGAGATATGAAATCGTACACCAGGAGCTCTGGTTTGAGAAATTATACGTGAAACGTCAAACTATCAGTCTCGCGGTTCACGCGATGCAAAACTTACGTTGTGACGTTCGTTGCAACCAATTAAATCTTTCAACGATCTGTGCACCTACAGAGGGCCGGTTTGCTACGCATTGTAACTTTGCACATGTTCTGAATTTCTATCAACTTTACGATGTCGGAATTGTCAACCAATCAGCGTGGAGCATTTTAGCCGATGAGCGTTGAGATGATCACGTGGTATTATCAGCAAATTAAAAGTCGATGCTACATAAGCTTATGACCCACCCGTTTGTAAGTCGGTGCGAACTGTTGACCGACCAATGCTTCGACAATCTGTGTGACAGCTGAGGGTATATGATCTAACCACGTAAACCAGGCATAAGTAATAGCCAAGGAAAGGACATTGATGGGATGACTGTGGGGGGGGGGGGGGGGGGGAGAAAGGGGTATTTCCGTTCCTCGGGAATGGGCTTTTCATTTCACCATGAACTGGGAATGAAGAAAATAATTTTTTGTGTACTGGGAATGGGGTATTAAATGATCGTCGTGATCAAGGGTTTTTTCCACTTGTGAATCGGGAATTTTATTATTAAATCCCGGGGAAGGGGTATTAACATGGCTGGGTTTGGGGGGTTCGCGGTAAAGCCCCCCTTTTTCACCGCCAAAATCCGCTAGAAAGGAGTATTATGAACGCTCATTTTCAAAGACCCTCCCACCCCCGGTCGCAAGTTTTAAAATATCCGCTCCATAGGGGAATTCGTTTCCTCACAGATATGCGGTCTTTCACGTAAACTCACCCACCAGATTTACATAATAGTGCCCCCCCCCCCCCCCCCGGCCCCCTCGGGTATTAAATAACCGTACATCGGGATATCGCCATTTTCATATCGTGCTTCGAATCGCCCTTCCATTTTATGCGGGGAGTTCTCCTTCGTGATCTGGAAACACGACCCCCCGTTGCACACCGTTGCGGGAGGTGTCACAAACTTAGCCTTTCACAGACTGTCATAATTAAGGCATGCGTCTGTGAGAGCCGAACACGTCCGACTGCCCAAAACGGGCCCGGATCAGGACTTTCACACATATAGCATAATGTACAGTTAGATATCGATTTTTGTCCAAGCACAACACAGGCATCAAAGAATAAATATATCCCCAGGTTTGTTCCATACCCTCCCAATTTCGCATAAATATATTTAAGTCCTATAAAGAGCAATGAGGCCAATCCTGTACCTCTAACGCTTTTTCCGTACCTTGTTACGCACCGCCCCCGCTCATCCGTCAGCCCCCCCCCCCCCCCGACCCCCCACCAGCTTCTCATGAAAACTCAACGTTGTTTGTACGTCGCTGCAAATGTAACTGTTAGTTTGTTCTTAGCTATGTAGGGCGTTTTGGGCAGTCGGACGTTTTCGGCCCCAACATATGCGTCTTCAAAGACCAAACCAAGACTAAACAACAGGTCATCGATGCGACGTCTGCGGTCAGCTCCGTGAGTCACATATATAGGCTTATGTAATAAGCGCAAATGCTCCAAAGCAAACCGTTACTTAAACCACAGTAAAATACTGCAAATCCATTGTCTTTCGCAGACGGGCGGATTAAGATTTGTGTGCGTCTTTTTAATCAAAGTGCGTTCCGCCATTTCAAAACCATAGTTTGACAGGGCTATCGGGGAGCGGATGAGGTAGGGGGAAGGGGGGGTGGGATTGGGTGTCCAATTCCGTTATCCTTTAAAACAACCCAACTGTACAAGGGCTCCCCGTTACTGTAGCATACAATAAGTAATAAGGTGACTTCACCGAAACTGCATGAAATTTGAAAACAACTTTCGCTGCATGTCCCTCATAAAACCTAATAGATCTAATTAAGGAAATTAATCTCTACTCCTACGCCTAATCGATGTTTTCATTTGAAAACAATTTTCGTTTCATCCACCGCCCGGTATCCGCGGCACCTAAGTTGTTCTTTTGCAGAAATCTAAAATTCTTCCAGGCACAGATCATGACGTCACGACTGCATGGGTATTCACCAACTTTCATTACAGAAGTCGTTATGTGTCCGTAGCGGGACGAAAATAAACATTGTAAATAGAAGCATCGCAATATCAACTCTATTACAGATAAAATATCTGACGTGTATGTCTGTCTTTTGTGTCGCTGGCCGTTCGTGGTAACATTACTGCAGCGTAAGTGTTACAAGAGGAAATGCAGTACCTTCTGAACCGTAGTACATAGCTTTCTGTCCTGAGCGATAATGCAAGTAAAAATAGGCAATTTATTATGATAAGCGCCTATCTCAGTATCTGCTATAACCTGGCATCTGTTGCAAGGGCAAGGCCCCAGTTTGAAAGATGACCTACACTCTAAGTGTAGCGGTCTAAACGGTGCCCACACATTTTACTCCCCTCCCCTACTTGTCAGTATGTACATTGTCAAATATTTATCAGTTTAAATTAGTAAGTTTATTCATGTTATTGTTAAAAATAAACTAAGACTAGGTAAGACTTATACTATAGTATTAACTTATATAGCATCAACATCAGATCATAAAAGATTGGGCCTAAAGGGTTAGAGCTACTCATAATACCAAACCATGTATTAGCCATACATGACCATTACAAGCAGAGAGCTCTCTGCTTGTAATGGTCATGTATGGCTAACCATGTATATAATTGCAGCGCCATAGATAGCAAAGCCCTCTTAGCCACTTATGGATATAAAGTTTTAACTTTGAGATTATTTCTATTAAAGGTTACAAAATTAATAACTTCAGTGGCATATTACTGGCCATGATAGGGGGTGGGAATACCCCTCTCTGAATTGGTAATCCCCAAGATTTACGGAAAATAATATAAAATTTGCAAGATTAAGACATTTTAAAGCTGGAGAAGAAAAAAAATAGCCTTAATGATGAAATTGTGAATATTGAGGAATTCACAGACTGCTATAACAGATCATGGTAAACAGGTAAAGGGTCTGCGCATTAAACCAGTAATTATATATATAACCATCCCCTAAAATTGCCAATAGCTAATAGGAAATCTCTAAGCATTCTTAGATGCCAATCACAGAGATCAGAAAATGTATTCCCCCCATAATATATACCGTAAACTGCCTTTTTGAAGTTGCATACATATTAGAAGCCGCACCCCGACTTTGGCCTCCAAACTGGGTCGGCATGCGCCCTGAACCATTTCCGGAAACATACTTATCATAAACCGCATCTGGACTCCAGACTCTCTTGAACCCCCACCTCCCTCTCGGCCCTGCTACCCCCTTTTCTGTATCCCTGCTTATCATTATCCTATCCGGCGAACTATGCCAATTACTCCAGCGTCAATTGTTTATACAAGCAGTCGTGATGACAAAATATTCGCCTGTCCCTCTGCCGTCACACCTCTTTATCAAGTGTCACACCAGTGGTGGGCTCTCCTGGCATGTACTGAATATTTAGAAATCACTGTCGTACCTACCCAGTACCACGTCTAGCCTGAGTAACCTATTACAGTTCATGTGAGGATGACAGCCATATGACTTTACACTGACTACGTTATGATGCAATCGATTATTTTGGCAACACTGTCAATTTTCGCATTTCATCTCCCTCACTCAAATGCACCTTGTCCCCTCTCCATGCATGGTCACTTGAAATCCGGAAAAATGCCATATTTAAAGCTGCACCGCGACTATGCAGTAAAACCTGGAAAGTGTATCATGCAACTGCCTAATAGTAACTGCAGCTTCAAAAAGGCAGTTTACTGTAATAATTTTAATCATGCGTTTATCAGCATGTGACACCTATGATATTTTAAGAGTTATAAATGTAAGATAAAGTTATATGAAGGTTGTAGATTTAGATATCCAGCAGTCTGATTAGTAGTTTAATAGATGTAAGACTATCTGCTCCAATATTAGACCAGTTATTGAATACATTAGCTACAGTGGCTTGCTTGCAGGACTATTTAAATGGTTAAATATATATAACTAATAAAATCAAATAATCTTCTCACCAACCAAATTTAAAGATAACAAGATATAATAAATATATAATTAGATCTAAGAATATCTGCAAGAACATAAGGCCTTCGAACTACATATTCTCTTACTGTAAAAAGCAGGAAGACATTATAGGTATAACAGGTATAAAATATTCTAGCCCTAACTAAATTATATGAAAAATCAAGAAAAAAAAGAACCTCTTACTAAACCTAATTTCAACTTTATGCTCA
This sequence comes from Arenicola marina, assembly GCA_964019135.1. NCBI lineage: Eukaryota > Metazoa > Annelida > Polychaeta > Arenicolidae > Arenicola > Arenicola marina. Next base: position 23,188,152 of record OZ025258.1, on the reverse strand, counting down.
AATGCTCTGATATGTCCCTAACAATATAAAGCAGACTATATATGTCACTTAGTCCAACTCTGATACCAACACCATCCTGTTAACTACTCTAGGCCAAATTATAGTTTAAAAAACTACTCTAGGCCAGCAAAGCTATTCAATAAACGATTATAAATGTTACTAATTGATGACACATAAATATATTTATATACCCTGTAGGTTCTGTCACTACTCTCAGCACATGAGTACGGAGACCAACAGTACTCATGCAGTCCCTGGAAATAACAGCACTTCCCCCCAGATTGACAGCGATTATGTTCATTTGGATGTGAGTGATTGGGACCCTCCACCCAAGAGTAAGAAGAAGGTGGCAACCCAAAATGAAGTCACAGTTGATGGCAGTCCGAGGCATATAGCATCTGTCACCATCCCTGTCTCCAGCCATAAACATGGCATGGCTTACGAAGTTATCATTCAACAGGTGGAGGAGAAAATCAAGGTGAGTTACAGGCCATAGAGGGGTCAGTTTTCCATGTTAGCATTCGCATCATTATTTTTGTGATTTATGAGAGTTTAGCATTAAGTATAATGATTGTTCTGGTTTATATATATAAGAATGATCCTCTCATGAGTAGGACTGAATACAAGGTTCAATACCTGGACTTAGATATTGTTGTGCCACTGAACCAGTTGTGTATGGTGTGGTACAAGTTTTTAATTTATACATATGTATGCATATGAAGACAACAACCTGCATTGTTGTTAACCAATAGGATTTATGTGATTAGATCTTCTTCAATCATCATGCAGAAACTTTGTTTCAGATTTTTCGTGAATTTGTTTATTACTTTGGTGATATATATATAGCATAATCACATCGTTGCAGGCATTGTTGCTGACCAATGAGTATCTGACCTATGAGCCGAGACCGCTGTTGAAGTTCGTCCAGCGGCAGACACGGTATAACCCGGATGTGGTCCTCAACAAACGGATCGTCGAGAAGATCGTACGCGTCGGAATCGCCCACGTGTTTCTTAGCGTCTGGCGGTCAGTCAACAGCGTCGACGTCTTAGCGCGCGAAAATTTTCCCGCCTTTAAAAACTTACAGACGACACTTTCGATCGTGTGGAACTGCACGGACAAGTCAGCCTCATTGTGCGACTCGTTGATCCGCTGCGGCGTCATACAGCTGTTCCTGTCAGAACTGGATAAAGCCAAGCTACGAGAGTCGGACTTGGCGGCCGAGAATGACTTGTACTTAGTTAAGGCCTACCTCGGCATCCTCCACAACCTGGTCAGGCTGTGCCCGGATTGCCGGTCGCTGTTCCGCACGGCGAACGCGGTGACCATCCTGCGCCTGTACCTGGATCGCGAGCCCGGTCTGGTGAAGACCAAGGCCTACCTGGTCCTGTCCTACATCATCAACGACGAGGAGAACGACCTGATTAATGCGACGGATGAGAACATCGCCTTCATCCTCTCCATCCTGCGGGAGGCGCTGGAGAGCGAGAACCACTTCTCGCAGACGCACGCCTTTTGGGCGGTGGAGATCGCGTGCGGCCTCAACCACATGGCCATCAACGACTCGAACAAGGCTCGCATGGGGCGCCTGGGGGCCTTCCCGCTCTACCTGAAGCTGCTGCAGAGTGAAAACCCGGACGAGCAGAACCTGGGCACCGCGGGGCTTTGGATCCTGTCCTTCAGCGACGCGAACAAACACCAGCTGAAGGAGGACGCCGAGTGCTTGGAAGGTAAGGTCAAGCCTTAAAAGTCAAGCCTTAAAGGTCAAGCCTTTAAGGCATGAGTAATCGTCATTAAATGTCAAGCCTTCAAGGCCAAGCCTCAAGGTGAAGCCTGAAGATCAAGCATCAATGGTCAAAGGGAAGTAGGGTCAATTTTAAAGGTCAAGAATCAAATGCCAAAGAGAAGTAGGGTCAATTTTAAAGGTCATGTCTCACAGGTGAAACCTCAAAGGTCAAGCATCAAAAGTCAAAGGGAAGTAGGGTCAATTGTTAAGGTCAAATACCACAGCCAAAGAAGTCCAGGAGCAAACATCTGTTTAGAAGCTGACGGCGAAAGTCGCACCCAACAGAAGGTGAGCTCATGGGTCAAACATTCGGGTGGAGATTGAGGTCAACCATCCCAGAAAACGTGTGTTTCATCATAAATTGTATTTTCTATATCATTATGGCTGCGTGTTACGTCAGATATTTAAAGAGGATAGTGGAAATTTCACTGTTCTATGCATACACTGTTCTAACATTTTGCTGTATGTTTCATTTTCTCCCGTTTCTCATATATGGATTTCACGCCACGATCCCGTAAACGTATTAGATATGGTATTAGGTTATGATAATTATCTTCTGTCCCTTCTCTTTTAGCGCTGCAATCACTGGCTGGTTCCTCGCAAAATGAAAGCATACGGCGCGCCGCTCGAGGCGCCCTCTGGGTGGTGAAGACTGTTCCGCCGTCCCCGCAATGCCCAGAGAAACCTCCCGCGGATACAGGTAACCACCGCACACAAAGCGGGCATTATAATGTAAATAATGTTAAATTCATGCAATTTAACGAAAATTGTATCCCTATTTAATGAACGACCCTGTTGGCATCCGTCCGTCTGCGAAAGACGATGGATTTTCAGCTTTCTTTGGTTTAAGTTATACGATTCGTAACGCGGCATTTACGCTTATGACTGAATAAGCCTATCTGTGATCGACAGAGTTTACCGCAGCCATCGCAACGGTGACCTGTCGATATATCCTGGTTTGTGCTCGCTGGTGGACGCCTAGATTGGCATTTTGTAGTCCAGTTTCACAAACCAAAGCCCGTCGTGGTGGGCTATTCCGCCACGCACGACACGTGCCCATCCCCTCTTTTGGGATGCCAGATCCTCCCAAGAATCTGGATCAATGCCGAAAGCCTTCATATCCCGCTTACAAACATCCTTAAACCTAAGCTTTGCCCGTCCAGTTGGCCTTTTGCCGTCGGCGAGTTCACCATATAGCACATCCTTAGGAATGCGTTCATCCTAATGAACTACCCACGACTTCGAAAGTAGGGTCTGCTTCGTTCGTCTGAGTGCTTAAACCGGTTTAGCCTTCATGTGCTTGCTGGTATGCTCTCCTAGATTGATTTTTCGCCCATGCATGTAGTATGAATATCAAAAGTCAAGGTCTTCCTTTGGATAGTATATGGAATTATCCTTTTCTTTCCCACCTTGAGCTTTCCCAGCGTTTGGATGTAATGTTGCTGGTTGATGTGTGCTTTTTGAAACAAACATTTTTTTACTTACATGACTCATTATTTTGCTGTTTTCCAGTCTCTGACGCAGACGTGCCCCACATCATGGTCAGCTACCACTGGGCGGCGCAAAGCACCATGCGCAAGGTGACCGACACACTGAGGGCGGCCGGCTTCAAGGTGTGGATGGACCTGGACAACATGAGTAAGTAACGCCTGAGGGCGGCCAGGTTTAAGGTGTGGATGAGTAATTGAAATCAGCATAAAGCACAGTGCTAGTTTTTCAATGATACAATATATATATCATTGGTTATTACTGTTTGATTATCGTCAAAGGGGAGAAAAAAGACGTTCTAGTAGTGCATTTCATGCCATTTTTAAACATATATACAGACATATAAATATACTAACAGTGAGCTACGTATTTCGATCTCTCTCACCAGGTGGCTCCACCCTGGAGGCCATGGCGTTGGCTGTGGAGAGGGCGGCGGTGATTCTCGTCTGTATGTCGCAAGGTTACAAGGACAGTCCTAACTGTAGAACAGGTCAGTCTGATTTATTTAATAAAATCTAATTATGACAATCAGTTTAGGGCGTTGAACTCACCTATTTCTGTCAGGCCTTTGCCATAAACTGGGTTATTCCGTGTAGATTAAAGTTTTATTGTACACTTCTTATATACTTGTCATACATACGTTGAGTATGTATAGACATACGGAAGATTGCTATGCCCAATACTTCCGGAGCTATTTGATATATTCTCAGCTCCTACTACAAAGGCGATACTTCACAATGTTTTCTATCTATTGTCATGGTGACAGAGGCTAGTGCCCTAAACAAAAGCAATACGTCACAATGCTCTCTCTATTGTCATGGCAACAGAGGCAGAGTAGTCTTAACAAAGGCAGCGTGTCGCAGTGTCTTTAAGTCAGTGTCTTTCGATTCAACAAAGTCTGTGCGTCACATTTTATCAAAATGTTTTTTTATCCGTTGTCATGATGACAGAGGCTGAGTAGGCATACTCTCAACAAAGGCCGGGCGTCACGATGTTTTCTATATTGTTATGGCGACAGAGGCTGAGTACTCTCAACAAAGGCAGTTCGTCACAATGTTTTCTCTATTGTCATGGCGACAGAGGCTGAGTACCCTCAACAAATGCAGTGCGTCACAATGCTCTCTCTATTGTCATGGCAACAGAGGCTGAGTACGCTCAACAAAGGCATTGCGTCACGATGTTGTTTCTATTGTCATGGCGACAGAGGCTGAGTACACGTACCGGCTGCACAAGGACATCGTTCCGCTGGTGCTGCAGGAGGGCTACGTGCCGGACGGCTGGCTGGGGCTGCTCGTCGGCACGCGTCTCCACTTCGACCTCAGCCAACGAGACCACGTGACCAGCCAGACCCGGCGGCTCATCAAGGAGCTGGGGCAGCGAGGCCGCGTCGGGGCGGGGGCGGGCGGGGCAGCGGCCGGCGGGACGGTGGTGATCCGGGAGTCTCCCCGCTCCCGGGAGTCCCCACGGCCTCCAAGCGGCCAGGGCTCCACCGATCAGTCCTGGGAATCCCTGGAAGGTACGGCAATCGGGTGGTAGATGTCGGCGACCGGCGCTCGTCAATATGCGAACATGTCATTCATGTTTTTTTCGTCTTACTGCCTTATTATACAAAACTTTAGTCAGGATTGCGTGTAATACCTATATCCTGAAGTTACTTAAGCCGTGAGACCACCGAAAGTTGCCCAGTTGATGCCCACAGCGGGATATGTAACCTCAGTACATGACTGTAGTGTGGCCCTCATTTTTTACAGGTCCAAATTCTCACATGGCCAGCTCCACGTCCATCTCGTCCCTGCACAGCTACATGGGTCGCGTTACCAAGGTAGCCACGTGGGGCGTCGAGGACGTGCAGAGCTGGCTCGCCAGCCTCGAACTGAGCTCTTTGGTGCCTGGAAGGTGAGTAATTGCTAAACAGTATTAATGTGAATCTCGTGTTGTGCCTGGTTAGGTACACATCGCGTCATCGTTTCCTCTTTATATAGAAGGAAATATGCTTTTATTGATCACCAAAAGGCCGTTGGTAAATACGAGGATTTCAATTACATGTGTGAGTGAGTTTACATTGTGTATTGTATTAAGGGGATACAAAAGTAACAATTACCCGTCATAACGTCTTAGTGATATCTCTATAAATGTTGCTAAGTTGTACAACTCTCTTGTATCTCTTGTATCTGCTTCATAACAAATAGGACTCGATCCTAAATCATTCCGGAAAAATTGTGTCTGTGCCTCATTACATCGAAAAGCTTGAGTTCTCCACAAGGTAATCAATACGGCAGACATACACCGGCGTATGTTATGTTCCTGGCTATGGATATCTAGTCGCAATTGAGCTGGTGTATTTTTGTACTTTAAACTTTGAAGTTGTGTATCTATGTCGCAGACTAGAGCATATGGACGGTCCATTGCTGTTGCAATACAAGAAGATGTACGACAAAGCGCCTGCCTACTTCTACCACACCCTGGAGGACCTGGTGCGCCTCGACCTGGTCGCCATCCTCCAGTTCACAAAGGCCTTGGATTCTCTGAAATAAAGTACAGGAATATGTTCGAGGATGTACACCGGCCTACTTCTACCACAATTTAATAAGATGCTGGATACTGCGATCTTGATTTGTCCTTCTTGCTTCCCTACTATAGGCAGAGCAAAACAAATGATTAAAAATAGTATGTTCCGAGGTGTCGTGGCTACGACTGTTTGTTTGACAATGCATTGTTTGACCGTAGCTGGTAAATATAAGATCTCCTTGAATGTGATGTACTTTATTAGCCTCGCAGACCGAGCCTGTTATATCATACTATGATATTGGTCGAACTGGAGAGCTTTGTGTAGGGTAAAAATTGATCATTCGGTGTTTTTGGAATGGTCCTGATACGCGGTGTAACTACCCCGTCGTTGCTATTCTGGTTGCACTAGTCTCCTACTCTGAAAAGGATGCAACGCTGTGCCTTTGTAAGGATGTCTGTGGGAATATAACCGTGTCTAAGTCAATGTTTATTGCATTTAATATCGATGACTGCGTTAGATTGTTAAGATTGTTTATTGACTGAGTTCCTGTTAAGTTTCTACTGGCGTGTGTACCTAGTCTTAAGAATGGTCGTGTGTGTGTGTGTGCTGTTCAGTATTAGTCATTCCATTTCGCGCCATATCATTGCAGATCTCCGCTAACCCTTACCTCGCCCTGTGGTACTGTACTACGCGCCGTCGGGTAGTTTTCGGTGATGAGATTCTCAATCTGCGTACAAACGCTGATTCACGGCTTCGGTGTTGTGGAATGCTGCCTACATCTCCCACGTTGTTAATCAGGGCACGCGAAAGGGGTTGATTAAAGATATAGAGCTTCGACAACAAGCCGAAGGCAAAGAAGTACATGTATAAATTTAGTTAGTAAAGTTGATCGGTCGCTGTCACTTGGTCTCGCGGTGTTCATGTAGCGTTGTGAAGTATTAAGGTGTTCCCGAGGACGGTATGTTTTCGAGTATCAATGTGAGTTTCCAGTGGTGCCTGAGCCGTGACTGTGGCTACATGTTTACTTATCATATCAGAGAATCGCTGCCTGTTGTGTGAACATTCTCACTCTATCTTGAGCTAGCTTTAACGTACCTTGGCGCCCTCGTAACGTTTGTAAACACGCAGAAAGACTTATGCCGATTCTCACTTTGAGTTAATCTTGTCGAGAAATGTGTTTTAGTGAGTTTGATGAGTTAAGTTGTTCAGTATTAGGTAGGCCTAATAAAAAGGGTCATTGTGTTGTTCAGTTTTAATTTACCTTTTATTAACTTTTACTTATTTTATTGGTTTGCTAAGCAAAAACTGTATGTGCCAAGAATATCATTGTTTGGTTGTATTGCCATGCTAGTGCGAGTTATTGTTTCAGTATGCCTCACGTATTACTCACGACGAGCATTTACTAAAATAATCGCTTTTGTGACGTTAACACGGAAGAGGGACCTAATTTATATTATGTTATGTTACGAATCATGGCTACCATATGCGCCATGTTGGATGTTATGTTCGTTTTCATGACAACCAGAATCAGACATGCCCATCTAGGCTTTAGTCAACGCCGGAAGTCAGCCCAAAATAATTCTAGTAGTTTTGGGCCCCATTTTCCGGTGACGTCACCGGATGTAGCGTTCATTGTTTGAGTACTTTATCTATGTAACGACTACAATTGTTTACCTCCTTTATACTCCAAGTGAGAGAGTTAGCTTTCCGTTAAATATTTGTGTTTATAGCTATTCTAAAGAATATTTAGTCATGCGTAATGAGTTTGGTAATTTGTCTTGTATATATGAATGCTTTATATTGAGCAGCTAGATCTCATTTTACAGCATAAATTATTACGCCACGCGAATATCTCCAAAAGTTGTGACGCTGGTTTACCCGTTGTTTGCCGGCAAGCATTCGCCACATACGATTGATCTTATTTCTACATAGACATATTGATGTTAATTGTATGTGTTCTCCACACTTACCCGAGTGTTCCTTCGTAAAGCTTAAGGAGCATATTAGCACGTTCACCTTTGTTATGTAAGATGCACTAATTACGCTAATTAACAAAAAAGTTAAGACTGTTCAGATCGTCGTGTGAATAGAAGGTGCAAACATTTGACAGTTTTTAATCCCAAACCATATTCGGTGTATATCTCGTCTACGAACCAGCTGTTTGCATAGGGTTACTATTTTAAACATTTGATAATGATCACTATGACATGTGTGCTATATTCTTCATGTATTGTCCTTTTTTATTAATTTTGATTTGTTTTACACCGTGTTATGCAGTGTGAGTTCTGATGTAGGTTTGTACCGACTTTAGATTTATACGGTTCACAGGGCATGTGAATTACAAGCGGCATTAATTCAAAATAAAACGATGAAACTAGCACTATTGTTACGAACGTGAAGATCATTGTTTTTTTCTGATATGCAGAACATTTCTTCAGAATTATGATTTAGTGTGTTGCTTTGCATCGTTTTTTTAAGTTGCAGAGGCTTTTTTTACAAACCCCTCTTTGTGATGCGGTGCATGTGGCATGTTGGCAATGATATCTTGTATTGCATTGATTATCTAAGGTCAATAAACCGAATACGCTTTGGCGAACATCGTACTTCATTGTTTTTGGTTATATCTTGTTATATATATCTTACACGGTGTGGTGGCCTCCCTAAGGTGGGATAGTGGACTACTTAAAATAACACTTTTTGATTATGAGAACATGGCGACAAGAGCAATGCTGACAAGCGAACGACTATATTACGGAATACGTGTGTAAAAACATGTGCTACAAATCAGACGTGACAATGAAATTCTCCAGTTTGAAATGCGTCACTTTGACCACATGTTAAACACTCAGTGGCGTGTTCCGCCCCGGTCCAATGCCGATCACTGGATCAAGTCCAACTTTTTTTTGCATAAACTTTGTTTATTTAAAGGAAACCGCCAGCATGGCCTCTAACGCTGCTTTACCGATTCAGATAATACCGAAGTGTCTGTCCTCCAAATTACATAATTTTCTGCTCCGTCTGTAGCTGACAATAAAATTTAGAAGATGTCGCTGCTTAACCAGGCGGCAGCCTTTTTTGGAGGTGTGTCCGCGATTGACTAATCAGTAGGCGATAATCTAATTATATTCAAACCGGAAATGACGCATACTGCATGAGCAAAACAAGAGCGCATGATCATCGCAAATATAAATAGCTGTAATTCTGACTCCAATCATGTTTTTTTACGGAGACACTCGTTGTAAGAGATATATCAATATGTTTGGATGCTATTTTTCCATGAAACATTGAGATCGTGGTCTACTGCGCGGCCTGGAACTGCCGCCATTCATCCGTGAATCACCGTGAAGAGTTCCCTCCGCGAGATAACCCCCAGTTCTAACGTAAGGCGGCGCCACATGAAGGGTCACAATATGGGGGCGGGTTGGTTTATTTTTGTTCTCCTTACCAGTCAGCCGAATCGAAGCGTTAACACTCGCCAATTCAATTTTATGATGTACACTTTCGGTGTAGATCGCGATTAGATTAGGTTGGACACCCGTTTTAACCTCCATATACTTGGCCATAACTGCTAGTGTCTATTTTGGCCACCCGCTACCGATAACGAATACGTGGGTGCCACAACGACAACTGTCATCCCGAGGAGAATAATAACACGATTGTTTACCATAGTTCTATCTTGAGTTGTTATCGGAGATTTGTGAGCACGTCTGCGCAGTAGGCTCTTCCACAGCCCCACCTCCGCTCGCTCAATCTGAGTGAGCTGGCCACGCAGCGGGGGGCTGTGGAGGAGACTGGTCTGCGCAGCGAGTTGTACGCCACTGTGAAAATGACCACCTGTCGTTCGAAACTCTGCGCCCTGTTGCTGGGATATTATCAACCCTCGGTATAGTTAGACTGTTCTATATCAGGATATGGGGACCGGCGTACCGTACGGACGGGTTTGATAAAAATATTGATATCTGCCGTTTCACGCACAAGAATTATCACAACTGATCTGCACGAAGCTGTACGTCAATGTTTGAATAAAGGCAAAACTTCGAAAAGTCGTCCTTTTGGACTCCTGACAAGCTGTGACATAGCCAGCGGACTAGCTATCACTGACACCTGGACATCGGGCCACTGTTCCCACTTGATGAACATACAACAGAGATCAATAGAACACACACAGGGACCGAGAACACGGGCGGCTCAAGGAATTTGAAAAGGGTGGGGATTCACTGAAAACGTGCAACCGGGGGTGGGGGGGAGGCTCTTTGGTCTCTAAAAACCTACGATAATCGCAGCTTTTGAGGGGGGGGGGGGTTTACGACCAGCGGAGGGGGGGGTGGGGCTTCACACCTCAGAAATCTTTATTTTGCATGGAATAACAGCCGTTAACATTTTTTAACATCAACTTGCTTGAGGGGGGGGGGGGATTAAACATGCCCCCTCCCCCCCCCCCCCCCTTGGATCTGCCACCGAAGAAACAAGTTGCATTCAACGAAATCAACCCCCTACCTAGCGCTTCTCTTGCTCAGGGCAGCGACGATAACATGGGCGGATCTAGGAATTAAAAGGTGGGGGGACTGAAAACTTGCGACAGATGGGGAGGGGGCTCTCTGCTCTCTGACAACTTGTGACCGGGGGGGGGGGAGGGGGCTCTCTGCTCTCTGACAACTTGTGACCGGGGTGGAGGTTGAAAATGACCGGGTGTCCACCAGTTCACGACCAATATTTACAAAAGAGAAATTGCAAACATTTTGACTTAAACATTCTGTAATACCCCCTTGCTTGAGAGGGGGATTTACACTCCTTTCCGTCATAGCTTCGATAGGTTTAATTAAATGTACGCACAAATCCCACCGCTTGGCTGAATATTTTTATATTTTCTACCCAAAAATCTGTAGAGAAATGTTCTACTTAGCGCCAAGTAGATGTGCGCAAAGCGCTTAGTATAGGCTTTATCATTGATTTCACTACTCGTCAGCTGTACGTTGAGGGATAATCATTTTGAATTTTGACAATAATGGACAAAATCAATACAACATTGTCTGTAACATAACAGCCTTTTACCTCGCTTTTTTTCGCAAAATGACTATGAAGATGGAAATTGTGTCGGTAATTCTGAGGGTCGGGACGTGGACAATACCTGATTGATACCGAAGTTGATCGAGTCACTGGCCGTACAGCCATAGTCGTTAGATGGGGATTATCGCAACCTAAAAAACGCCAGGAGTAAAACCAAGGAGTGTAATGTATTACACTCTTTGGTAAAACTACCGAAACGCTACGCCGCCAAAGGATGACGGGAAAAACTTACGCATTCAAAGTTATTGAAGACCAACATGATTGGTGATGTCACGCGGCGTCATGTAAGCAACTATACACCTTGGCGCAAGTGCCCCCAGGCAAGCCCACTTCTCTAGGGGCACAACGGTAACAATGTTAAAATCCTTCGACGTTAGTAGGGAATCGAGTGTAGCTTTTATTATAATGTGTGCTTGAACAATCATAGTGTTTTCATATTCTATATACCTTGTTCTATCATCTGACATCAATAAAGTGTGTCGACACTAGGTTATTTCTGTTATATTTTTGCGAAGAAATGTTGGAGCACATAACTGTTCCCGACCAGCCGTCCGCCATATTTGTTTTGGGCGGATGCCGGTACCTGTGTATGCGACTTGGTTCCTCCTCCCCGTTAGCATATGACTCTCCGCTAGAGGGCCTTGTCAGTCGCTCACTTTGAACTTAAGGACAACAGCAGCGCCCTCTTTCACGGGTCATTGACTGTTACAAAGTTTGGGACCCGGGCTACAGATGGTTCAAATGGTGGCGGGATTCGCCAGGTGGCGCTGCACATGCATGGCGGTTGGTAGGGAAAAGTCGCATGCTCCAACATTTGTTCGCGAAAATATGACTGCAACATTCTAGTGTTGACACACTTTCTTGATGTCAGAAGATAGAACAAGGTATATAGAATACGTAAGCACTATTATTGTACGCGCCCACATTATAATAAAAGCTACAGTCGATTCCCTACTAACGTCGAAGGATTTTAACATTGTTACCGTTGTGGCCATAGAGAAGCGGTCTTGCATGGGGGCACTTGCGCCAAGGCTAGGCCTAGCTCTGGTAATTTAGAATAGTGTAAATTATAGCCGCACGTCAGAAAACTCTCCAACCTCTTATACATAGAAAACGTGGAGATGCTCTGACAGTAAAAGTTGAAAGAGGCCGATTGATATGGGCTGGTTCACAGACATATGCGAACCGGTAAACAAAACACTGTACGTCAATATATATGTCAACATGCTGGGTGTATAGTTGGCGCAAGTGCCCCCAGGCAAGCCCGTTTCTCTAGGGGCACAACGGTAACAGTGTTAAAATCCTTCGACGTTAGTAGGGAATCGACTGTAGCTTTTATTATAATGTGGGCGCGTACAATTATAGCGCTTACGTTTTGTATATACCTTGTTCTATCTTCTGACATCAAGAAAGTGTGTCAACACTAGATTGTTGCAGTCATATTTTCGCGAACAAATGTTGGAGCATTTTGGACTTTTCCCTACCAACCGCCATGCGTATGCAGCGCCACCTGGCGAATCCCGCCACCATTCGAACTATTTGTTGCTTGGGTCCCAAAATTTGTAACAGTCAATGACCGGTGAAAGAGGGCGCTGCTGTTGTCCTTAAGTTCAAAGTGAGCGACTGAGAAGGCCCTCTAGCGGAGTGTCATATGTAACGGAGAGGAGGAACCAAGTCGCATTCACAGGTACCGGCATCCGCCAAAAACAAATATGGCGGACGGCTGGTCGGGAACAGTCGTGTGCTCCAACATTTCTTCGCGAAAATATAACAGAAACAACCTAGTGTCGACACACTTTATTGATGTCAGATGATAGAACAAGGTATATAGAATACGCAAACACTATGATAGTTCGAGCACACATTATAATAAAAGCTACAGTCGATTCCCTACTAACGTCGAAGGAGTTTAACATTGTTACCGTTGTGCCCCTAGAGAAGCGGGCTTACCTGGGGGCACTTGCGCCAATGTCACTCCATGTACAGCTCGCGGGCTTCAACGTGCGACTGTGCTCGTGTCACTGTAAAAAAAGCTGCGTAGCAACGAATTTCAACCATTACCGGAACTTGACCCCAACTGACGTCAGAGCTGGAGCTGGATGTGACGTCAAAGCTGGAGCTGCAGGGATGTGACGTCAGAGCTGGAGCTGCAGGGGTGTGACGTCAGAGCTAAATAATTAAGACATCCACATTTTATTTCATTTCGCTAAAATATATTTAGCAACTATATTTTTAGTTTTTGGACGCTTTTTTTGTCGGTCTTTTCCACATACATAGTGGGAGTAACAATCTGGATGTTACCTAAAGGTCTATGTTATATGGGACAATATGGGAGTCACCTAACGGTGGTGTTGGGGGTGGAGACTCTGTGGTCTCTATGAGGGGTCTGGAAAGGGGGGGGGGGTGCCGGAGTCCAGTGTCGAGTTAAACAAATTCTCAGTGTCTAATCTCCAAAGTGTAGTCTGTTTTTCTAAAATACCACTGTGCCGCTTTTTCAGATCCTCGGTTCGGAATTTGGGGGTCAATGTCGCATGTCGATTTTTCAAATATCAAATGTGTCGCGTGTCGCCACTTACCCCTTCCAGACCCCTTCTATGGGTGGTGGAGATTATGGAGGGGTGGTGGAGACTATGGGTGAGGGAGGGGGGGGGGGGGGTCGACGTAACGACGTAGCGCATTGGGCCGTATTCATAATCCCCTCGTAAGTTACGCACGATAAGTGCGCTTTCGTCTGAGCCTCACCAGCTCGTTGTGCTGGTGCTCATGATTAAGAAATCCTCTTCAACATAATTCTAGCCCTTTCTTAATTCCGAAAATCCACTTCTTGGGTGACTACTTATGTATTTTGAACCCGGTAATCGCTCGACAAATCTTCCACTTATAGCTAAGTCTAGTGGCGTAGCCTAAGTGGCGATCATGAATACGGCCCCAGGACTACGAGAAGTTACGGCGCGAACGTGGTCACGGGTATACTTACTGCAGTCGATCTACCGCCACAACGGCGCACAACAACGTAAAACGGTGTTACTCGTCACTCGAGTAAAAACCCAATGCATAACAAATATATATTAAAGACACAAGTGGGACATCCGGTCAGGCTGGCTGGACGAAGGCGGGGACGGCGGGGTGCGCAGGTACGTGACGGTGACGGCGAGGGTACAGACGTGGTGTCGAGGGACAGGATCGGATTGGACGGGTGTGAGGGGATCGAGGGCGGGAGGGGAGGGGGAGGGAAAGGGGGCGGGGGTGGAGGAGCGAAGGAGGCTGGTTACACACACACCAGGCGGCGGCATCAGTGACCGTGAACACCAAAGGGCGTCTGAGTGTGCATGCGCTCCACCGCTGGCGAGGCTCATAAAACACTCGTTGAGTTAGCTATGACGCTCATTTTTACGGCTATCGTATTCTTGTGAAGAGCGATCGCGATCGCGACCCGCAAACGACGATATCGCCGTTTTAGCCGCCGCTCAGAAAGGTTCTCTTTCGCGTATTTGGCATCAGCGAAGGATAGTTCGTGAAACGGGATTACTTTTTTTGCCTGTCCGTACGTACGATTGTCATGGCCTTCTCGCTGAGACCAGGGAGCCCCGGCTTGCTGTTGGCAATGCTGTCGCTGTCCCTCGCTGCACTTGGCCCAGGTAAATAAAAAACGACCGGGACTCCTGGATAAGGAACCTTAGTTAAACATTGGTGTTCTCTGCCGTATAAGCTAGCTTGAATACGGTCGCTGGCTGCCGTGGCTTCAAAGTCCATCTCCAATGTTAAAGCCCTTGGGGAGCGGCGGGAGCATGCGTGCACAATATGATGCTCCGGTCGATCAGTAGCCACCAAATGTGGCCTCAACCTCCCCATTGTTTTGTTTTGCATTGAACTAAATCTTTTCTCATCGATATTTTTCGGGCGAAACGCACTTCAAAACCAGGGTAATTAATTTAGCCCAAATTTTCCACCGTTACGATCGATGATTGTAGTAATGTGAGCCTGTACGTGAGCACATACTAGGCCACTAGTGGTCTGGAAGGGCGATCCATTGTCTAGTGTCCATATATCGCATTTTCCAATTACAGTGCCGCTGTCGTATTTTTCGAGTAGCTAAAGTAAAACTGGCGGTGTCGAATTTTGGCTTGATCGCTGTCGGAATTCGCATCCCAATGTCGATTTGTACAAAACCCGGCAATGTCGCATGATGGCATTTATCCCTTCCATGCAGACCCCTTACAACTTAAAATTTTAAACGAGCATTTTCACCTTGCTCACCCTTTGTAGCATTATGTACAGTTACACACATTTTGCGACAAGAGGCGTGACCCGTCCTGTACCTAAAATGGCGTTTTCTAAAGTTATGCATGTCATGTATATGCAAACTCCTTGTACTTATATGTCCAATGCAGGTACTGTGCCTGAAATACAATTTAGATAATTTACCATTGAAGGATATTACATCAGGGAGAGACAAATTATGTAACCAAGGCCTACATATGTATAAGCTAGATGTGCCCTAAATAATGTTTACGCGTGACTCATCGTCGTTCAGTGTGGGTGAAATCAAGGTTCGCATCCTGTTTTTTTAAGTGGAAGTATGTCACCATAGGAGAGTATCAAACGTACGGGCATGTGTTACAATGCTAAATATAGTCCGGCGGCTGTTTACTGTGGTATAGCAACTCTCTATGTCTAGTCGATGCGATCTCGTACTGTGTATACAGGCATTATCATACCAGAGCTGCCGACAACTTGTCTTGGCGATAATGCGGGCTCTCGGTCGATTTGCGCATGCCACTTAAATCGCATCAGGGTCAGGGTCGGCCCATCAAATCAAGTTCCCTCCGTCAGAGGCAGTGTCATAGTGTTAGAGTCAAGGTCATTGCATCAGAGTCAAGGTCATTGCATCAGAGTCAGGGTTATTGGCATCAGAGTCACTGTCATTGTGTTAGAGCCAAGGTCATTACATGAGAGTCACTGTCATTGCGTTAGAGTCAAGGTCATTACATCAGAGTCACTGTCATTGCGTTAGAGTCAAGGTCATTGCATCAGAGTCGGGGTTATTGACATCAGTCAGTGTCATTGCACCAGTCACTGTCATTGCGTTACTCAAGGTCATTACATCAGAGTCAGGGTGGGCGCATCAGTTAGGGTGGGCGCATGAGAATCAGGGTAGGCGCATCAGAATCAGGGTGGGCGCATCAGTTAGGGTGGGCGCATCAGAATCAGGGTGGGCGCATCAGAATCAGGGTGGGCGCATCAGAATCAGGGTGGGCACATCAGAATCAGGGTGGGCGCATCAGAATCAGGGTGGGCGCATCAGAATCAGGGTGGGCGCATCAGAATCAGGGTGGGCGCATCAGAATCAGGGTGGGCGCATCAATTAGGGTGGGCGCATCAGTCAGGGTGGGCGCATCGGAATCAGGGTGGGTGCGTCAGAATCAGGGTGGGCGCATCAGTTAGGGTGGGCGCATCAGAATCAGGGTGGGTGCATCAGTCAGGGTGGGCGCATCAGAATCAGGGTGGGCGCATCAGAATCAGGGTGGGCGCAACAGAATCAGGGTGGGCGCGTTCACTCAGGGTGGGCGCATCAGAATCAGGGTGGGCGCATCAGAATCAGGGTGGGCGCATCAGAATCAGGGTGGGCACATCAGAATCAGGGTGGGCGCATCAGAATCAGGGTGGGCGCATCAGAATCAGGGTGGGCGCATCAGAATCAGGGTGGGCGCATCAGAATCAGGGTGGGCGCATCAGTTAGGGTGGGCGCATCAGTTAGGGTGGGCGCATCAGAATCAGGGTGGGCGCATCAGTTAGGGTGGGCGCATCAGAATCAGGGTGGGCGCATCAGTTAGGGTGGGCGCATCAGTTAGAGTGGGCGCATCAGAATCAGGGTGGGCGCATCAGAATCAGGGTGGGCGCATCAGTTAGGGTGGGCGCATCAGAATCAGGGTGGGCGCATCAGTTAGAGTGGGCGCATCAGAATCAGGGTGGGCGCATCAGAATCAGGGTGGGCGCATCAGTTAGGGTGGGCGCATCAGAATCAGGGTGGGTGCATCAGTCAGGGTGGGCGCATCAGAATCAGGGTGGGCGCATCAGAATCAGGGTGGGCGCAACAGAATCAGGGTGGGCGCGTTCACTCAGGGTGGGCGCATCAGAATCAGGGTGAGCGCATCAGTCAGGGTGGGCGCATCGGAATCAGGGTGGGTGCGTCAGAATCAGGGTGGGCGCATCAGAATCAGGGTGGGCGCATTAGAATCAGGGTGGGCTCATCAGAATCAGGGTGGGCGCATTAGAATCAGGGTGGGCGCATCAGTTAGGGTGGGCGCATCAGAATCAGGGTGGGCGCATCAGTTAGGGTGGGCGCATCAGAATCAGGGTGGGCGCATCAGAATCAGGGTGGGCGCAACAGAATCAGGGTGGGCGCGTTCACTCAGGGTGGGCGCATCAGAATCAGGGTGGGCGCATCAGTCAGGGTGGGCGCATCGGAATCAGGGTGGGTGCGTCAGAATCAGGGTGGGCGCATCAGAATCAGGGTGGGCGCATTAGAATCAGGGTGGGCTCATCAGAATCAGGATGGGCGCATTAGAATCAGGATGGGCGCATCAGTTAGGGTGGGCGCATCAGAATCAGGGTGGGCGCATCAGTCAGGGTGGGCGCATCGGTTAAGATGGGCGCATCAGAATCTGGGTGGGCGCATCACAATCAGGGCCATTACACCAGAGTCATGCGTTAGAGTCAATGTCATTATATCAGATAGAGTGAGAGTTGACGTATTGGATTCAAGGTCATTCCGTTGAACTCAAGGTCATTGCGTCAGAGTGGCATCAGATTCAGGATCATTGCACCATAGTCACTGTCAGTGAGTGATAGTCAAGGTCATTGCATCAGAACCAAGGTCATTGCACCCGAATCTCTGTCATTGCGTTAGAGTCACAGTCGTTGTGTCAGTGTCAGGGTCAGCGTATTAAAAATCAAGGTCATTGAATGAGAGTCAGTATTGGCACATCAGGATCAGGTTTGGTACATCAAAGTCAATGTCATTGCATCAGAGTCAAACGCACTGCATCGGAGTCACCGTCATTTCGTTAGAATCAAGGTCATTGCATCAGAGTCATTGTCATTCGATCGAGTCAGGGTCGACGTATCAAAGTCAAGGTCATTGAATCAGAGTCAGGATTGGCACATCGGGATATCAGGTTCGGTGCATCAGGGTCAAGGTCATTGCATCAGGATCTGAGTCGGCGCATAGTTTGGTTGGTTATTCAGGACGCTTTAACCACTTTTGGTAGCTTCAATGGGAGAAGGAAGGGAGAGTGGAGCCATGTCTCCGGGGGTAACCCCCTACTCTTTACGAAGAAGGACATGGGATCTTTATCTTGCGACCACACAACATGTCCACGGCAGGGCTCGAACCATCGATCCACGCGCCGTTAGGCTCTCAGGTGACCAGAGCACTCAATGCGAGCGCTCTAGCCCACTGAGCTATCGCGCGGTCGGCGCATTGGAGTCAGGGTCGGCGCATTAGTCGCGCCGAAAAGCTAACGATTCGAAGCCATTGAAATGTATGAGCCGGAGACAAGTGTGTGGCGAGCCTAGTCTGCGTCGATCCTATTTTGGAGAACATCATACCGGTTTAAATAATTAATGTCCTGTTGTAACAATTAATATTCTGTTGTGATAATTATTGTTCTGTTGTAATAATTAATGTTCCGTTGTAATAATTAATGTTCTGTTGTAATAATTATTGTTCCGTTGTAATAATTCATGTTAATGTTCTGTTGTAATAATTAATGTTCCGTTGTAATAATTAATGTTAATGTTCCGTTGTAATAATTAATGTTAATGTTCCGTTGTACTAATTAATGTTCTGTTGTAATAATTAATATTCTGCTGCAATAATTAATGTTCTGTTGTAATAATGAATTGTCGATTTAAATAATGAATTGTCGATTTAAATAATGTATTACCGATGTGAATCGTTAATGTTCTGCACAATATACATCAATTGCCGTTACTTACACGAGAAAATAATATGAACAGAATTGAATATGAGATACGAGGACGTTGTATAAATATTTTTTTTGGTTGTGCCATGCTTCAGCACTGGCGATCCGCTGTTACACGTGTAACTCGAGAAACGGCGCCTGTAACGACCCAGTAGACGGTAGCAGCGGCCTTGACCTGGCAGACGACTGCACCGTCTGCTACAAGGTCAAGACGGTTGAAGTGCAGTTCGCCACATCCTCCAGAGATGCCTCAAGTAATTAATCAAAGAAATTAATATTTAGACTTAAATGTTTTTAAATGGGAAAACTTCTCTCTCTCGATCGGTGCATTGAAACCCGTTTTCTTCACAAAAGATCTCCAAAATGGCGGTGGGCTAGAGGCCCGAGATGTGGGGGATGGCGGGGTAGGGGGGTGCTCGGGACGTGCCGCTGGAAAGGGTGCCCCCCCCCCCCCACCTCCTCCCACGAGGGTAGAGGTGATCCTCGGCGTCTGAGTGGGGTGGGAGGGAGGGGCGGGGGGGGGGGTGGAGCCGTTATATAACACGCGCTCTGCGGCGAGAAGGAAAGGTAAGTTTTAGGCGGGATTAATGATGAGGCGCGTTCCCTGCCTCTGCTCGTATGATAGCTGTTACCAACCTAGTTCTCAGCCTCGATCCATGAACCCAACAAAAAACACGACGATTACAGTTTTTTTGAAGTGCTTACTTCAGTTACACTCGGAAAAAAGAACGTATTTCAAGTGAGCGTGTCTTGAATACAAGTCCCCGACAGTCCGAATCATCATGAGGTAAAAGTAACAGCGAATCCGCTTTTTCATTTTGCTTGCCATAAGGCATAGGCCTACGTAGCCATACGTACTCATCATGGTAGTGAGAGTAATTAAATAACATCCTCTGCTCCTAGCTCTGACATCAAAAGCATCACCAAGGTCAAAACCGTCACCATGTTTGTTTCTACATCAAAAAGTGTTGTGCTATTCAAAACCTTCACCTTGGTGGTGGTTTTGATGGGCTGGTCAGAGCTACTCTGTGCTGGGGCCACGAACATTTTTCCATTGCTGCTTAGGTTGATCTTGGCATTTTGCCGTGCAAGGATTAACGCAATTAACAATAACATAGGGTCAAAGAGTTCAAGGTGTCCGAAAATAACATTAATGAAAATGGAACGCCTTTGTCTGGTGCGGTAGACTACTTGTGACACACTGGATGCCAAAAGTCACGCATTTGTTGCCAAACTTGATAATTCTGATGGCTAAATTTGACGTAGTTTTACGTGGGACAGAGGGACTGTAGGGTAAGAGCGACGTTTTTTACTGGAACTTCAAGCGCTATCTTCTCGTCGCACCGTCCCATATAGGGTCTGTAAGTGACATCACAGACAGCGCGCGCTTACCTCGGCCTCTGCCGGGAGGTCGAGTACCCAGAATGCTTGTTTCTAGAGGTGAGCGCGCTGTCTGTAACCTCACTTCACGGACGTAAGTGCTCATTGGCGCGAACCACCGGGGTTTATAGGTTTTTGCTCTGTAGGTTTTGCTCCAAAAGTGAAATGAAAGAACAGGATTGATGTTTCTGACCGGTTTTGTGGACACAAGGGGTAAATTAGGTCAAGAAATCTCGGCGGGCAATGCATCATTCGGATGAAATACTATAGATTGATCCACTGGGCTTTATAGGTAACCAATACTGAGGCCCCAGATCAGATCGCCCAAGTGTTCGAATGCTCTGCCACACCATGACGAAGCTCACGCATTTCAGGTTTTGCGGAAGGGTAATTGATTGTTGTATGGCTAATCTATATCGTAAGTGGACCTTACTTACAAGTCTACACACATCACGGGGTAGGGTCTAGTAAGGCGATAACCAAAGCGAAAAGGGCCGCCCCGATAGCTCAGTGGGTTAGAACGCTCGCATTAAACGCTCTGGCCACCTGAGAGCCTAACGGCACGTGGTTCGAGCCCTGCTGTGGTCGTGTCTGTGTGGTCGCAGAATAAAGATCCCATGAATTTCTTAGCAAAGAGTAGGAAGTTACCCGGGGGACATAACTCCGCTCTTCCCTTTCTTCTCCCATTGACGCGATATGACCAGTGACGGATTTCACGAACGCAGTTTAGCCGACTACGGGGCTTAGTCAAGTCAAGTTAAGTTAAGTTAACTTAGTTAAGTTAACATGTAAATGATGGACGATTTTAGCCGACTAAGCCTAGCGGCCGGCTAAATTATAGAAAGTAGAACTATAAAAAAGGACCACAAAATTGGTTAAAGCGTCTTAAACATACAACTAACCAAGGCACGTTTCGTTTGCGGGCTGTTATGTTAATAAAATACCATCACAATTAATATATCGACCCTTAATGCATACTTCTATTGTTTCCTCGGAGTCGTGTTTTGCCGGTAAGGACCTGCGAAGCATGAGTTGGAGGTTATTATTGTACCAGAGCGGGTCATTATAATTCCATCACAATAATGACTCCTCGCTCACATACTCCATGCCATCGCCGCCTCCTCGGAGGACACAATAGAAATAAACATTAAGCCAGATAAGGAATGAGTTGCAGGTCCTTATTGGAAACTCACAACTTCTCGGCTACGCCTCGAAGTTCTTCGTTCCCAATACGGACCTACAACTCATTCCTTATCTAATACATCAGACACATATCAAAAACTTTCAATACCACACTAGTTTGTTCTGCATTGCTCTGTAAATAATACCGCATTTAGTCTTCTGTCCCTCTCGTTACAGTCCCAGACAGTACGAGTCAGCGAGGTTTTGTCCATTGGGTAGACTTTGTATTCAGAGTATAGTGATCTGAAGCGTTAATCAAATAGATGGAGTTTTCTCTGTCCTGGTGGTACGTGTTCTCTTAACAGCTTGACGAATTTACCATGCGACCGTTATCGGCATATCCAACTGAGTTAATCTGATAAGACAAACGTAGAGAACGTATCCTGGGCTTAGTTGGTCTACCGATGGTCTACACCAAGGGAAATTACGCATTATATGGCTGCTAACCTGGGTCGAGGTTAATATATAACATGTCCGACGCGATACATGTCGTTAAGGTGACACAGCACAGTAGTTGACATCCCCATGCCTTTGTCAGTTCTGTGATTTAGAGTCAGCACTTTGACGTCGCACACGTTCAGTATCCATACATTGAGATCGTGTTAGAGGTTTATTGCTTCCACACTGTAAAAGTAAAATCTTCAGCAAACACCGAAAAACCGGGGTTTTCGCCTCGAAACTTGGTTTGTCCATCGATAAACACCGGGGTGATAAACCTGGGTTATCAAAATGCGCATGATATCGATCGAAAAAAAGTTGCTTAATTTCGAAATAGACCGTTATCATGAAAAAAAACTTTCATGAAGTTAATTAATGAATTTGTTTCCACTGTCATACCCCCCCCCCCCCATAGCCGAAAACAGAGATTATCTGTTTATCCCCATAGCCGAAAACAGATTATCTGTTTATCCCCATAGTCAAAAACAAATTATCTGTTTATCCCCATAGCCGAAAACAGAGATTATCTGTTTATCCCCATAGCCGAAAACAGAGATTATCAGAAATCCGGGTATTGCTACATGTTACGAACAACTCTTTTTTTCGACGAGAAACCTGGTTTAACGACGAAAAATTTGGTTTATCGGTGATAAACTCGGTTTTTCTCGCGATATGCCAAGTTCTTCGAAAAGCTCGAGTTTTTCTCGCGATATGCCAAGTTCTTCGAAAAGCTCGAGTTTTTCTCGCGATATACCAAGCTCTTCGAACAGCTAAGTTTTTGGGCGATCGACAAACCGAATTTTTCAGCGAAAAAACTCATTTCATGATTTTATAACCGTTATAGAGCATCAGTGATAATAATTTGCGAATGTGATATCAGACAGCATGCACGTCATGACCTCTCATTTCATTGTTGCAGCCAACGTCTTTACCAGCCGTATGTGTGTTGCCGACGAAGGCACCAAAGACTGGTATTTGGACGGCGGGTCTGGCTCCGAAGTGGTCGGCACCTACTGCTCCAACGACCTCTGCAACTCGGCTGACGTCATCACTACGTCACTACGCACGTGCATCGCGTTGGTCATACTTGGCGCAAGCGCTGTTCTGAGACTCTCACATTAAGTTTACTATCGTTAGATATATAACTGTTCTTATAGAAATCAATCGGTTCTTAAAATTAGCAAGGATATGTTTACATATTTCTATACGTGGTTTAAACGAGAAAAGAAATCCACTTATATATACAATAATAGCTATAAATAATGTGTGTATACCGGTAAATAGATATACATTTCTCTCTATAGAATAACGACACGCTTGCTCCATGCATTATATGTGCAGTATTCAGCTTCCAACGTAATTATTGTTTTGCATTTTGTAGTATGTAAAAAATATGGAGGTATAGGTTGTCAGTAGTAAATCAATTTTTCCGGAGAAATTGTGATTTCATCTGTGATCAATAAATACAATTAACCGGTGATGAAGTATTGCTATTTGACATATGTCTCACATGACGGTACAGTTTTGTTTTTATTGTACAAATTGGAAATGTGTTAAAGCGGGTGTCCAACCTAATTTATTCGCGATCTGCACTGAAAGTTTACATCTTAAAATTAAATTGGCGAGTGTTAAAGTGTCCGTGTCACAATTTTGTTTAGCTCAGGGTTAACTTTGTTTACGGAAGACAAACAAATAAGAATTTGTTTTAATGGGAGTTTACAGTTTTATTTCACGATATCACTGTAAACGCGTTCGTAAAAGTAGCAAAAGTGAGGTCCGGCGGGTTCAATTCTGGGAGCATTACATCTGAGCGTTAGTTAGGAATTCCCCAATGACGTCACAAGATTGACAGGTGAGCTTTGATGCAGTGCGTGGGCATCTGTTGTCGAGGGCCTGTATTGTTCTCATGGTTGAGTGCTTTTCGTTGAGTTTAAGCCAATGAGCAGAGAAAATCTGAGTCTCAATGTAAAAGCACATGCGTTTGTATTCCCCTTTGACGTCACTTTCCTCACTCACAGAATTTAAATCGGCATGTGCGAAAACAAATGGAAAAAGTATTCCCTTCTACTATTTGGGGCGTTATAACTTGATAATATAAGCGTGGAAACACAGAAGATTAATATGAGCTAAAGTTATTTTGGCGTGGCACCTAATGTTTAACGCTTCGATGCGGCCGACTGGTAAGGAGAAAAAACCTCCGTCTGTCTCCCATGCTGGTACGTACGGTTTGTTTTTGTTGTAGAAATTGGAAAGGTAATTTTTTTGCAAAGCAAAAGGGGACGACAGGACAGAGGTATGCGTAATAATTCGCACCATTCGTAGGTTCTAAGAAGTGGGGATTATGTGTGTCTTATTGTCTTTGTAATTCGAAATCCTCTTTCATGCACAGGTGCGTTGCAGTCGTAAGACAGATGGGGAAATGGACGACATAATACATGTAGTTAGTATATTGGTTGTATATTCAGGACGCTCTAACCAGTTTTGGTCATATCGCGTCAATAGAAGAAGGAAGGGAGAGTGGAGCCATATCCCCGGGGGTAACCCCCTACTCTTTGCGAAGAAGGACCCATCGATTCACGTGCCGTTAAGCTCTCGGGTGGCCAGAGCACTCAAGACGAGCGCTTTAAATCACTGAACTATCGGGCCGGCCTCTTGTAGTTTGTATGAAAAGAAGAGGGATGCGTTTGACGTCTATCTTGGGATTCTGGGTCTCTTGATCCCTCAACAAGAGGACTTTGAGGAGCCTGATTCATAGCCTGATAACGTCTTTCAGGAAAACATGAAGACGGTTTTACCCTTCAGCGCCAGCATAAATTAGTTGTTGAGTACGTGTAGATCTATACTCAGTGATTACGGTGACATGCACCAGTGCCAATTAATAAACGCCTTTTTGTATTTGTATGCCGTCACAGACACTGCTATAGTGCCTCGAGCACTCTCACGTAACGTTAATTGATCGCGACGCTGCGACGCCCGGTGTGAATTGCTTTGTCCCCCCATGCGCAGCTGCTCCCCATAAGCAAATTACATGATATTGAGACCCTCGCCGCTCCGTGTGTTTGTACGATGCCATTATGATAGATACAGTGGGGCACTCTCTGCCTGCGACTCACTCCGCTAGGGCTCCATTATATCTCGGTAAAAGCCAGCTTGCGTAGCGCCACCGTGCGGGGAGCTCGACAGGGGGGACATCTCCGCATGGGAGACAATACCCGCATACCACACCGCGATCTCCCGGCAGAGGGCGTTCCGCTTACGCTCCCTCTGCTGGCAGAGTGACCACACTGGCCAATGAAATATAGGCCCACCTACAATTAAGTCAGTTTTTTGATAATATCGGCAAATTAACGGCCTTTCATGTGCTCTTATATACCTTGTTATATAGCCAGTGTGATCTGGGTGAAAACCACGTGAGAAAAATTAAATTATGAGCATTTGTCATTTGGGAATACATTTATTAGTCGTTAGGCGATGGTTCGCCACAATATTGAGGATTAATATCCACAGAACATGTATTCATATATAAGAACATATATAAAATTGTAGATAGTGGGATATTAGAGACTGTTATTATACTTTGAATTGCCCCCCCCCCCCTCCTCCCCTGGATCTGCGCCTCAGACCGCAGAGCTGTTTCCAGGGAAACCGGCGCACATATACATCACTATATATATATACACATTGAAAATAATGCGAGCTATTTGAAAATGCTAGCGCTAGCTCTAACGGAGGCGCTGGGGCTGGTGCATCGAGTGTTTGGAGGCCCTTAATTATCATGTGAGCAAAGGTAGTGCCCTGCCCCACGTCATCTTAGGATCCGTGCCTCGGGTGCCTTCTTTGATGCCATATAAGTTCTCATCGGTTTTTTTTGGGAGACAGCAATAGGTTTTGCGCAAATATGGTCAACATTGCTTTATATTGCGAAAGAAAGTAATAGTATAGACTAACAGGTTGAAGCACAATGGTTTGAGTGTGGAACGTGAGTTTATGACCTGAGAGATGGCATGTCAGCAAAGAGTTGTGCATACGACCTTATTGCAATAGACGCTTTTTTAAAAATTTGAAATGATGTAAGTCATAATGCAATCATATACTATTCCATCGACTGCAGCCCCTAGAAGATGGTTGCTTTCAAGGCAACATGCTCAATCAAGCAAATTATGAAAACAGGTTGGTTGGTTAGTTGTATATTCAGGACGCTGTAACCACTTTTGGTCATATCGCGTCAATGGGAGAAGGAAGGGAGAGTGGAGCCATGTCCCCGGGGGTAACCCCCCTACTCTTTGCGAAGAAAGACATGGGATCCTCATCTTGCGACTATACAGACATGGCCACAGCGGGGCGCGAACCTATGGAAATAGGATTTCCTCTCCTGCTAACGGAACAATGCTAGGATTACATCCTTGGCTACATCCGGGGGGCGAACAGATTGTGTACGTTGTGAATATTCCTCTACACTTTCCAGGCTTCGTGCTGGATTTACTTAGTGCTGAACAAATGAATGTGGCAGTGATTATTGATAATAAAGATATTTTAAATGTTATATTCAAAAGAAAATATTCCCAGACAATAGAAACTGACTTCCAGTTCACCCCGTTACGTTACATATATAATATGCAATATAATAGATAACAGAAGTAGAATATTGTAACATGTTGCATCTGAAGAACTTAAAGAGTTTTATTTGTGCTTATTTTGATTGTGCGTGAAACAAAATGACATACTACATTCTTTCTTGAGAAAAAAATTAAAATTTATTCGGATTTCTCTCAAATACATTGAACCTTATATTACACGGACAAAATACAACTGGACACACACAAACACGAAGTCTGCCTCTGTTTGTCTCCTAAAAATAATAATATGCAGTGATAACGTCATCCTCGCGAATGACCCACAACCGTCACCTTAAGCGGTGTGGATCGGCAACTGAATTCTGGACATACTTTAAAGTACAGTTGCTCATTTACATCATCCATTGAGATCTTACAATGTGTCTTACAAAGCATCTCACACATGTGGCATAGCAGGGTTCTTCAACTGCATAGTCACTCAGATCGACTGGCCAGCGTGTTCAAAATCATAACCATGGTCACATTCCAAGGGCATCAAAATACTTTGAACAGATTCCACCAGGGCGTTATCGCTTCCACGTAATTTTACTACTTACTAGCAACATTTGAGGTAACAGTTTCAGGAACACTGATTACGATGTCGACTTCAATGCATAGTGTCTGTCTTATACCGCGACAACTTACAGATAAAAAGAGATGCAAAATCAGATCATGTGACAACTACGAACCTTCTTTACGAGGCCAATATTGAAAGGTCAACGCCAAATATGGGGTATGTTACGTTACATATATGACGTCACTCGTTTACTACCCGTCACCATGGCGACGTGTAGTCATCCCAGGTGGCGGATGCTGCGAACACTGTCGGTGACGTCATATATTGTGAAGGCTATTTTTTCTCAAAGCTGAAACACCACTGGTGACATCATGTTGAGATGGGTGTTTTTTCTTTGCATTTAAACTCTTCTCCAAGGTGATAGCCAAGTGCCAACAATGACATCATACCAATATGTTATAAAATACCAACGATGACGTCATACCAATATGTTCTAGTATTCCACTGAGCAATTACGGCCGATGACGTCAGCCTTAGTTACTCATATACCCTCACCGTGGGAGATCCTCACTGAGCAGACTTAACAGACGTCATGACATTATCCTCATGCACCCGTTGCCCTTGGATACCATTGTTGTATACTGGCAGTACTGAGTGAGCACAGGCTGATGACGTCATGAGCAGACAGACGACACATAAATACAAGCTATGTACACGTTCTCTCCCAGACAAATATCTTAACTCACAAGTGGAGGCGAGTGATGTATAAAATGGCATAGACTACGGTGAGTATACGCTAACTAAGTTATTTGGAATGATAATGGAGGGTGCGAACAGCGATGAAGGAATGAGAGTTTGTACAGCGCTATGAAGTGGGCTTAACGAATAGGACGACGTGCCAAACAACCATCAAAGTTCTGTACAAAACTATCACGTGACAATTTTAGTGCATACGTACCAACGAGGCTACATTGCTTGCTACTTAAGACACACAGGCAAACACGCTACTACCCCTAAGAGCTATCATACAGTTCCCGACTTACTTACACCATTCACCTTTTAGAACGATAACAATACATTAGAAGATATTACTCTTTTTTGTGACGAAACAGGATTTGTACCAAACCTAACCCGCTGATTTTGTTTTTGTCATTTTTTGTCAGCAGGTCGTATTTGTTATAAGGCCACTACTGTCTATAGACTTGGCGAGATACATTTTGTCAAAGTTCCAATGTCTCGCCTGGCTCCAGGATCCCACGTTAGCAGGTCCCAGTGCTGGCCCCACACCCGGCTCCGTCCTTGCTTATACTAAATACCGAAAGCGATCAATTAATTATTCAATCACATAACGTTGCAAAGTACGAAACAAAAAGAAACCTAGAGGTATGTGTGAGATTACAAACCGGCTGGACAAGGATGCCGGGTGCCGGTGAAGGTAAAATACGGACTAACTAAGAAGCCTGTTAGCGCTGTACATCCGTGCTATGACGACCTTGACGACACCAAGAGTCGGCGCTGACGTGCGCGCGCACACACCACCCCCAAGTGCCTCCGTGTGACGTCATCGACACGAGTCACGTGACCACAGTATACACAATGAGCTTTAGTTAAAGACTCGAGGTAAACGACTACAAATGACCTAAACATAAAACAAACTCTCCTCTCCGCGATAAAACAGAATACTCAGCGCAGAAAATGGCAGCAATACGGCTGTTGGACAATATTGGGTGTCCTGGCACAAGTTGACCTGTATGGCAGTACCCGCAAGGGGACCAGGCGGGCTTGTGTCCAGCCTCTGCCCAACCACCACTGAACTCCACCGCACCGACGATAGACAAGGTACCGTATGTCACCACAGCCACACCGGTACGCCGACACAACTCTAAGAAGATCTCCGCTGACAAGATAAACGCCATTTTCATTTTGCAAACACCGATTCTCTCCTAAGCAATTTTGCCTTCCTTTACACCTCTAAATCCGAATAAAGAACTGAGACGAGCTGAGCCTCCGTGCGTGGCTCGGCGGGGAGGCGGTTCTCTCGTGGTTTGTCTCTGTGACGGAAGCCGCGATGTGTGGAAAGACTTGAGCGACGATTTTTGCATAAAACATTAAAAAAAATAATCACGCACATACTACGGTAAAAGGTACACTGTGGCAGGTCGAACCGTGACGTATACGGCAGGAACCGTGACGTATACGGCAGGAACCGTGACGTATACGGCAGGAGCGACCGCCGTCCATCCGCCGCGCTGGGACACGGACGCCGCAGTCCCCGTGTACGTCGGGGAGAACTTAAAAACAAATGGGGGTGGCGGGGGGTGGGGGGGGGGGCGAATATTGCTTTTACTCCGCTACATCGATCAACATATACAAGGCGTTAGTCTGAACCAAAACGCGGGTAGAACAGTCTAACAGTCTTAGCACCTAGGCGTTGGTCATTCAGTCATTCAGGCCGCTCGTGACGAGCACAGGATTCACTCACCACTGGACGTCTGCGATACAGACGGCCAGCACACCACCCTCCCTACATCCACACATACACATCCCCCATACCCACCCCCACCCCCACCCAACCCCCCTTCCCTGTCGTGGGCATTGCAGGCCTCACGCCACGTGGTCCACGAGACACATACCCCTATATACACACATTGAGTCGGGGTGTGAACATTTTAAGCCACGTCCCGCTTCCCGGACGAGCCCCCGTCCCACACGTAATCAGCAGGAACGCAACGCATTATTTACATATTCATTAAATCAGACCAACACACTCAGACGGCCAGATTCCCCTTCTACCGCACACTACGAGACAGCGCAGACGCGCGCGACTCCCAGATTTCACATTGCAGCTGCTATGGTCTTCAAAAAAAAAATCGAAGTTTGGTGATAGCAAGTTTGTCAAGCTCATCACCTATTGAGATCGTACGCTACTTAGCCGGAAAACTCCAGATCTAGTTATCAATATAGTCGGTGATGACTAGGCAACTCTAGCCCAATGGACAGAACGTACCTCGATGCCAAGTGCACAAAATACGCCTGCAAAAACAACGTTATTTGCCGCTTTGCTACTCTTTTAGCTAGCTTTCGCACAGCTTCGGCTGAGGTACTGGAAGAGGCAGTTATTTTGGTACTATTACCTTGAACGGTTAAGTTAGAAATAAATAAGCAGTTCAATATTTACAGACCACCGAGTGACGGTCAATCAATCATCAGCTATTAACATATCTTGAGAATGCTTGACCCGATCAAACCCTAATCGGATTGGTGATCTAAAATACTATAACATCACAGGTCGTATCTATCATTACCTTATCTGAACCACAAATAATTAAATACAGTTAACATCTCGGACTGCTACACTGTGCAGGCACCACCAATATCCCCACTTTCTCCACCGATTTTGAATCCGGCATTCTGCCACGCCAGCTACGAGATGATTTGTCCAGACGGGACCAAAACAGATTCAGAGCAACACTATTTCAAGGAAATTTGCATTACTGTCACCACTTCAATACAGCCCTATATAAATATAAATAAATAGCAGATCCTTACAGTGACTGTTGTGTGGACAATTTGACTAGTCGGGTCATTGCTTGTCCCAGTGGCTTAAGACCAGATTACGCTTGTTTTGAGATTTACGGGTTAATTCCTTTCACACCAGGCAAACTAAAATACAGACTTACAGAGTTTAGCCTGCGACTGACAGAGGACTACCCAGAAGACATTGCGAAAAGCAAAAAGGGCGTTCAATGCCGATGAACTAGGAATATAGGTCCTTGGGGAAGTTAATAAAAAGGCAAACTAACCTCACATAATCTAGCCAAAAATGATTGGTTAATAGGCAAGTTTATAGTGATTCTTGGCGAAAACTTACAGAATTGCATAACGTTACGCTCTATGGTTTCGTTTTCACTTACAATCTGCATAGCAAAAAAACTGATCTTTCCTTCGCAACTTCTCTCACTAGCACCAGATGAAAATCAGGCGGATATAGATCAACCATTTTCCAACTCTTTCTTTAGATAAATGCTCTGATACTTTTGATGAACTACATCCAGTTTCGATAATGGTTGCCACCAAGACAATAATAAAAATACGATTTACTGTTGGAAAATCCACCACCATCACCACACTGTAACTATATATATATATATATATATTTATATGTATTTCTATATATGTATAGATAACGTCTGGGCCAGCAGGGGAGGGAGGGAGGGGGGGGGGGGGGCTCCCGCTAGCTGCGCCACCGCGGAGTCTTACAAAAGTCTATGTACATCACGACACACATTTACCCTCCATCCACCAGGGCAGTACACCTTGTACGGGTCAGTTTTACCCACGAGATTCCATTTCTACGAGCCGCTAGAATGACTCTGGTCAACGTGAGACGGCCGGCATGCTTGAGCTGAGAGAGTGTCGCCTGGAGATCGTCATCTTCATCTCAAAGAGTCCTAGCTAAGCTTTTAGTGAGTGGATCTCGCGTCAACTCTCGCGAGAGAGCTCTGGCGTTTTTTTTTTCTCCTGCGCTCCCTCCCGCCGACGTCGTTAGTCTCGCGAGACATAGCGGAAGGCCGTTGGGACGCTCAAGGACTGCGCCAAAAGGGGCCAAGGTCATAAAGTGGCAGTTGGCAATGATTGCGGGTTCTTTGATTCGCCGTAGGGTGGCAGCACCTTCTGACCGGTTCACACCACGGATGACTCGTCACAAGATTCTCACGCACGCAGCACACGTCACGTCATGTCACGTCTCGCACCTCCCTCGACTTATTAGCCATTAATGCTGCTTAAATAATAAGTTATATATCGTTAAAAAAAATTGCCTAGCTGTGTCTTTGGTTGACGATGTTGATACTCGGAAGGCAGTCTATAGCCTTTAAGTACTAGATGACCACAGCAACGCCCACCTCTCGGGGCAGTCGCGTGGCTAGTTGAGTCGGACGCGACTTCGGAGATCTTAGAGGTCATATAGCGAGTTGATACAACCGCGGAGCGAGATCGGTGGCGTTGATACAGCATGACGCCCGCGGACAGGGGTGGTTGGCATGGTGACATCGCTGGCTGGTTGGCATGGTGATAACGCTGGGGGCACGGGCCGAGAACACATCCTCCTGCTCCTCAGACGTGACGGACCGGGAGAGTCCGGCAGAAAGACCCCCGACTGGAGCCGCTACCACCACAGCCTACACGCCGCGTGTGACGTCACCAACGCCTCATTATGACGTCACGCTTGCAGCTTCATGGTTTTCGTCCGTTGCATTGTTGTGCGATTTTGAGTGGCGTTTCTCGTTCAGAAAGCACTGCTTGTTGCGTTTTTTTTCAATCTCTCTCTCTCGCTTCTGTTTGGACCAGTCAAACGTTCCTAGCAACGTGCTCCATAACGGCACGGCAACAGCCAGATATCATGTATTCCATTCGCTGCTACGTCAACGCGTGATGCTAAATAAATCTCATCAGTTACACTAAGCTTTAATTAAGCATGGACACACACATGGCGTAGGTCGATGCTGAAACGGTAGTCTCCTCTCCTCTCCTCTCGTGTGATACGTTGCCATGGATTCTGACAGTGGCGGCCCCTACCGACAACGGACGCAGCGCCCCTGGTCTCCCGTCGCCCGGGATATTATTCCCATATATGCGGGGAAGGCGGCAGCTCCGAGGGTTGAGCGCACTGTGAACTGAAAACGTCAAGAAAACAATCATTTTTACATGATCTCTATCTAATTGATTGTTTTTTTTAAGATATAGATCTAAATGCAAAATACAAAATATTTATAACAAAACCTTTATTTG
The DNA here is from genome assembly GCA_964019135.1 of Arenicola marina. NCBI lineage: Eukaryota > Metazoa > Annelida > Polychaeta > Arenicolidae > Arenicola > Arenicola marina. The sequence goes on along the minus strand of OZ025258.1, from coordinate 23,155,394 downwards.
TTTTTGTACCATGGGCCCGGGGCTTACATTTGTAAATAAAGTTACAAACTTATTATTATTTACACACCTCCATTGTCGGTTTGTTCTACTAATACCAACATACAAACGTATCAGTCTTCTATGATTTGTTGGAATCGTTGCTCGACAAAACGATATTTGAATCAATTTTGTATTTCACCATGGGCCACGGGCCTCTTAGTACGAATAAGCACTATATATACAGATACACTATGCGGAAGACACAAACTCGCACAGCGGCATTACCTGGCAAAGTTTTTGAAAGCAGCTGAGTTGGGATTGATGCAAAGAGGCACTCGCGTGTTCTTCTGTTGGTGCTCCAACACGGTTTTATAGAGTTTTTCTGAAAGAGAATTTACACCAATGTGAGACACTGTAGAAACAATGACGTCCTCGGGTCACGCGGCTACATTCTATCTCGCGCGCCCCGCGTTCCTTGCATTCTCACGCTAATGTATTGAGGTAAACAAAATTGAGATTGCGTGATGACGTAGTGACATTAACCCACATTGCCGAGATGGCTGGGCTGGATCGACCAGCGCTGGGCACACATAAGTTAAACGGGACCAAAGAACTCCTGGGAAATGAAGAGTCGGTGCTTCAGACCGCGACATAAGATTCGGTCAAGATAAGAAACCTCTCCGGACCTGTGGGCGTTTGGATAAAACCTGCCCCACATGTAGATTCGGTCAAGATAAGAAACCTCTCCGGACCTGTGGGCGTTTGGATAAAACCTGCCCCACATGTAGATTCGGTCAAGATAAGAACCCTCTCCGGACCTGTGGGCGTTTGGATAAAACCTGCCCCACATGTAGATTCGGTCAAGATAAGAACCCTCTCCGGACCTGTGGGCGTTTGGATAAAACCTGCCCCACATGTAGATTCGGTCAAGATAAGAACCCTCTCCGGACCTGTGGGCGTTTGGATAAAACCTGCCCTACATGTAGATTCGGTCAAGATAAGAACCCTCTCCGGACCTGTGGGCGTTTGGATAAAACCTGCCCCACATGTAGATTCGGTCAAGATAAGAACCCTCTCCGGACCTGTGGGCGTTTGGATAAAACCTGCCCCACATATAGATTCGGCCAAGATAAGAACCCTCTCCGGACATGTAGGCGTTTGGATAAAACCTGCCCCACATATAGATTCGGTCAAGATAAGAACCCTCTCCGGACATGTGGGCGTTTGGATAAAACCTGCCCCACATATAGATTCGGTCAAGATAAAAACCCTCTCCGGACATGTGGGCGTTTGGATAAAACCTGCCCCACATATAGATTCCAGGAAATGGACCACTGAGACACTGAGACGCAAGAACGACACAGGCGGGTTTTCAACCCGAAACCCGTCGATCTGCAGTCGAGTACGTTACCTCTCGATCACGGCGGTTCCCCGCACAAACACGAGAAAATTCTCTCACATCACTGTCAAAATTAACGACCCCAACTCCAGGTAGGAGATGAACACTACATTCAATAAAACCCCCTCTCAGCGACCGTTAACGGCCATTCTAGGTACGCGCGCTGGAGAGCCCAGAGCGGAGGGAAAACATACCTCGGACTTTGGCAACGGAGGTAAGTTCGTTTTCGAAGGCGTAGCTGAAAGGCTCCCGGCAGGAGGGCTCGAAGTCTGTAGTGTACTGGCGTCCCGCCGGCGTGTTGTGGCAGCACTTGCACATACAGGAGTGGTATCGTAGGCGGCCCTCGTCCAGGTAGGGGTGGGCTAAGGCATCGGTGGCGGTGATCCGCTTCTCCTGCAACACACAGCGGGGGACGGTCATAGGCAGCCTCATGATACATCGGGATAGACTCACGGTCATAGGCAGCCTCATGATACATAGGGATAGACTCACGGTCATAGGCAGCCTCATGATACATAGGGTCAGACTCACGGTCATAGGCAGCCTCATGATACATAGGGATAGACTCACGGTCATAGGCAGCCTCATGATACATAGGGATAGACTCACGGTCATAGGCAGCCTCATGATACATAGGGTCAGACTCACGGTCATAGGCAGCCTCATGATACATAGGGATAGACTCACGGTCATAGGCAGCCTCATGATACATAGGGTCAGACTCACGGTCATAGGCAGCCTCATGATACATAGGGATAGACTCACGGTCATAGGCAGCCTCATGATACATAGGGTCAGACTCACGGTCATAGGCAGCCTCATGATACATAGGGATAGACTCACGGTCATAGGCAGCCTCATGATACATAGGGTCAGACTCACGGTCATAGGCAGCCTCATGATACATAGGGATAGACTCACGGTCATAGGCAGCCTCATGATACATAGGGTCAGACTCACGGTCATAGGCAGCCTCATGATACATAGGGATAGACTCACGGTCATAGGCAGCCTCATGATACATAGGGTCAGACTCACGGTCATAGGCAGCCTCATGATACATAGGGATAGACTCACGGTCATAGGCAGCCTCATGATACATAGGGATAGACTCACGGTCATAGGCAGCCTCATGATACATAGGGTCAGACTCACGGTCATAGGCAGCCTCATGATACATAGGGATAGACTCACGGTCATAGGCAGCCTCATGATACATAGGGTCAGACTCACGGTCATAGGCAGCCTCATGATACATAGGGATAGACTCACGGTCATAGGCAGCCTCATGATACATAGGGTCAGACTCACGGTCATAGGCAGCCTCATGATACATAGGGATAGACTCACGGTCATAGGCAGCCTCATGATACATAGGGTCAGACTCACGGTCATAGGCAGCCTCATGATACATAGGGATAGACTCACGGTCATAGGCAGCCTCATGATACATAGGGATAGACTCACGGTCATAGGCAGCCTCATGATACATAGGGTCAGACTCACGGTCATAGGCAGCCTCATGATACATAGGGATAGACTCACGGTCATAGGCAGCCTCATGATACATAGGGTCAGACTCACGGTCATAGGCAGCCTCATGATACATAGGGATAGACTCACGGTCATAGGCAGCCTCATGATACATAGGGTCAGACTCACGGTCATAGGCAGCCTCATGATACATAGGGTCAGACTCACGGTCATAGGCAGCCTCATGATACATAGGGATAGACTCACGGTCATAGGCAGCCTCATGATACATAGGGATAGACTCACGGTCATAGGCAGCCTCATGATACATAGGGTCAGACTCACGGTCATAGGCAGCCTCATGATACATAGGGATAGACTCACGGTCATAGGCAGCCTCATGATACATAGGGATAGACTCACGGTCATAGGCAGCCTCATGATACATAGGGATAGACTCACGGTCATAGGCAGCCTCATGATACATAGGGATAGACTCACGGTCATAGGCAGCCTCATGATACATAGGGATAGACTCACGGTCATAGGCAGCCTCATGATACATAGGGTCAGACTCACGGTCATAGGCAGCCTCATGATACATAGGGATAGACTCACGGTCATAGGTAGCCTCATGATACATAGGGATAGACTCACGGTCATAGGCAGCCTCATGATACATAGGGATAGACTCACGGTCATAGGCAGCCTCATGATACATAGGGATAGACTCACGGTCATAGGCAGCCTCATGATACATAGGGATAGACTCACGGTCATAGGCAGCCTCATGATACATAGGGATAGACTCACGGTCATAGGCAGCCTCATGATACATAGGGTCAGACTCACGGTCATAGGCAGCCTCATGATACATAGGGATAGACTCACGGTCATAGGCAGCCTCATGATACATAGGGATAGACTCACGGTCATAGGCAGCCTCATGATACATAGGGATAGACTCACGGTCATAGGCAGCCTCATGATACATAGGGATAGACTCACGGTCATAGGCAGCCTCATGATACATAGGGATAGACTCACGGTCATAGGCAGCCTCATGATACATAGGGATAGACTCACGGTCATAGGCAGCCTCATGATACATAGGGTCAGACTCACGGTCATAGGCAGCCTCATGATACATAGGGATAGACTCACGGTCATAGGCAGCCTCATGATACATAGGGTCAGACTCACGGTCATAGGCAGCCTCATGATACATAGGGATAGACTCACGGTCATAGGCAGCCTCATGATACATAGGGATAGACTCACGGTCATAGGCAGCCTCATGATACATAGGGTCAGACTCACGGTCATAGGCAGCCTCATGATACATAGGGATAGACTCACGGTCATAGGCAGCCTCATGATACATAGGGTCAGACTCACGGTCATAGGCAGCCTCATGATACATAGGGTCAGACTCACGGTCATAGGCAGCCTCATGATACATAGGGTCAGACTCACGGTCATAGGCAGCCTCATGATACATAGGGATAGACTCACGGTCATAGGCAGCCTCATGATACATAGGGATAGACTCACGGTCATAGGCAGCCTCATGATACATAGGGATAGACTCACGGTCATAGGCAGTCTCATGATACATAGGGTCAGACTCACGGTCATAGGCAGCCTCATGATACATAGGGTCAGACTCACGGTCATAGGCAGCCTCATGATACATAGGGATAGACTCACGGTCATAGGCAGCCTCATGATACATAGGGTCAGACTCACGGTCATAGGCAGCCTCATGATACATAGGGATAGACTCACGGTCATAGGCAGCCTCATGATACATAGGGTCAGACTCACGGTCATAGGCAGCCTCATGATACATAGGGATAGACTCACGGTCATAGGCAGCCTCATGATACATAGGGTCAGACTCACGGTCATAGGCAGCCTCATGATACATAGGGATAGACTCACGGTCATAGGCAGCCTCATGATACATAGGGTCAGACTCACGGTCATAGGCAGCCTCATGATACATAGGGATAGACTCACGGTCATAGGCAGCCTCATGATACATAGGGTCAGACTCACGGTCATAGGCAGCCTCATGATACATAGGGTCAGACTCACGGTCATAGGCAGCCTCATGATACATAGGGATAGACTCACGGTCATAGGCAGCCTCATGATACATAGGGATAGACTCACGGTCATAGGCAGCCTCATGATACATAGGGTCAGACTCACGGTCATAGGCAGCCTCATGATACATAGGGTCAGACTCACGGTCATAGGCAGCCTCATGATACATAGGGTCAGACTCACGGTCATAGGCAGCCTCATGATACATAGGGATAGACGCACGGTGCATAGGGATAGACTCATGATAGCTAGGAACTTTGACGATACATAGGGCAAGGGGAGGGTAGGGTAAGGGGTGTATAGGGAAAGAGGTGGGTAGGGTAAGAGGATGATAGGGTAGGGCCAGGGGTGTATAGGGAAAGAGGGGGGTAGGGCCAGGGGTGGATAGCGAAAAACACAGTTCTAGGGCAAGAGGTGGGTAGATAGGGGGAGGGTAGGACAAAGGGTGTTAGAAAGAGGTGGTTAGGCTAAAGGGGTGTTAGAAAGAGGTGGTTAGGCTAAAGGGGAGGAGAGGGTAGGGAAAAGAGGTGTGTAGGGTAAGTGGTGGATAGGGAAAGAGGCGGGTGGGGTAAGGGGAGGATAGGGTAGAGCAAGGGGTGGTTACAGAAAGGGGTAGGGAGGGCATGGGGTGGATTGAGAAAGGGAGAGCAGCGAAAGGTGTGTGTAGGGAAAGGGGCGGGTAGCATAAGGAGAGGGTAGGGTAGGGTAGGCTAGGGCAATGGGAGGGTAAAACAAGGAGGCAAAGGGAGGGCAGCCAAAGGTATGGGTAGGTAAAGGGGCGGGTAGGGCAAGGGGCCGGTAGGGTAAGGGATAACGTTACCATGCCTAGGGCAAGGAGTGGGTAGGGTAAGGAATAGCTCACCATATTAGAGGAAGGGGTGGGTAGGGTGAGGTTATTGACAGTGTCACCATACCTAAGGCAAGGGGTCGGTAAGGCAACGAACCAACTTCCTCCTTTGCTGGCCAACTTCAACTAGAACAGCAGACGACATAACCCTTCACATCAGTTTCACCCCTTTCCAATCTATCACTAACCGACCTCAACATGACACTGAAATCAAACCCACACACCGCCCCCCCCTCCATCGGCCCGCAGCAGGCAGCCCTAAAGGAGGAGCTAAGGCACCAGGCGGCGGGACTCACCGGGTCGAAGACGAGCATGCGGCAGAGGAGGTGGACGGCCTCGTGGGTCGCCTGGCCGGAGAGGGTGTAGAGAGCCGCCAGGCTGGGGGGCTTGTGTCCCTGGCGCATGATGTGGGACTTGGCAGGCCCACAAGCCGTCCGCATGTCCTCCAGGGCGGGGGTCCCCAGCAGGTCCGTGATCAGGTCCAGCTGTCGGCAGCGAGAAATCATTGGTCGGTTAACGGGTTGTATATTCAGGCAGGATGCTTTAACCCATTCTCTGGCCTATTTCACGTATATAGTTTATCCGGCTACAGGGGGGCTTAGTCGGCTAAAATCGCCCATAATTTACGTGGTAACTTTAGCCGTTTATGTATTAGATAGTTTATTCGTACTATAGGCTGGTTCCCCAGCAAAGGTACATAAACGAAACAGAAAACAAAAGAACAAAAACATAGTCATGACTGTAGATACAAAGGATATGAAAAGTGAATGTGGGAAATTTCAATAACTGCTCTGGTATTTCTTCCTTTGGAGAGCCAAGGTTGTTTATTCAGGATGCTTTAACCCATCAGCGCAACTTTAAAATAAATCAAAATTGACCGTGGTGTCTTGGCTATTTTCAATACCCAATGTACGTGAGTGGCACTCACATATACCAGACGCCCCGGCGGGCACTGACCTGTTTGATTGGGCTCTGAGCCTGGAACAAGATCCTCCGACTGAGCAGCTCGGCGAAGATGCAGCCGACCGACCAGATGTCCACTCCGGACGAGTAGTGCTTGGTGCCCATCAGGATCTCGGGCGCCCGGTAGTACTGCGTGACCACCTCCTGGGTCATGGGCAGGTGCTCGTCTGGCTCCTCCACGCGGGCCAGCCCGAAGTCACAGATCTGGGGAAGACAGGCAAGTGCATGGGTGCATGAAGAGGACAGTAAAGGTAAAGGGATCGCATCTGTGGCGGGGACAGTTGGGACAAGGTGTCCGACGCATTCGTGGGGCAGTTGGAAGAAGGTCATGCGTCGCATATGTGGGACAGGCTAACTTGTCGCATCTGCGGGACAGGCAATGCTATCGCATGCGTGGCAGAGGCAAGCGTGCTCTGTGGGAGAGGTAAGCCTAATGCCGGTGTGGGAGAGGCAAGCGTATCGCATCTGTGGGAGAGGCAAGCCTAATGCAAGTGTGGGAGAGTCAAACGTATCGCATCTGTGGGAGAGGCAAGCCTAATGCAGGTGTGGGAGAGGCAAGCGTGTCGCATCTGTTGGAGAGGCAAGCCTAATGCAGGTGTGGGAGAGGCAAGCGTGTCGCATCAACGGGAGAAGCAAACGCGTTAGATTTTAGGGACAGGCAAACAGGTCGCATTTGTGGGGCAGGGAAACGTGTCGCATCTGTGGGACAGGCTAAATTGTCGCATCTACAGGACAGGCAAACGTGTCGTATTTGTGGGACAAGCAAACATGTATCTGTGGGTGAGGCAAACTTGTCGCATTTGTATGAGGCTAACATATAGCATGTGTGGGGCAGGCAACGGGTTCTGCGTGATTGAGTGGTGCTTACGGCAGCCTGTCCCGCAGACCCTATCATATGAACGATTGTACTCGTAGCAAGGCGTCATCTTGAAGTCCGTGGAATGAGGCTTGTCGGGCAGACTGTTTTGAAGTACTGGGGGTTTGGTTCGGGGGTTTGCTTGCCTCTCTGGGCCTGGCTGGCCTGTCTGGGCTTGGCTGACCTGTCTGGGCCTGGCTTGCCTGTCTGGGCCTCGCTTGCCTGTCTGGGGTTGGCTTGCCTGTCTGGGCTTGGCTTCGCTTGCCTGTTTGGGCTTGGCTTGGCTTGGCTTGCCTGACTGGGCTTGGCTTGCTTGCCTGGGGTTTGCTTGCCTGTCTGGGCTTGGCTTGCCTGACTGGGGTTGGCTTACCTGTCTGGGGTTTGCTTGCGTGTCTGGGCTTGGCTTGCCTGTCTGGGGTTGGCTTGTCTGTCTGGGCTTGGCTTGCCTGTCTGGGGTTTGCTTGCGTGTCTGGGGTTGGCTTGCCTGTCTGGGCTTGGCTTGCCTGTCTGGGGTTGGCTTGCCTGTCTGGGCTTGGCTTGCCTGTCTGGGCTTGGCTTGCCTGTCTGGGGTTGGCTTGCCTGTCTGGAGTTCGCTTGCTTGTCTGGGGTTGGCTTGCCTTTCTGGGCTTGGCTTGGCTTGCCTGTCTGTGCTTGGCTTGCCTGTCTGGGGTTTGCTTGCGTGTCTGGGGTTGGCTTGCCTGTCTGGGCTTGGCTTGCCTGTCTGGGGTTGGCTTGCCTGTCTGGGCTTGGCTTGCCTGTCTGGGGTTTGCTTGCGTGTATGGGGTTGGCTTGCCTGTCTGGGCTTGGCTTGCCTGTCTGGGCTTGGCTTGCCTGTCTGGGGTTGGCTTGCCTGTCTGGAGTTCGCTTGCTTGACTGGGGTTGGCTTGCCTTTCTGGGCTTGGCTTGGCTTGCCTGTCTGTGCTTGGCTTGCCTGTCTGGGCTTAGCTTGCCTGTCTGGGATTGGCTTGCCTGTCTGGGCTTGGCTTGCCTGTCTGGGGTTGGCTTGCCTGTCTGGGGTTTGCTTGCGTGTCTGGGGTTTGCTTGCGTGTCTGGGCTTGGCTTGCCTGTCTGGGGTTGGCTTGTCTGTCTGGGCTTGGCTTGCCTGTCTGGGGTTTGCTTGCGTGTCTGGGGTTGGCTTGCCTGTCTGGGCTTGGCTTGCCTGTCTGGGGTTGGCTTGCCTGTCTGGGCTTGGCTTGCCTGTCTGGGCTTGGCTTGCCTGTCTGGGGTTGGCTTGCCTGTCTGGAGTTCGCTTGCTTGTCTGGGGTTGGCTTGCCTTTCTGGGCTTGGCTTGGCTTGCCTGTCTGTGCTTGGCTTGCCTGTCTGGGGTTTGCTTGCGTGTCTGGGGTTGGCTTGCCTGTCTGGGCTTGGCTTGCCTGTCTGGGGTTGGCTTGCCTGTCTGGGCTTGGCTTGCCTGTCTGGGGTTTGCTTGCGTGTATGGGGTTGGCTTGCCTGTCTGGGCTTGGCTTGCCTGTCTGGGCTTGGCTTGCCTGTCTGGGGTTGGCTTGCCTGTCTGGAGTTCGCTTGCTTGACTGGGGTTGGCTTGCCTTTCTGGGCTTGGCTTGGCTTGCCTGTCTGTGCTTGGCTTGCCTGTCTGGGCTTAGCTTGCCTGTCTGGGATTGGCTTGCCTGTCTGGGCTTGGCTTGCCTGTCTGGGGTTGGCTTGCCTGTCTGGGATTTGCTTGCGTGTCTGGGGTTGGCTTGCCTGTCTGGGCTTGGCTTGCCTGCCTGGGGTTTGCTTGCCTGTCTGGGCTTGGCTTGCCTGTCTGGGGTTGGCTTGCCTGTCTGGGGTTGGCTTGCCTGTCTGGAGTTTGCTTGCTTGTCTGGGGTTGGCTTGCCTCTCTGGGCTTGGCTTGGCTTGCCTGTCTGGGCTTAGCTTGGCTTGCCTGTCTGGGCTTAGCTTGCCTGTCTGGGGTTGGCTTGCCTTTCTGGGCTTGGCTTGCGTGTCTGGTGTTGGTTTGCCTGTCTATGGTTGGCTTGCCTGACTGGGATCCATTTTTTGTGGTCGCTCGGGAAACTTTAGGTTGGGTACATAACCATACTACCAAAGAGACCCCCAGGGGGGTCCACTGGAATTTTTTAGGGGAGGGGGGGAGGGAGGGCATTAAACGGGGAATGTACGTAAAACTGGATCAGACACATTTTACCTGCGACGGTTGGATTTTTGTTTAGTACCACCTTTGTGAACACATAACCTTAAACAGTGCCAAAGCGACCCTGTAAACTTTAATCGTGGTGGGTAGATTGATATTTGAGGCCAGATTCGTGCACACATGGATCAAGGACACCGGGATCAAGGACCTGCTGGAAACTGTTACCTGTAGAGAGTCTAAGGTTGAGGTTGTGTATACAGCACATTGGTCTGTCCCACATTACCAACTGACTGACTCGGGAATCCTCAACTCTCTCGTACACACTTAAAAGTCCTATAACATTCCTCCCCAGTCGAGGAATGGTATGTAGCGGGGGGTGGAGGGGCGGGGGGAAGCGGGGCCAAGGTGGGCCAATGGGGAAGGGGGGGGGGGCGAGGGGAGCCCAGTGGATAGCCGCAACAGCATCACACTATTAAGGGATATTCACGAGTAGAGTTTAGCCGACTGACTCTCGCCGGGGGTGGCTATATATGACGGGCCGTGGGCGCCCCGGGCCGGAGTCCACTGACGGGGGCGGGGGCGGGGGCGGGGGCTGGGCGGGGGCGGGGTGGGCCGGGGGTGGACTCGGGCGGCGGATACGTGAACAGTCCTGCTGCACCGCAAGGTACAACAAATCCGCCTGAACCGACCGACCGACCGACCGACTAGTCCAGACGGAGGCTTGACTCAGGCCCCACAGGCGCGGGGCACGTGAGGAGGAATGCCCGACAGGCTGGCCGGCTGGCTGGCCGAGGGGTGTCGGGCCGGCCAGCCGCCTCCGCACCAGGCAGGCCCGGTCTGGCGGCCTGGGCGCGGGGCGGTGCGGGGCGGTGCGGAGCGGAGCCGCCCACTCCCTCCCTCCCGACACGGCCGCGGGGCGGGGGGACGGGCACGCGGACCCCCCCCCCCCCCCCCCAGCCCCCGCGTGCTGCCGGTGTGTGTAGTGCGGTGTGGGGGAGGGGAGGGCGGGGGGGGCAAGAAACAAATACACATAGCGCAGACATAGTTATAGCCAAATAAATAGCCGGTACACCCTGACTAAGCAGGCTGGTACATGTACCGTGTGTACGCCAGGGTGAAGCTGGGGC
>OZ025258.1:22888518-23144349 GCA_964019135.1 Arenicola marina | reverse complement strand
GAAGATATTTTAAACCTGGGATGGATAAACAACACATATTAACTACCCGATTGACTTTAAAAACAAGGCCAGGTACCCCCTGTGGCGGATTTCACGGATTTAGTCGACTAAAGTTACCATGTAAATGATTGGCCATTTCAGCCGAACAAGCCCCGTAGCCGGGAAATAGGCCACAGGTGTCGAATTATAGCTTGGCCACATATGGAAAGCTGCTTTCCTAGTAAGCTGCGTCGAATAATAAGTATTGATCTATATATCTCCGAAGTATTTAGTATTGATCTAGATATCTGAGAAGTAATTAGTATAGATGTATATAACTCACAAGTAATTAAGCAACTTCTGCTGTAGAATATGCAAATAAAATCAAATAGGACAGGGAAACAAGACCAAGGTAGGATAATATAGACAATATAGATCATAGCAAACTTCTGTACATTTCACGTGCGCCACGAGGTCCACAGGGTTGACTGATCGGTCGGATATTGTGGAGATGAAGGGTGACATGGTCGGGTAACTTACCTCGGAGTATTTGGTAGAGGAATACTTTGACATGGTCGGAAGTGAGTGGTTGCGGAGAGACGACTATCTTATGGAGATCACTTTGCATCAGTTCTGTCACAACATATCTGCACGGTTGTGGTTAAGGAACGCCATACCGATAATGTACATTGCAATGATAATGTAATGAGTTCCGAGCTTCAATGCCAGACCAACGCAGACACATTCAAGACAACAAATAAGAACATGACAATGATGTCAGAAAAGCAGAGCTGCTGTCAGTGGGCGGAGTTTCAGTTTGTGGGCGAAGCTTGGGTCTATGGGGGTGGAGCTTCAGTGTGTGGGCGGAAGCGCAGGTTGTGGGCGGAGCTTCAGTATGTGGGCGGAGCTTCAATCAGTGGGCGGAGCTGCAGTTTGTGGGCGGAGCTGGAGTGTGTGGGGGCGGAGCTTCAGTCTGCGGGGGCGGAGCTTCAGTCTGCAGGGGCGGAGCTCGAGTCTGTGGGGCGGAGCTCCGAGTCTGTGGGGCGGAGCTCCGAGTCTGTGGGGGCGGAGCTCCAGCTTGCAGGGGCGGAGCTCGAGTCTGTGGGGGTGGAGCTCGAGTCAGTAGGGGCGGAGCTCCCGTCTCAGAGCGGCGCTTCGGTGCCTGGAAGGATTTCCCGTGATATTCGGGTGGAGCTTCAGATTAGATCCGCCACCGCTTGGCAAAGTAATGAAAGTTAATCTGCCACATATATTATAGTAATCGACCAAGTAACGCTTTCGATTCTCACGAGTGTGAATTACGCCCCATAGTGACCACAGGGCGTCGACCGCAAAGAACGAGTGTAAAGACAGGCATTGTTAAATTGTCAGTCAAGTAAGTGAGTAAGTGTTAAATTACTCCCCCCCCCCCTTCCCACGCGCCGGCAATATGACCTCTACACGTCACCCAGATCAAAGACAACCCACGAGTTAACAGAACAACACCCTCCTTCACGGCTCAGCCATCACGCAGCGCCCCAATGGGCTCCAGACGGCCAGCTCCAACAGTCGCTTGCACCCGGGACACACAGCCAACTGCACCCAGATGCCACCCATTTCAGTGCAACCCACTCCAGCAACCTCTCCCCCACAACCGGCATCATCCCCACACCACATAAAGAGACGTGTATAGGTAGGTAGGCACAAGGAGGAGATGTTATAGGCATCACCGCAAAACGTGCCTACGTCATCAAAAGTTGCTCTACTTAAATGCCGATTCCCCTCAAGCTTGGTACACAGATAAAACGATTGCACCCCATTGCGCGCGCCAGCCAGCCAGTCAGGCCCTTAACTCACTCCGGCTCGGCGTCTTGCTACTTCCTGTCCTGCACACATCGCTATAGCCAGTCATGCCCTTCACTCACTCCGGCCCGGCGTCTTGCTACTTCCTGTCCTGCACACATCGCTATGGCTTGCGCCTCAGAATTACTCACGTCCTATCCAGCCCGGTTACCCGGATTAACCGTCACTCGCCACTGATATTTATGACCTTAGTTCCTGTCCGTCATGGCGTTCACGTTGCTTTCCTGTAATACCAATCCCGGAAGTTTCATTTCATTATCACCGAATTTTCCTTTTTTTTTTGTTCATCTAGTATGCACAGAGGTGGTTACCAAGGTCAACTCATTCATCCGTCTATCTATCTATCCATCCGGACATCCATTCATCCATCCACTTAGCTATTCATTATGGCATGCATCCATCCATCCACTTAGCTATTCATTATGGCATGCATTCATCCACCCACTTAGCTATTCATTATGGCATGCATCCATCCATCCACTGATCTATTCATTATGGCATGCATCCATCCATCCACATAGCTATTCATTATGGCATGCATCCATCCATCCACTTAGCTATTCATTATGGCATGCATTCATCCACCCACTTAGCTATTCATTATGGCATGCATCCATCCATCCACTGATCTATTCATTATGGCATGCATCCATCCATCCACTTAGCTATTCATTATGGCATGCATCCATCCATCCACTTAGCTATTCATTATGGCATGCATCCATCCATCCAATGATCTATTCATTATGGCATGCATCCATCCATCCACTTAGCTATTCCTTATGGCATGCATCCATCCATCCACTGATCTATTCATTATGGCATGCATCCATCCATCCACTTAGCTATTCATTATGGCATGCATCCATCCATCCACTGATCTATTCATTATGGCATGCATCCATCCATCCACTTATCTATTCATTATGGCATGCATCCATCCATCCACTTATCTATTCATTATGGCATGCATCCATCCATCCACTTATCTATTCATTATGGCATGCATCCATCTATCCACTTATCTATTCATTATGGCATGCATCCATCCATCCACTTATCTATTCATTATGGCATGCATCCATCCATCCACTTATCTATTCATTATGGCATGCATCCATCCATCCACTTATCTATTCATTATGGCATGCATCCATCCATCCACTTATCTATTCATTATGGCATGCATCCATCCATCCACTTATCTATCGATCCTTCCTTCCATTTATACTTTATGGCGCACGGCCATCGGCGCACGGCCATCGGCGCACGACCGTCGGCGCACGACCATCGGCGCAGAACAAGAGCGGGGACCCAGGTGATGTGACACACTGCTGACGTGACACCCAGGTGGCGTAACCCTGGTGACGTGACCCAGGGGAAGGCCACGGTACATGACATAAGCCAACCCCAGTACCTGCCAAATCACTTCCCACCTTAACCAGATAGAGGGTCCCTCAGAAAGCTTGAATCCACTCCATGCCAAGTTACAGACAGGCAGTTTATGATTGCTTAGAAATCGCCCACACGAAATGTCCACAATAACAAAACGTTATGGGTTAAGCGGGACCCCCTCGGCGCATACAAATATGTAAAACAAATCTACGAAACTAAACCGGCAAAGCAAACCGCATTGAAATGGTTAGCGGTCTGGCTGACACACGCTACAACCTTATCAAACTGAGCGTTTTAAACTTGCCCACAGACAGACACATAGAAAAATCGACAATTTCAGCTTGCACCTAGACGCACCCACAGTCGAACAAATAAAGGTCATGACCCCGGCAAAGGGCGACAGGTGTTGGCGTGACACCTGGCACGGCGCACGTAATGAGTACGTGACGTCATCAATAAAAAAAAACATCGTCAACTCCGAACCATGGCAAAATATCGGTGTTTACAGCAACCGCGCCAAATAAAGTGATTCACCATTCATTGTCAAACATTCCAGACTCTGAGTTAGGTAATTAATCTAAACTGCAGCTTTCGCAAGCCGCAACAAACACACTCACAAGATAGTTCTGCGCATGCACCACTTGAGATGTCGATTTCACCTGGTTTCACAGATCACTTAAATGTCGAGGAAAGGATACATTTCTTGGAAGAAGTCTAGATGCGGCGGCTGCAATATATCCACCGCTGATAATACCTGCAAACATAAAACTTTCCAGTAAGCCTTCGAAGTATCCACATCAAAATGTAAATTATCATTACAGACAATGGCAGTCTCTGGGCAACATGGACATACTGCAAACTGACATATAATACCGTTCATTTCCAAACAGCCAACGGATATGGTGACATCAATGGCATAATAAAAATCAGAATATCAGAATGAATATCAGATATAATAACGATTTAAGTACAGGTGTTTTTATAACAAAGTTAGCAGTGAAGGGTTAAGATGCAGGCGCATTCACACTCGGCTCAAGCGGCTCGCTATGGAACCCGTCGAGCGGCAGGGTTGGACGTTCATTCCCTGAGCCATAATGGCATTGAAACTCGCATCAGGTATTATAACGATTTAATTAAAGGTTTGTTTAAGTTGGCGGTTTAAGGGTTTGGTCAGTTGAGATGCAGGCGCATTCAACCGCGGCGGCTTACGATAAATCACGTGGCGCGGAGGACCCCTGCAGCCCACCCTCTATCGCGTGGTTCATTCCCGGAACGAGACTTTTTATTTCGGTTTACAGACGGCAACAACTGTTTCTCCGCCAAATGGGTTGCTCTACACTGTTGGTCAGTTGTTGTAAGAAAAATCCTTAATCCTACACTGTGATTGTACGACTAATCTGAGGATTAGTTCACGCGGCCCCGCTTGTTGGCAGGTCTACATTTTGTATCGTCTGTGTTTGTGTGTCCAAATGATCCCATCTTACATTGGATGTAATGTCTTTTTGCCATTTTTGTTAAGCATCAAGGCATTAGAACAAAGGTTTGAAGAGCTGCACATTTAGTCGTTTGTTCTTAGCTGTGCGATGAACATTTATTACTGTTGGGAAGTTTGAAGTGAACGCTGTTCATGATCGATATACCACTTTTCTGAATGCGTTTTACCAAGTATAAACTCTCCCCCCCCCCCCCCCTAAACTCTGGGCCGCCAAACCGCAGCATATTTGCGAACACGCTCAGGTAAAGGAATGTCATATATCCTTCACAATGCGTGTTGAGATGCCTAGATGGCTGACTGGCGGTAACTACTCCAGTGCATGTTTGAATGTAAGAACGGCTGAGGCGGGGGGGGGGCATGTGCATCACAGGGGGGGGGGGGTCATTTTAGTCGCAACCATAGCAACATTACGCTGGTCAGCCTTTACGTATCGTCAGCGCTCAGCTGGTCCCGGTTGCCAGGGCTCTCTATCTATGCACGCGCGCGTTCACACGTCAGGGAAAATGAAGCCCGGCCAGTCAGTAGTCATGGCAGTCATGGTAGTGACGCGCCGCCCTGCCCCGATGGACGGAGCGACGGAGGATGGCGGATGGAGAGAGCGACGGACGAGTGACGGGCGGGGGGGGGGGGGTAGGATGAAGACGGTGCTTGCCACCCGGCCAGACAGACAGACGCACGGACAGAAACACACAGACACACAACAGTAGCGGGCGGGCTGGTAGGGCTGGTAGGGGCGTGGGGACTGTCGGTCACGTCGCCAGTCAGCTCCTTCCTTCCCTGGGCGGCCGACAACCGGCTCCAGTCATACAGACACCGCCCGCCTCGATGGCTGTAGGGGCTGAAGGCAGTCTCCCAGGGCTTCCCCTACCACCCCTCCCCCCCCCCCCCATTCCACATTCTCTGCCTTTCCTCTGCTCTGCTATGCTCTGCTCTGTTCGGCTGCTCCAGCAATCTACACACACTGTATCGTTCCTTCCCTTCGCCGACCCAAACCGCGGCTACCAAACCAACCGGGCTTAAATTATACAGGGGTCCCAAGGTCAGCAGACAGGGGGTATGTACACCTATATGTGTAACACAGGCAAGGGTGGATGGGTGAGGCTTCCCGGGGTATTGAACAGGTCACACACAAGCAGCTACAAGGGATGCTGGGCTGGCGGGGGTCACCCGGGGAACGAAATAAAGGGATCCGCTCCCCAGGTCCCGAGCCACGTCTCAGCGACACTTAGTCTTTGCAAAAGAGACGAATGACCATCACCGACTCGCAAACCGCGTCGCAAACCACTTAGATATATAAGTGACCGTCACGACAGCGCCTACACAGTTTAGGATGACAGTTTAGCTTGGCAAAGTCCTAAGGTCGTGACCTTGGCGGGAATGAATGGGAAGACAAGCGGTCACAAGACGCCCCCCCCCCCCAACCACTCTCGCAGAAACGTCTCTCAAAGGGACAAAGAGAAACCGCGGAAGAAACTAGCCTCAGATACAGGTGCCAGTCATACAGGCGCGAACCAATGATGACATGTTGGTCACCACTGATCTAAGCCTGTGCTGAACACCTGAGCTAGTGACAAAGGGGAATGAGCCAGTGAAACCAGGTAACCGGCCATTGATGACGTCACTACAGGGATGCTTCTTGGTGATGACGTCGCCGAGAGACGCCCTGTAAGTGTCGAACGGGTATCAGTAACCCGAAACCTGGAACTTCCGTCGCTCCGTCCATCACGGCAGGGCGGCTAGCTCAGGGACAAAGTGGAATGAGCCAGTGGAACCAGGTAACCCGAAGGATTACGCAGGCTACAACACGTCAGTGACCGACCGGACAGCAGGATGTTGTTTGACACGGGAGGGGGTGAGGAGAGGGTAGCACCCTCCAACCCCCGCCACCGCCACCGGGAACAACAAGGGAAGGGCCCCAGGGCGATGAAGGCATGTCACCACTGAGGTTTAATCCCCTTTTCGTCAAGAAAAAAATGTACCGTTTCGTTTTTTTCATCAATAAATGTTAGCACAGGTGTTGATCAACGCATATTTCTTTTAAAAACTCGAGGCACAAATTGTAACCCTCATGTCACCGCCCCGATAGCTCAGTGGGCTAGAGCGCTCGCATGGAGCTCTATGGTCACATGAGAGTCTACCGGCACGTGGATCGGTGGTTCGAGCCCCGCTGTGGCCATGTCTGTGTGGTCGCAGGATAAAGATTCCATGTCCTTCTTCGCAAAGAGTAGGGGGTTAGCCCCGGGGATATAGCTCCACTTTCCCTTCCTTCTCCCATTGACGCGATATGACTTGAAGGGGTTAAAGCGTCCTGAATATACAACCAAACCATGTCACTTATAGCGAAGACTATGTATATACGGTACACCGCATCTAACTGCATCTACCACAACCATTACTGCGTCCATGTCAATGAAGCACAGGGTTAAAGTCATTTCAAGCTGAACGAGGAAGTATTGACTTCATAATTCGATGTAAAGAGACATTTCGACGTGATATGATTCGGCGCATTCCGGAGTCATAGCATGACTAGAGAGTGATGTCACGGAGAGTAACGTCATGGAGAGTGACGTCACGGAGAGAGAGTACAGTCACGGAGAGAGTAAAGTCACGGAGTGACGTCACGGAGAGAAAGTGACGTCACGGAGAGAGTGACGTCACGGAGAGTAACGTCATAGTGACGTCACGGAGAGAGTGACGTCACGGAGAGTAACGTCATAGTGACGTCACGGAGAGAGTGACGTCATGGAGAGAGAGTGACGTCACGGAGAAAGAGATACGTATAGAGAGCGTGGCGGGGTGGCTGGGGTGAGTCGCCGGAGAGTTGAGATGAGAGCTGGAGGTGCCTCCGACCGACACTACAGGGCGTCCCTCAGTGACGTCATCGCCAGGAGGCACCCCTGTAGTGATGTCATCAATGGCTAGGCGACCTTGGGTGCCCCCCCGGGCAGAGTCCAGTCGTCGTCTACGTGACAACCTTCAGGCGACCCCGCGTGACCCAAACAAGGCGGTCACTCAGAGGTCACAGGCTGACCGCGGGCGATCTGCTCGACAGTAAGCTGGGTGGTAGGAGGACAGGAGTGGGGGGGGGGGGCGTGAGGGTGGGGGGCTATGTTGTTGGGTGATTTTGTCGCCTAACCGGTAGGACATGTACCGGGGGGGGCGGGCGAACGGGCATCAGTAACCCAAAACCTGGTAGCAGATCGTGTTTCATTCGGTTGATTTATTGCAAACGGCGACACAGCTGCATATTAATACCAGTGGTCATGAACCATTATCATAATCACCACCACCACCCAATCCCCCAGAATCAACGCCACATCAGAGCAGCCAGACCCCAGGGCCAACTACGAGCGCCACTCCGGCTCCGAGGTTGGTTAATTAGGCGGTATACAGACAGCACCAATGCCCTGATAGCGGGGTCAAGTCGTGTAAGCAGTCAGCCAGACATGTAGAATCATGCCACAGTGAACGAAGATCGACCTCAAATTCTCCAGAATGTCAGACGCCTGGAACTGTGAGATTCTTTATATTGGCTTATATTTATCTCCTTGTATAGTCTCCTTGCGGCTCGTCACCTTAGATCAGGCCACCGCATGTAATGAGGACCACAAGACACCAGCCACGCTGCCTATCATTTTGTAGCGCGATACTTGAACGTACGATTTACCTAAATAAATCAATTAAAAAGGAATAAAAACACATTAGCCATTGCCAAGAGGTCAAGGCAACCCTAATTGGGTGACATCAAGTTGAAGCGACTTAAAGTGAAGATACCAGACATCAAAGTTAGCGGTACTTTCCTGGAGGACAGCGGGGCACTCCTACCCGTCCTGGGCTAACGACTCAGTCACGCTGGGGTGGCGGGTGGGAAGGCTGAGGGTTATGTGGCCACAGGACGCCTTTCCCAGATGTCTCATATAAAATAGCAACGCCATTAAAACAGACGACGAGCTCCCGCGAGCCCCTCACCACCGCCTGCCCCCCCCCCCCCTCCCCCCGGCCAACCCCGCTACCAACCCGGCGGGGACCTCGTAACAAGCTTAAGCGTTTCTTAATCGAAGTCATTAGTCCATTGCAGTAACATATGCGCGTGGTTGACACGGGGGGGGGGGGCGGCTGTGGCGAGTCGGTCCGTTTTCTCTGCTCGGTCTCGATACGTCGCTGGCTGTTTGTTGTCCGGCAATGAAGTCCGCTTGCCTCACACAGTCCAACACAGACTGCTCAGGCAGCAGAGCCTGGGACACCACGACCTCACGGTCCTGATCGACCTCTTTGAAGTTTCACAGCAACACCCAAACAACGGTGACCCCCAGCCACCAGCCCCCACCCGCCTCCTCCGCTCCCTACCGCAGGCCCGCTCCAAACTCTCACAGCCCCTCACAGCCAGTCTCATCAGCGTTTTAACGATCCAGCGGCGAGACACATTAATCTGGATCGACCGTCGTGGTAGCGTCCGCCGTGGCCAGCGAGCCAGATGTGGTCCGCGGGGTTAAAGGAAGTCCCCCGGAGAAGTCAAGGACGCGCGGCGCAGCGGTCAAGGTCACGATCAATAAAGTAGTGCCTTCGCCAAGAGGCACGGCCACCCATCGCGCGTGACGTCATAGAGGTAATAAACCGATAAGCAACGTTCAGTTTCCAAGGTCGTTTCCAAGGTCGTCTGACGGTTCCCAGGGACGCACGGACGCGGCGGGGAAAGCGATGACATGGCCTCATATTCCAGCGCTGTCTGGATATAACGTGGAGTGAGGCGAAGTAGGAAAGCCTCCGGCAGTTTGGAACAAGCCCTTCCGCATCGTCCACATTATAGTGACTGGAACATTGTTCCCATGATAGTGAGTTCAGCATCGTCCACATTATAGTGACTGGAACATTGTTCCCACGATAGTGAGCTCAGCATCGTCCACATTATAGTGACTGGAACATTGTTCCCATGATAGTGAGTTCAGCATCGTCCACATTATAGTGACTGGAACATTGTTCCCATGATAGTGAGTTCAGCATCGTCCACATTATAGTGACTGGACCATTGTTCCCATGATAGTGAGTTCAGCATCGTCCACATTATAGTGACTGGACCATTGTTCACTTGATATTGACTGGAACATTATTCGCATGATAGTGAGTTAAGCATTATTCACATTATAGCGACTAGATCATTGTTCGCATTATAATGACTGGAGCATTTGTTTACCGAGTAGACCTGAACATCTTTATACAGAGTTGTAACTTGAGCCCTGTTTACGCAGTGACTGGGGCTCAGTTCATTGAAAAATAATCAGCAACATTAATCCAGAAGGGACTGACACATTGCAAAATGAATCATGATTCATCGTTGACTGATCATCACCGGTGCAACGTTGACTGAGGTTGGCTTAGCAAGGAGGCATGGCTGATGTTGACTGAGGTTGGCTTAGCAAGGAGGCATGGCTGATGTTGACTGAGGTTGGCTTAGCAAGCAAGCATGGCTGATGTTGACTGAGGTTGGCTTAGCAAGGAGGCATGGCTGATGTTGACTGAGGTTGGCTTAGCAAGGAGGCATGGCTGATGTTGACTGAGGTTGGCTTAGCAAGCAAGCATGGCTGATGTTGACTGAGGTTGGCTTAGCAAGGAGGCATGGCTGATGTTGACTGAGGTTGGCTTAGCAAGGAGGCATGGCTGATGTTGACTGAGGTTGGCTTAGCAAGGAGGCATGGCTGATGTTGACTGAGGTTGGCTTAGCAAGGAGGCATGGCTGATGTTGACTGAGGTTGGCTTAGCAAGGAGGCATGGTTGATGCTGACTGAGGTTGGCTTAGCAAGCAGGCATGGCTTATGTTGACTGAGGTTGGCTTAGCAAGGAGGCATGGCTGATGCTGACTGAGGTTGGCTTAGCAAGCAGGCATGGCTGATGTTGACTGGGGTTGGCTTAGCAAAGAGGCATGGCTGATGCTGACTGAGGTTGGTTTAGCAAGCAGGCATGGCTTATGTTGACTGAGGTTGGCTTAGCAAGGAGGCATGGCTGATGCTGACTGAGGTTGGCTTAGCAAGCAGGCATGGCTGATGTTGACTGAGGTTGGCTTAGCAAGGAGGCATGGCTGATGTTGACTGAGGTTGGCTTAGCAAAGAGGCATGGCTGATGCTGACTGAGGTTGGCTTAGCAAGCAGGCATGGCTTATGTTGACTGAGGTTGGCTTAGCAAGGAGGCATGGCTGATGCTGACTGAGGTTGGCTTAGCAAGCAGGCATGGCTGATGTTGACTGAGGTTGGCTTAGCAAGGAAGCATGGCTGATGTTGCGTGGCTGGCAAATTCAAACAGTTGTTTCCGCCCAAACCATGTAAGGATATAACATTGTTTCATATTTAATTATGGCCTGGTTAATGCAAGAATTATCTATTCCGGTTTATCATTTAATTATCCCTGAAATTCATTGCCTGGAGCCCGCTCAACATCCCTAAATAGTGTGATAAACCGGACAACTACACACAAATCTATGACGTAGTGCACGTGGCCACCAACTATCGATAAGCTGTCACAAAAAAAAAAGTGACAGATTAACCAATTGTAAGCAAACGGTAGTTATATTACATGTGAATGTCGACCTTTCATTTCAGTATCAAGGATAAGTAAGTGTATTCGTACACAAAAGGCCTTAGGCCCTATTGTACACAATGTATACTAATTTAAATGGCAGTATCCTATGCAAATTTGATTGAATTGGCGGGAAATACACGTTTACATTGCTTAAGGGTGAGTTTGGTGTTGTTATCCGCCAGGTCAGCGCCCTCACGGGTCAGACGCCCCAGGCCTCCAGCAACACACGATGGCGCTATTGATCGCGGCCCCCACCCCTACCCGCGGCCCCTCGCGCCCGCTTGCCGCAGTCAGTCAGTGCCCGCTCACTACCAGGCACCGGCACGCTTGCCAGGCTAGCTCGTCGCACCGGGCAGGCGACCCGGAAGCTGGGCGACCGGGCGATAATAGCAGGATCTTTGCCAAAGTTCTATTCCTTTATTGGCGGACGACGGACACGGGGAAGACCAGACAGCGACCACATTGACACCTGTACCAGGCGACCAGACAGCGACCACACTGACACCTGTACCAGGCGACCAGACAGCGACCACACTGACACCTGTACCAGGCGACCAGACAGCGACCACATTGACACATGTACCAGGCGACCAGACAGCGACCACACTGACACCTGTACCAGGCGACCGTACATCGACCACACTGACACCTGTACCAGGCGACCAGACATCGACCACACTGACACCTGTACCAGGCGACCAGACATCGACCACACTGACACCTGTACCAGGCGACCAGACATCGACCACACTGACACCTGTACCAGGCGACAAGACATCGACCACACTGACACCTGTACCAGGCGACCAGACATCGACCACATTGACACCTGTACCAGGCGACCAGACATCGACCACACTGACACCTGTACCAGGCGACCACACTGACACCTGTACTAGGCGACCAGACATCGACCACACTGACACCTGTACCAGGCGACCAGACATCGACCACACTCAGACCTGTACCAGGCGACCAGACATCGACCACACTGACACCTGTAACAGGCGACCAGACATTGACCACATTGACACCTGTACCAGGCGACCAGACATTGACCACATTGACACCTGTACCAGGCGACCAGACATCGACCACATTGACACCTGTACCAGGCGACCAGACATCGACCACACTGACACCTGTACCAGTCGACCAGACATCGACCACACTGACACCTGTACCAGGCGACCAGACATCGACCACACTGAGACCTGTACCAGGCGACCAAACATCGACGACACTGACACTTGTACCAGGCGACCAGACATCGACCACATTGACACCTGTACCAGGCGACCAGACATCGACCACACTGACACCTGTACCAGTCGACCAGACATCGACCACACTGACACCTGTACCAGGCGACCAGACATCGACCACACTGAGACCTGTACCGGGCGACCAAACATCGACGACACTGACACTTGTACCAGGCGACCAGACATCGACCACACCGACACCTGTACCGGGCGACCACACTGACACCTGTACCGGGCGACCAGACATCGACCACACTGACACCTGTACCGGGCGACCACACTGACACCTGTACCGGGCGACCACACTGACACCTGTACCGGGCGACCACACTGACACCTGTACCGGGCGAGCAAACAACCCATCCCAGGCATGGTAACACCCCACTTCCGCCTGCCCCCTTTGTGTTCACCCGGTCGTGTCCCTGGCGTGGATGAAGGCAGGGGCCCGGGGGCAGGGAGGGGAGTGGCGGGTGACTGAGGAGAGAAGGCAGGGGCCCGGGGGCAGGGAGGGGAGTGGCGGTTGACTGAGGAGAAAAGGCAGGGGCCCGGGGGCAGGGAGGGGAGTGGCGGGTGACTGAGGAGAGGGGTCCCTTTCCCGCGGCTCCGGGGCCTAGCGACCTGGATAACCGTGACAACAATCCCCTGAATCGGTAGTAAACAGGGTGCGTATGTGTGTCAGAGAGAGAGGGAGGAGGGGGGGGGGCGGTAAGGAGAAGCGCATGTAGTTTTTAGTTGTTTTTATTAGTCTATACTAACAAGGCAGCGCGCGGTCAGTTACCTTGATGGTGCGAACATCCCATGATAGTCGGCCACAAGGTAAATCACGATAACAGTGAAACATAGGAAGGTATCTGCCAGCGACTAGGCCATTGAGCTTTACTTCCTTCCTGCCGAGCGCAAAGACAACAATGATAAAGAAAAACACATACAAAATTGGCGAATCCAAGATTTGTGCAAGAGGATGCAGGTAGAGAAGAGGGGCAAAGCAAACCAAATTATACATTGCACCCCCCCCCCCCGAAACTACCAGAGCAACCAGTCGCTCTATAGTACACCGTGGAAAGTTAGAGAAAAAACCAAAACGCACTTGGTGCAATGATAAAATGCATGCACAGGATGTGGACAGGAGTGGATCCAATAACAGTGACGTCAACTCCTAGACGCAAAGCAATGTCTTAAAAACCGAGTCGTTTTTACATACATCATTTGACTGAGCCTTTAGGGAACGTGCGAACTATCAACTAGCGTTTTTTTAAGACCACAACGCGCTGCTAAAGCTTACCGCGTCATTCAGTGGCCACCTGACATCGATGAATAATTAACTGTTAAATTTGAGTGTTAGTTTAAGCAGGACGCTGTAACCTCTGCACGTTTTATACCGCGCCGATGGGACTGGTACAGATAGAGACGAGCCACGTCTCCGGGAGTAACCCCCTACTCTTTGCGAAGGGAGACATGGGATCTTTATCCTGCACAGACATAGACATTTGCGCAGGTAGGATTCGAACCACGCACCACCCACTTGAGCCGGCCTAGTAGATGGTTGGTTGGTTATTCAGGACGCGTTAACCACTTTTGGTCATATCGCGTCAATGGGAGAAGGAAGGGAGAGTGGAGCCATGTCCCCGGGGTAACCCCCTACTCTTTACGAAGAAAGACATGGGATCTTTATCCTGCGACCACACAGACATGGCCACAGCAGGACTCGAACCACCGACCCACGTGCCGCTAGGCTCTCAGGTGACCAGAGCACTCTAGCCCACTGAGCAGTCGCGAGTAGAAGATCACACTCAAGAATAGGCGAGCGCGATCCCCAACAGGCCGCGGGGTGACTCAGTCACGCTTACCGGAAGGTGGACACGAGTATTGCCTTGGCGGCCCCCGCTATTCACCCGCTTTAACCTCCCGGCAAGCAAGGGCAACTGTTGTACAACAGGGCAACTGTTCAACAGAAGTATGACGTGACCTTGATGAGTCTGTGGCGTACAGACGCGATAAATCTAAGATGATGATGCAATGTTTAAACCGGTTATTTACGGGACCGCCGATTAGAGCGCCTGAGGTTTCTAGAGGACTATGACGTGCGACATCGCTCCCCTCACCACGCGTTACCTGGGTATATCTATATATATAAGTTTATATATATACATACTAACGGTAGACTTTTAATACTTCTCACATGGGTGAGGTGACCTCACTGAGTTGGGGTTTCACCTCAATGTCTGGGTCACGTGACCTCATCCCGCCGACGGGCCTCCCCCCCCCGACTCACTCACCCAACCCGATGAGGTGACTCCGACCCTTCCGGCCGCTGCGGTTTCCCTCTCCTCCCTCCCTCCCTCTTTCACCCCCTTCCGGTGGGTGGGTGGGTGGGTGGGTGAGTGAGTAGGGTATCCGACACACACGAGCACCGGGCAGATAGTCGTCGGTCTAACTAGGTCAGGCGGCCGCCCCGATGTTGACCTGATACACAAAGCCCCATGTCTCCACGGCCCGAGTCCGCGGCTCGGTACCGGAGCCTCAAGCCGCCGGGCCCGAACCGGTCGCCAGGCCGTCCCGGGGCGTTATCAGCGCAGCCAGCACCCACCAGATCGGTGTCCTCAGTTCACCCTGGCGTCCAGCTAGCGAGCTGGCTAGCTACCCTACATTTTACCCCCCTCCTCCTGCCCACCCAAGTCGGCGCGGCTATCCTACAATTTACCCCTCCCCCTGCCCACCCAAGTCGGCGAGGCTAACCTACATTTTACCCCCCTCCTCCTGCCCACCCAGATCGGCGAGGCTACCCTACATTTTACCCCCCACTCCTTCCAGAAGGCTCACACTTCTCACTCACACCTACATACAGTCAGGGTCAGTCAGTCTCGTCGGTCAGACTCCTGGTTGAGGACAAACCAGTTGAGCCCTATCCCGACCGCTTGACCGGGAAATTATCCGGTAACTACGTCACAGCATCACGCCAGCACTCTACAGCCAACCACCCCGACCCGGACTTCCTCCTCCAACCCCTCTCGCAAATCGCTGAAGTGAGCAGCCGAGCCACGAGCTGGTGCTGTTATTAGTGCTGCAGCGAAGCCGTTAAAATGCCGGCAGCGGTGGCAAACATTGCTTAATGAGCAGCAAGAAACAGTGCCAGCGACAAACTCGCGTTTTCTTTCCGTCAAAATCTTCATATTAAGAAAGATATACATTCGGTCTAACCCATGTCGTCATAATGTCGTAAAAAAATTACTTGACATTCATTATCAAGTCAATATTAGAGCCAATGTTAAGGTAATAAAATGTCCTGCTATTCAATAAGACTCCCGTATGTCGAAGCAGTACCAATGACATATCAATGCTATTGGGCTACTACTCGTGTAGCGAAATGCTCAATTAACATTGGGCGATATTAGGGGTATAATGGAATAGCAGCATAAAAACTCTGGAGGCTGTGTTTAGGGCGTAAAAACAACTGGAGACAATATACGTCGCTAGGTGAACGAATGTTGACACCTAGAGTGACTCGCCTCGGGCCGGGTCAAGCCGCCACCTCCCTTTGTGAATAATAATAGGTCGCAGTATTCAGGCAGAACTGAGCTGGAGTTGTCCTGTAAGGGCGTGCGACCCCTGGCGATAGCTGAGGTCACACACCTGTACTTGGTTCCCCGAAGACGCCCAGAGTTTGATGACGTCAGTACTACGTCATTCAGAAACCAAGGCGGTCGCGGCCGCGTGATGCTGCACCAGGGACGACACTGGCTAACACGTGCAGTTATCTATGTGCCCCGGTGAGTGGGTGTGGCCTGAAGGGGAAGTGGCGGTGTCTCACCTACGCTTGTTGTAGCCATTGCAGATAGGCCCACCAAGTGCCACGCTTTTTTTTTTTAGGTCAGCGGCGTACCCGAAATTTTGGTTCACAGTATTGCTCACGTATATCTCAGGGATATTTATCAATAATAATCCAGATCGTGCATCTTACCATAGACAATCGGCGGAGATGTCCGGACACGCCCCCAGGCCCTCACCCGGTCGTTCTTCCATGTAAGGGCGAACCATTGTTTCAGCATAGCTCACGTATTACTCACGCCTAACGTTTACTACAATAATGCATTTCGTGGGTTCTAACATGGAGGATGGACCCCTCATCCGCCCCCAATGTCATCACTTGGGACATGTCAGGGCAGTAGATTTATATCTGACATAAGGGTTCGCGCCCCGCGGTTTATCGACGCACAGCTAGTTTGGCGCCGCCCTGGCTTCAGACGTAGACCGCTAGGGGGAGCGGCGGCGAGTCCAGCGTCCTTGTCTGGGTGATCCTATCCGAACACTTCCGCTATAAATTTACCCAATTGATTTAGAGAATCAGACCTTGGTGCACAAGGTGCTTTACCCTGTGGACCTAAGCGGAGGGTCGGACAACTCACCCCAGATACATTGACCAAATTTATTCCCGACCCACACACAATAACCGCGTATTACGGTCGCAATTTACTGTCGGTTCGTCCAGGGCTTAGTAATGTATGTAACAAGCAGCTCTCCCACTGAGACGCGCGCTCAGTTACGTTACTAGGCAACAGCGGGGTCACCATCCAAGTGAGCCGCCGGATGTTTCTCGGGGAAAAGTGGGTGTTAATGGCTGCGAATAAATGCCAGCCAATCGTGGTGAAAGGGGCTGGTGGGGGCAGCAATAACGACTTGTGTACTTACCTTGGTGGGAGAGGTATCACTAGTGTGTGTTTGTATCGCCCACCCCCCACCCCTCCCTCCCACACTCACTGCTCTTGTTTACGTAAAGCATTCACGAAAGGGTGGATACAATTAAATAGAGAGCTGTGCCAGACACAAGTAGTTCAAGACTACGGTAATCAAATTGGTCACAAACTGTAAGAGAGTATTATAAAGTTGTTTGTCTTTATCCAAACTATTTGATTGGGTTTAAGCTTTGTCCTCTGCAAGTCATATAGGAGAGAGGGGCTATGTCTCTTGGAGTACCCCTACTTTTTGCGAAAAAGACATAGGATCTTTAGCATGCGCAAACTTAGATATTTGCACAGATGAGGCTCGAAGCACATACCAGGGTATTGGGCTGACCTAGCTGCAAAGCACACTTGACCATAGCAAAATTCTACAAGGCCACAGGTGACCCAGTGACAATATGGACATATCAAAATAAGAAGTGGGGAGAGACAAAAACAGAGGTTTTCACAAGCTTGTATAATAAAGGCAGTGTACTCACATTGTCATGTTTGAAGTGGCAAAGCATCCTGAGTTCACGGTATACTCGTTTACACGAGATAAGGTTTTGGAAGACATTGGGCATCTTTTTCAAAGCTACACGTTTTCCATCTCTAGGGTCTGTCACAGCCCTGAAAAGAAAGTATAATTCAATATAAACGCACAATACGGGAAGAGAACAAAAAGTGCATATAGAAGCTATATATACATGGCCAAATCTTATGTTATTTTAGAAACAATTGTTTTCAAAAACTTTTAATTGAAATTAAATTAATTACTTTTAGTTATTTTTTGATTACTTAACATTGAAGGAGGATTATTAGTAACAAGTATCAAAATCTATTCGTTTACTACTTGCGACAAAAGCAAGGAGGCACATACTCCAAACCCTTCTGTACTAACAAAATGATCTTGGAACTATGCAAATTATGGTCTAACTTAAGTGCATTACCAGTATGTTAATAAATATTTTATATATTCTAGGAATCTAAACGCAAGTATTTACAATATCATGACTTTGTTATTATTCACAGTGAAGCTTGATTATGCGACCTATTATTTGGGGAAAGTTACTCAGTATTGCAGTTGTCTGGGTATGAAAAAGATGGGCATTCAATTTGTCATAACAACTGAGAAGTGGTGAGATATAATTTTTGGATATCATCAGGCTTACTGGTAACTTAAAACTAATACAGAGTGATGACATCCAGCTTCAGTCCATAGAAATTTTACTGCTATAAGACACAACATGGACATGATGGTTGAGCCGAGGCGGAGTTGCATATGATGATCATGGAGTCATCTTTCCAGAATGACCTGAGTTGTGTTAGATATCACATTAGATACCAGTAGTAATATGTTTTTTTTTCGACTTCCAATTAATGAATCACTTATACACAGCACTTTGCTTTATCATGGGAGGAGATCAAACTGTTGGTACTAGTGTTTATGATCCACTGACATCTTATTTGCAATGCAAACTGATGTCAGAATGTTGCATGGTTAGAAACTAATATTTTCCATTATTGATTTGATTTATTATTGATTTCAATACTTGTAAATCATACAACTACAATAGTTAGGGTCAGGGTAGGAAGCCACCTCTTTGAGAGCAACCTCCTCCCCATTTGTATGACGATAGATATAGGATCTTTACCCTGTACAAACACAAACATTTGCACACATGGGGCTTGAACCATGCACCAATATCCAAGATTTTTTTAAATGCTATCCACAGAGAGTATGAGAATCTAAACTCTTCAGTGACAAATTAGGTACCTTGTCTTATATGCTTTCATTTACGAGATATCAAATTGTTACTGCTTATCTGCACATGCTGAGCTATTATGCAAAGAACTCAGATCATTAGATAAATGACATTCATAAACTACAACAGCCAAAATTGTATTAGTTTTAGTCACTATGCAAAGAATTATTATATTGACCAGTATCACATTGAATGTACTAACCCACACTGTTACATTTGTACACTCGCATAGAGACACTATATGATTATGTGATTTTATTTACAATAATTTTTACAAATATAACTGCTCTAGTCTCTCGTAAGTATTGAATTTATGATGCACACCAACCCTCATTATTTGAAAATCTAAACAAATATGGCACCAAGACCTATGGTGGCTCTCATGAAAGCCACTGTTTGGATCTTAATAGGAGTCCCCCAATCAGGTTAGATTATTAAGTTTGGTTCATTCTTTGATATGTCTTTTATAGACTTCCTCAAATAAATGATTCCAATTCCATCTCATGAGTCTGAATCTATGTAACAAGTAGATTTCATACATAGTCCTCGACAATAACAAAAAAAGATACAGTATCTATAGGCAATTAATTTGTTTTGAACAAATAAAATTAAACTTAAGGAATATCACAATATATTTAACCACTTTGCAATATGGAGATAAGAATAGATTGATGAATTCCACTATGTTTACTGCCATTTGACCTCTTCAATAAGGCATAACCATAAAAAATTACTTCTTGTACAGGGAGGTTTTATTATATATTTATATATAAATTGGCAACTGATATGGCAATTAAGTAGCACCGAGCTCACTAGTATATTATTTGGACCAATATACACTATGACTACTGACTGGACAGGCAAACTATTACTAGTTTTAGTAGTGATCAGCACCCAAGGAGTTCTGGTTAAAGCTATGAATAGTATTATATTATCACTCTTCTTAACAACTCTACCTATTAATAGTACATTTATAAATAAAAGATAAGTAAGTAGATCCATTCTTTTTACTAAAGATTCACAAGAACTTCCAACAACTTCCTTTATGCTGAGATACACCTAAGTGATAGACAAAGAGAACCTGCATGGCTATGGGTGACAAAGGACCAAGAATGAAAGAAGAGCTCAACCTAGTGCAAATAAATTATTCACAAAACATTTCAGCTACCATAAATGGTCCATACAAAGCAACACTATCAGAGACATTCCGAGTGAAATGTGATGATTGCAACATAGATTGGTATGGGTTTTTGTTTTTATTTTGAGTCAGGGTTTAAATGTCCAGCAAGTGCCCGTTGTGAGGTCAGGGCGGGTCCGCAGCATGCGTGTGGTGACTGAGTGCACTCGGCCTGGCTTTCTGCAGTCCACACACAATGGCAATGCCAGTGTCAGGACGAAACCGTCAGGACAATGAACGCTGTCTCAAGAAACAACGTTGATTTAATACGTACAGCTGCCCATGTTCTATCGATGGGAAATACTAACGAAACAGATGTAATTTCAGGGTATTATTTCACGTCTTTTCCCAATAATTGTACCTATGTGATGAATAACATCAAATAGCATGGGGATTGGGGTGGCCATTCCAACTCAAAAGTTGATGGGGGGAGGGGGTTTGAGGCATGTTAGGTATACTTACCATACAACTCCAAAAGCACCATATCCGATAGGACGGTCCGGTTGAACCTCTTGGGCGGGCACGACGGCCTGGTAATAAGGGACAGTAGCTGCAGCGGCAAGGATGGCATGTTGGGAAGCAGCAGCGGCTCCGTGGAAGGCCATCACCTGCCTATTGTGGCGGTGACTGACCAGCGCCATACCCCAGCGAGATATTCAGTTGGACTCGCCCGGTCGTCTTTCTCTCCCGTACCGTAGTGAATCGACACTCGGCCCCGGCACTTCGCTGCCCAATTTTCCTACATCTACCACATCAGCATACATCAAACTCGGTTCATGGCTCATTCGTAGCTTATTCTGTCGAGTGACAAAAGCTCACAATACTTTCTGGCCGGGGAATGCATAAATGTTGGGCCAATTCCTGGGTCGCCCACCCCGACAGGACACACTGGTTGACTCACACGCGGCGAGTCACACACACAAAGAGGGTCACGTGGTGATTTAAACTATCCCATGATGCTCCGCGACAAAATGGCGCATGGCAGGTACCCGTCTGTTGTTACCGGCTTCGACGTTTTTACCTTGCGTTACATTAAACTTTTGTGTCGGAAACGATTATAATTGCAATTTTTTGACGGTTAGATTAAAGCACTATTGGAAGAGAGATGTGAGCCCCCGTAAGGCATGAAGTAAGAAGACTTCTGGGTTACAAGAATTCTCACAGGTGGGATACACCATCATCGATTTATATAAAATATTTCGTCTGCTTGTTCAATAACAATCACAGTTTTCAGTCCATTTTTGCAAGCACGTTATAGATACATTTGCTGGAAATAAAAAGAAACCTGTATGAGTAGTACACAATGTATGTCAACGTTTATTTCAACGTTGATCTTAAAAAATCACAAAAACTATCTTTGGTCTTCACACAGCTGATCGCGTTCACATAAATAAAAGGCTGGTTCTAAGCCTCAATGGGGAAGTTCATGACTTCCGCCGTATGAGACCCTCACACATCAAAACGCCCCCGAACAACATCGAACTGCACTTTACATTCCGTGAATCACGAAGGCGAGTCAGCGGGTCGATAGGCAAGAATTACAATTAAGCGACGGACCCTTTTTCATACGCTACATAGTTCACTTGAGATTTACATGAAAAAACATCTTGCCTGCGCACACCTCAAGTTAACAAAAAAAATTACTTCACAATTGGGTACCCATTTCAACGAAAGCAAAATCGGCTCATGCTAAATGCGCAGTCTGTGGGAGGGTGGCGGGGGGGGGGGGCGATGTGTCTATATCAAATCAAAACAGTAGGGTCTTAGATCGATGTGCGTGCAGTCGACTGATTCATAGCGTTTTGTATGTTTTTTTTTGTGACAATTAGATGTTGACGCTGAAAAACATTTGTGTGCGGGAATACGGGAATAATTAGGCTGTTTAATTAACAGGGGCGGATCCAGGGGGGGGGGGGCAGGTGGTCCGGACCCCCCCCCCCCCCTTTTTGAGGAGGAATTCATGCCGTTTGTCAATGTAAAATTTATGCCATCTGAGGCGTGGACACCCACCCCCCCCCCCCTCTTCTTGAGGAGGAACGCTATTTGAGGCGGCGTGGAACCCCCCCCCCCCCACCCCCGATCGTAAAAAAATTGGTGGATTCCCCGGTCTCCCCTCCCCCACTTTTCATTTTCCTGGATCCGCCCCTGAATAACGTGACACATTAAAGATCCCTTTAAATTTCGAGACTGTATCACGGGCGCTCTGGTTTTCTCCGCTGCGACATTCGTGTCAGTCCTGTTTTGCAGTCGTGTCTTTCTTTTAGTCGTGTACCATGGACGAAACCTATGGTTTCCCTACTTCCTGACTTCGGCGAGACAGGTTTATCCAATCGTCTGAAACGTCATTCGATGCACTTGGGTAGACTGACCCTAGCTGGTAAGGGGCCCACATTTCTCATGTGGAAATGTCTGAATGACGCTTTACACCCATGTAGTTTTTCCTTTTATAATTATAATCTTGACAGTACATTTCGACGAAAAGCTAGCCAGGCCGACCAGCACTTCCTTCTTCAGTTTTGGGGGCATACATACATCACGCATGATTACATCTAATCATGATATTAAGTGCGCTTGGAGATTAGTGTCCGCTTTGACGACAACCGGGAAGGTACGTGCAAGAATCCGACATACCAATTAATCAGTTGAGTGACGCAGGTAAAACAGGAAACCACACATGTTTGGCATTAAACACGGGGCCATTATTATTTGATTGCCCCCCTCCCCCCACACCCCCATTCCTACCCCCACCCTTCCCCTTCCCTCTCTGCAGTTCGTTTAAAATTGAAATTTAATCAGACAAATTTCTAGCCAAACTGACACAATCCGCATAGAGTACTGAAATCAAAGGACAGGGCCAGTGTTCGTCCAGATTGACGGCTGGGGATGGTGATCGCTGCGAGGTCGCCGTCGATTTGGGAAAGGGTGGAGTGGGATATCTCGGCCCAGACCCGGTGGATGAAAGATACCCAGAGCCTCGGGCCAATGGGAAATTCCCTTTGGCCTAATGCGGTTATGCGATGCGAAGGGTCGCCGGTTCGAAAGCCGTCAGTTCGGGAGGTGAAGTTTCGGGGTCTATTCGGGCCCGGGGCCAGAAATACTACAACAGTCTTTGAGATTCGATATTACTGTCCCTGATTCTCAGGGATTCCCGTTTCAGAGGGGGCATCCTCATGCCTCATTTCTGAGTCCAGGTGAGGCCGCAGTGAACCTTTATTTTCCATTATCATGCAATGTTGACATAAAACGTCCGTGATGGTATCATAACGCCATGTATTGTCATCATGTCATGCTCCATCAATCGTCATAACGTTCCATTTCGTCATGCTTCTCGAGTCATAATGCCATCCGACAAGATGGATCCAGATTTAGGGATGGGTACGGCAAGTGAATATCTATGACATTTCAAAGTTTTCATGTCTTCGAGAAAACCGATCGCAAAAAACTGGATGGTGGTGCATTTTGTTATTGTCTGTTTTTTAATGGAAGTACCATTAAATAGAAGTAAGCTTACTCCGCCTTCTATTCCCTTCCTACAAATAATCGTACAAGCCAAACTTCATTTCGGTTTGGCAACACTTGGCTCAGCCAAACCAGCCAAAATTCGGAGGACAATTTTAGTTTTGTTACTGTCATGTATTATGGGTTTTATTATTGTCATGTGGTCCCATGGATGTAGTATCACGTCAGGGGCGTTTGAGGAAGAACGCTATCTAAGTCTGCGCCCCCCCGCCCCCGGTTGCAAGTTTTAAGTGGACCCCCCCCCCTGTCGTCAAAACAAACAGTGGCGGACCTAGGGGGGGGGGGGGTCAGGGGGGTCGCAACCCCCGCCCCCCCTTGGGAAACTGAATATACACTGTTAAATTCCGGTTCTCCCAGCCCCCACCCCCCCCGGTCCCGGTCACAAGTCTTCAGAGCAGCCCCCCCCCCCTCGGTCGAAAGTTTTCAGAGAGCAACCCCCCCCCCCTGGCAAATTCCTAGATATGCCCCTGACAAAAATTGGTGGACACCCGTCACAATTTTTTTAGAGCCCCCCCCCCCCCCCCCCTCCGCGGTCGCAAGTTTCAATGGACACTCCCCCCTTTTCAAATTCCTGGGTCCTGCATATATCAACGCCATCGCATTCCGCAAGTCGCTTTATATGCTCCCCAGGAAGTGTTTAACTTAAAGCAATATACTTACATACGCCATCTTAGATTTTTTACATTTTAGAATCAAGACTAAAAGTATCTCAAAATTATGATGCATATGTTTTATATCTCTATGAGTCTGTAAAACAACAATTTCAACATAAAAGTGCGCGGTTATTTATATCGCGCGCGGACGTGATAGCGAGCCGCGGTCGACATCACACACAAAACATCGAACAGCGAACAGGCGCGCTGGGATATAAAGCCGGCCACCAACTTCTGCTCCGGTGACCAAATTGTTTCACTCCGGATAGCCCACAGTCTTTCAGGATTTAAATTCAAGACGGAATATACTTATTTGGGAAAGAGGTTGGTACAACAAATTACAACATTTATTGCTTTAAACTGTCAGTCTCTGGCTTCTTATATGGGACAACGTCTCTGGAACAGTTGGCGTGTGAGCGAAGTTTGACGATGATCTCGTTCACGGGCTCCGCTTCGCGCTCTCATCCTCTAGACCCACATATTGTGATTAAATATTGTCTGGGGCGTTTTGTTGTTATAAAACAACCCGGGTTGCCAAGGCGACAGTATTTGTGAGAGGTGTGATGCGTGTCTTGAACCGGGCTCATTGACGGTTGTGCTGCATTCACCAATAGTGAGTGGCTGTCAATGGATCCTGTTTAGGCCACCCGCAGTGCCACGTACCTATGTGGTATATCACCTGTTCTTCTTTGGTTTCATTTTTCATGGATGTAGAGGGTAACGTTACGGTAAGACAAAATGGTACTCAGTTACCTGTCTCAGGACAATTTCCATCGGCATTTGGACGGCTGTGGGCCGAAAAGATCGCGTTGCCTATTCTGCAATAACTTAGGGCGCACACTGTGTGAATAGCGAGGGCAGAGGTCGTTCCGCTTGCCTGCTTACGCAATAGAGATGTGAGGAACGAGCTCCCTCTTTTGGCAGAGTGTGAGTTTTATCCCTTCTCGCTGCTTATGCAGATAGGTTCGTCATTCGCCACGGTAAATCCCCCTCCCCCCTTGTTCACCGCCAAAATCCGCTGGGTCCGGGGCGTTTTACCTCCAAAATGCGCTCGGTCGGGGGCGTTTTACCTCCAAAATCTGCTCGGTCGGGGGCGTTTTACCTCCCAAATCCGCTCGGTCGGGGGCGTTTTACCTCCCAAATCCGCTCGGTCGGGGGCGTTTTACCTCCCAAATCCGCTCGGTCGGGGGCGTTTTACCTCCCAAATCCGCTCGGTTGGGGGCGTTTTACCTCAAAATTCCGCTCGGTCGGGGTTTGCCGCCAAAATCCGCTCGGTCGGTGCGTTTTATCGCCCAAATCCGCTCGGTCAGGGTTTTACGCCAAAATCCTCTCGGTCGGGGCGTTTTACCGCCAAAATCCGCTTGGAAGGGCTATTTTTCGCGGCTACCCGCGCTATAAATGCACATTTCCAGATCCGCCCTCGGTCGCTAGTTGTAAAATTTCTGCTCTACAGGGGTATCTTTTTCATCACAAATATCTCCTCTCTCTCTAATGCTTCAAGGCGCCCGCGGACCCCCCCCCCCCCCCCACCAGATTGGTACAAGTGTGCCCTGTGTGATAGTGTGATATACATTTTCAGAGCTCCCCCCGTCGCAAGTTTTAAAATATCTGCACTATAGAGGTATCTTTGTCATCACAAATATCCGCTTTCTCAGGCATGAAGGCACCCGCGGAACCTCCCACCAGATTTGTATAATAATGCCCCCCCCCCCCCCACCCAACCAGGAAAACTATGCACCTTTTTTGCCTACCATCGCCACTTCTGCTTGCACTCATATGAACTTCATCCATGTGCTGTCGTCACAACAATTTCCACACGTCACTGGACCTTATTGTTGGTTGACACCCTGCCGCCTGACGGATTTATTTCGTGATTTTTTACGATTTATTTCGTATTTTCCGCTGTTGCCTGAAATAAGACCGGCATACCTTATACTGATAAACAGGCGAGTCAGAGGCAATGATGAAAGAGTGTGTGTATAATGGGAGGGGGGTGCATGTGTGTGTGGAGTGAGCCGGGTATTAGGCTCTAAAACTTGTGATTTGGCGCTCCATACAGAGATTGTGGTGCCCCCCCCCCCCCCCCCCCACACACACACATCCGACCGTTGGCGCTGTAAGTTATAAATATGTCTCCTGTGTCCCGTTTTCACCGCTGACTGATGGCATTATGAGGAACGCGTGGTAAAGGCTACGATTTACCCTGTGTTTTTGTGTCTGTACGCGCTCTGTAGGTTGCAAAATGCAATGTTTTGTCCTGTTACTTGGCCAAGATAGACGATAGATCGTCGAAATAAGCTCGGTTAGGTTCTTTAGCGGCATAAATCGGTTCAAGGTCAAGATCACAGTGACGTCATTTGTCCAACACATTACCAAGGCAAAGAAAGTCCCAATTATAAAGTAATGGAGCTTTTCTCTTCTCTATTTCGACGACTTATCTCCAAAATAAATCGAAGCTACGCGACTCATCTTTGATACATAGCTTACCGTAGATGGTATCTCAAAGTTTACGCTTATCCGGCGATATCAGTTAAAAGTCAAGGTCACAACCTTACTCATGTGTCCAGTGCTCGGCTGTAACTCAAAAACTAGTAGGCATCTGATCAAATGTCAAGGTCACAAGAATGGGTTCAAAGTCAATTGCTAAGGTCAAGGTCATTGTAGTGGAATCAAGAAATAACCCGGATTTAAATTTTTTTATCGTCGTCAAAACCCTACGGGCGACGCAATTTCGTTATCACTATTAGATGCACTGCTTCATATGCTGCGTAGATGCATAGATCTATACGCTGAATAAACATGATTTACGGAACACTTTTACTTTTGCATCAGAAAATGTC
Organism: Arenicola marina; assembly: GCA_964019135.1. Taxonomy (NCBI): domain Eukaryota; kingdom Metazoa; phylum Annelida; class Polychaeta; family Arenicolidae; genus Arenicola; species Arenicola marina. Next base: position 23,117,133 of record OZ025258.1, on the reverse strand, counting down.
ACTTAAAATTGCATGGACATTGCATGTTTAAAGACCTTTTGCTCAATTTATCTGGAATTTGGAATATGTCACCTTTATAAACCTCTGTGTCAAATGTTTTACCCATGCCAGGACATTTTGAGATCTATTTCACGTAGACGACTGACCGGCTGACCGGCTGACCGACCTTGAAAGTAGGTGGATTGCAGGTTCCCGAGGCGATCGGAGCTAGAACGTATAATTTAGTTGTCATTGTGTGGCTTTAATTTATATACTTACTGGCTTGTAAGTGGTGTTCTTGAGTTGCACACCGTATATGTCGACGACTGTGCTACTTTGAAGAAAAATGGCGCGATAACCCGATCAGTCAGTGCTTGTGCGCATGCTCTGTGTGCCAGCGTCTCCAAAGCGTTACGCCCTCTAGCGGTTGACGGAAACCTCCAATCAGCTGTCGTTATGATTAACTAGCTGCGGATATGGTTTCTGACTGTTCTATATGCATCTAGAAAGCTGGTCACTTTTGAATAGGACGTGACATATGGTATGGATAAAACGTTTTTTTTTTTGGGGCTGCCTGACTTTTGCACACGCCCATTTCAACTGTCGTCACGCACTCGTAGTTGTCATCACTGACGAGTGACGTGTACCAGAGCCCACCGTGTGGACTCGAGCTCACTGAGCAGGGACTGGTGGCCAGGAAACACATACGAGCAATACATTTGTCACTAGGTAAGGCTAATCCTCAGTGATCATCGATTTCGATTAGTTGCCAATGCATGCGTCTTTATTCGTCGTATAAAACGGATTACGTTTAGCAATTTGGTGCGAGTGAATGAGATTTGCATGGGTCGCTACGCATGTCTTAAACAGATAGTATGGTGTTGTAACAGCGCTGTATACATAGTGCTGTAACAGCGCTGTATACGTTGTACAGCGTCAACATTAGATAGCTGATACTCGGTTATTTCACAAGCTTGCAAACACTGTGAAGAAATACCGACATGGATACTAATGATATCCGGAATATATGAAGCGATAAACTTAGTCGGAACTGAAATTGGTTAGCAAAGAGCTGACCACAGTACCAGTGTTATGTAATAGATGTAGATCTGAGAAGGTATTGGCAGGTAATATAAATATTACAAATATCTCTATATATGGTGGTGAGGTCATATATATTAATATATATAGTCTGTGAGTGAATGGACTGTATGTGGATTCCAGCACGGCGTTTCTGGCAATATTTGAGGTTGGTCAGACGGAGGTGGTGGCTGGGGGGGGGGTAATTTAGTCACTCCTACAACTGGCAATCGGAGGAAGGGGTATGGCGGTGGGGGGTGGAGGGGGGGGGAGGCTATGTTAGTCACTCCTACAACTGGCAATCGGAGGAAGGGGTATGGCGGTGTGGGGGGGGGGTCCTGTGTCTAAAGGTGATCGCACTCCCATGACATGACAGGTCAGATCTGTTTTGAAATAGGGTGGCATCCTACAGCCATGGGTGGGTGGCTCAGCTCTCCGGAAAGATTGTCTCACAAAAGAGCCCGACTTATATGTTCCGCCCGAAGACAGCTTGTTGTGACGTAGTGAACCCATAGTAGGGTCTTATAGAATAGGACCTGCTGGTTCCCTGGTCAAATATTTCATATACTTTTCTTCCGACCATATTTAGCAATATTATGTCATTTAGGGATATAACGGAGTATGTGTCAAAGCAACACTTTAATTTCAGAACTGGTAAACTGACTGCCGACTATGCTAGAGCCATATACGAGTGATATGTGTGCCTTTGAGCTTCAAGTTTCACCAGGATAAAAGGACCTCTGGTCTTTGATAAAAGCCCACTCCATCCGGATTTGTCCAAGGATTACCTCGGAACTAACGTCAACACCAAGTCAGATATTGTGATACAAATTTAATATATAGCGTGCGACAAACGATATCATATTGATCCATTAGGCAAACCCCGCACTCGATCCCAATGGGCGAGGGTGCACAGAAACGTGGGGGGTATGGGCTCTATGGACGATGGTCAGTGCGCGCTTCCCTCCTACGAAAAGCTGTCATTTAACTCCCCCCAAACACATGGAATTTTAAAGTTGGCAAGTCTCTCTTGAAACCTTGTCGAACTAGATAAAAACAACATCAGGTTACAAAGCGATTGAACTATTCACTTTCAACACACACTTTCGTCAAGGTAATAGTTTAGCCTGAACGCTACAGACACACATATCAGTGAATAATGGATAAGTGCCGGCAGATAGAGTGATGTCGTCTGTCTTAAGATTTAAAGGATCCCCTGTCGTGGCCGGGTTGTCAGCTTGCTATTTCTTTCATGCCTCCTACGAAAAGCTCTCATTTAACTCCCCCCAAACACATGGAATTTTAAAGTTTGCAAGTCTCTCTTGAAACCTTGTCGAACTAGATAAAAACAACATCAGGTTACAAAGCGATTGAACCTTTCACTTTCAACACACACTTTCGTCAAGGTAATAGTTTAGCCTGAACGCTACAGACACACATATCAGTGAATAATGGATAAGTGCCGGCAGATAGAGTGATGTCGTCTGTCTTAAGATTTAAAGGATCCCCTGTCGTGGCCGGGTTGTCAGCTTGCTATTTCTTTCATGCCTGACCCCTGAAAGTTACGACATACTGGCAGGTCCTACCGGTCCGGCAAAAAAGTTTGTACAATCAAAGTTACTTTTATTGTCCAGCAGTCAAATCGAGGAGAAGTTTGTTTATTACGCCGCGAGGGCGGAAACTTTTAGCTTTTATATTGGCGACTACAAGAACAGTTTTTTATGTAGTTTGTAGTAAGTTTGTCGGTGTCCTTTCTTATGTAACAGTGGGTGTCTCACTAAGGTAATTAACCCTCCGATGCACAGCCCCTGCCTATCATCGCGCGTGGTAGGGGGCCTGGGGGTAAATAATACAGATCATTGTCCTCCGCACAGCATTCTGTAGATTTATTATACAATCTTTGCGTGATTTTTGGGCGCCGCGGGTTGGACCCAAAATTCATAGTAGAAACAGGCGTGGCACTGGAGTAAAATGACATCGCAGTTGTCAAAATGTAAGACCAAATCATTATATAGACCTTTGTGCCGCCCTGTGCCCCGTTGCGATAAGTCACTTGCATATTTTGGAGAAATTGGCTCAGAAAGTGATATATGTGTGCCTTTGAGCTTCAAGTTTCACCAGGGTAAAAAGGCTTTTTACCAAAAGCCCACTCCAGTCGTATTCATCAAAGGACTCCCTCTGAACTAACATCAGAAAGCAAGTCAGATGTTGTGGCATAAAGTTTAATATATAGCCAGCGACCAAGCGTATCATGTAGGCAAACACGGCGTTGCTTATGCGCCATGCTTGATTTAGTAAACAGAAGCAATGGGACATGCTGCGACACACTGTTGGGGGATGCTTCACGTGAGCTGTCGCCAGGCACTTGAGAGTCTGGCCGACGACGAAGCTCTTGACCTACATGGACATAGCTTCAGTCGTGATGTATGTGTTGACGGCAATGACAAGATCATCATCTCGGTGACAAACGACGCGGTGTACTGATGGGAGGGGAGGGAGGCTGGATGTGCTCGAAGGAAATGGCAAAAGACGAAGAGTTATTGTGCGTACTGAAAGGCTATCTCAGGGGCAGATCCAGGAATTTTAAAAGGCGAAGGGGGGTGGGGGGGGGGGTTCAAACTTGCGACCGGGCAGGGAGCGGGGAAGGGGGGGGGGTCCAGGACTCAGATGGTCTAAGTTTTGCATTGGAAAACGGCATTCTAGCTCAAAAGGATCCACCCTTGGTATCTGATGTACTCGTTGAAATGACAGAAGACGAACGTTCATTCTACAGAAAGGTCATCTAATGTACTCCTTGAAATGACAGGAGACGAACGTTCATTCTACAGATAGATCATCTAATGTACTCGATGAAATGACAGAAGACGAACGTTCATTCTACAGATAGGTAATTTAATGTACTCGGTGAAATGACAGAAGACGAACGTTCACTATAAAGATATGTCATCTGATATAACCCTGATAACATATTACAGTTTCATGGAACGTGTAGAGAGGTCACGACCTTTAAATTGGAACTAGGTCAGTCAGTCCGATGCATTGAGGCCACCCGTAACGTGCTATAAAGGTGTTCGGTGCACAGGGCTAGACGAGAGTTAGCTCGTGATGGATTTACGACTTGTTGTTTTCTTTCTACATTTTATTACTGTCCTTGCTGAAAGTTATGCCGTGACTATTTTGCTCCTTTGCGCACGCTAAACTAACTTGTTTGCGCAAGTACCAGATTGTTTTTGTTTTGAATGAATTATATATGGTCGTAGTTTTAATGGATGATAGAGCAATGGAAATGGAATATAACTACTGCTCTTCCCAAGGTTTTTTCCCCTTTTTATAACTGTCTCTGCCATGAGCTTACAAATAGTTGTTTTGTAAGCTTTCCACATTGATCATTGTTGCATTGCACACAGCGTGTACAGTGACGTGTGCTATTCGCGCAAAATGTTTTTATTTTCACTGCGGCTCGTAATGTGCATGTTCGTTTTCGTCATTTCGCCTCCATCGTGGGCTCAGATCTCACTCTGTTGGTATTTGAGTTTATTTCAAATCAACATTTCCATAACATGGTACATATACCAATCATAAAAGGGGTCAAATCGAGATGTTTATACGTGGGAATATAATATCGGCGCAACATATAATGTGTACCTGTTACAGTTAGCCTATCATGCATGTTATATATCATTAATGCTACTTGGTGTGCTGAGCGCAAATATTCACATGCGCAGTCAATCAAGGGTTCAGCTGAGCCATATCCCCGGGAAACCCCCTACTCTTTTGCGAAGACGGACAACATATCCGGCATAAACATGTACGCATGCGCAGTGGAGCGCGAACCCGCGATCGCTGACCCGGCCGAGGGGACTTAACAGAGCCGAGAGCGCCAGTCTGGCACCGTCACACTCCAGTGGTCTCTCGAGATGATGGCATACACGCTCTTTGTTTACGGGGAGAGTTGTTAATGATACTCGACATGTGTGCAGAGATTGTCTCCAGCAGGTTTAATGACGACACACCAGTTGCCTGCCGGCCATAAATGTTTTTTTTTTCCAGTTTTACCGCGTACTTACAACACATATAAAAACAACTGAACGTAGGCATAGGTAGGTATACCGCATTCTGTACCTTTTTTTTCCTCCAGTAAATGAGAAATTCTCCACATTTTTAAAAAGGCTATTTATCACCGAGGGCAAAAAGGGCCTTGTCTTTTATTGCGGCACAAATTAAGGAGGGACCCCCCGCGAATGTCAGAAAAATATTCACGTCTTCACCCTGGCTGCCACTGGCACTTCGGCGGGTAGCGAACTTCATAATAACCTTTTATTCGGTGAAGATGAATGGGGCGTTATCGGTTATCTGATATTTGACTACCCTAAACACCGCAATTCATTATAATGTCCGAAGATAAATAGGTCGCCACACTCAATCTTTCAGCAGATCCTGCAGATAATTCCTGGCTGGATCTACCCCTATTCGGACACGCTCCGATGGTGTTTAAATCCTTTCGGGCCAATAAATTGCTCACTTTTTTTTTTATCAGTGTTACGATGTCCATGTGATCACGCCCTTCGTATGAAACACAATGACAACCATTTCTCAGGCTGCTACTTCGTTTTCACCGCCTGTTTCTCCGGATGTGCGACAGGAGCTCATCAGTCAATCCGTAGAGTCCGTAGAGTGTGCGATCGCAGATCTGTATCTCTACACGGCACAAGGCGCGAGGGGTGGCTATTCGCAACGCCCTCGGGTGTCGGCAAACGACGTGTGTCGCAACCCAGGTCGGCGTCTCTATGTACCCGGCGGTGTCACCCCGAAGGTGTCACCCACCCTATAGCTACGTCTACCCCCCCCCACCCCCCCGCCCTCTACGTCTCCTGCCGTGCTCTGTCTTCTACTTCTACCACGAGAATAATAGGCAGACGTGGACATTTATTTGGCCGTGTGGGCGTGTATGTGTGTGTATCAGATCATAGAGGGACCCCAGCGCACAGACAAAAAGAGGGGAGGCTGCCAGGGATAGAAAGAGAAGGAGGGGTGGGGGGGGGGGGGGGGGTTAAGGTAGGCGGGTGATGGAGTAACGTAAGGGGGAGAGGGGGACACTAATAGAGAGAAGAAAGTACTGAGATGGATAAACACAGCTCAGAGGTTCTTTTTTCTTTCGTGTCCTTGACCTGTCGGCATGTCTAAGCACATGCAAATCGCTTGTTTATTTAGCTTAGCGGTTGAAAATGATAGTCTTGAGTAAGGATATTCTTTTTCCTTCAAACACTGTTCCGCAAGCATATCGCAGTTGCTCTTTCAGGTGTCGCGGAGAAAAGTCTCGTCTGCAGTTGCTGATAGGTAGGCTGTTCGGCGGGAACACCAACGATTGGAGTGAAGACCTGGTTTATGGTACCTGTAACTTTTATGGTGTTGCATGTGTATACAAGGATATATGTATGAATAGAAAACAAAGTGACATCAGTGTGAGCGTGGCACGAGCTAAGACGAGCTGAAAATAGTGTGCTGAACAATGTAAGCGTGGGCGCGGCCCGAGCCGAGTGAGTTCATAGAACGCTGGAACAGTGTAAGTGTGGGCGCGGCCCGGGCCGAGTGAGTTCATAGAGCACTGGAACAGTGTAAGTGTGGGCGCGGCCCGGGCCGAGTGAGTTCATAGAACACCGGAACAGTGTAAGTGTGGGCGCGGCCTGGGCCGAGTGAGTTCATAGAGCACTGGGACAGTGTAAGTGTGGGCGCGGCCCGGGCCGAGTGAGTTCATAGAGCACTGGAACAGTGTAAGCGTGGGCGCGGCCCGGGCCGAGTGAGTTCATAGAACACTGGAACAGTGTAAGTGTGGGCGCGGCCCGGGCCGAGTGAGTTCATAGAACACTGGGACCGTGTAAGTGTGGGCGCGGCCCGGGCCGAGTGAGTTCATAGAACATTGGAACAGTGTAAGTGTGGGCGCGGCCCGGGCCGAGTGAGTTCATAGAACACTGTAACAGTGTAAGTGTGGGCGCGGCCCGGGCCGAGTGAGTTCATAGAGCACTGGGACCGTGTAAGTGTGGGCGCGGCCCGGGCCGAATGAGTTCATAGAGCACTGGAACAGTGTAAGTGTGGGCGCGGCCCGGGCCGAGTGAGTTCATAGAACACTGGAACAGTGTAAGTGTGGGCGCGGCCCGGGTCGAGTGAGTTCATAGAGCACTGGAACAGTGTAAGTGTGGGCGCGGCCCGGGCCGAGTGAGTTCATAGAACACTGGAACAGTGTAAGTGTGGGCGCGGCCCGGGCCGAGTGAGTTCATAGAGCACTGGAACAGTGTAAGTGTGGGCGCGGCCCGGGCCGAGTGAGTTCATAGAGCACTGGAACAGTGTAAGTGTGGGCGCGGCCCGGGCCGAGTGAGTTCATAGAGCACTGGGACCGTGTAAGTGTGGGCGCGGCCCGGGCCGAGTGAGTTCATAGAGCACTGGAACAGTGTAAGTTTGGGCGCGGCCCGGGCCGAGTGAGTTCATAGAGCACTGGGACAGTGTAAGTGTGAGCGCGGCCTGGGCCGAGTGAGTTCATAGAGCACTGGAACAGTGTAAGTGTGGGCGCGGCCCGGGCCTAGTGAATTCATAGAGCACTGGAACAGTGTAAGTGTTGGCGCGGCCCGGGCCGAGTGAGTTCATAGAACACTGGAACAGTGTAAGTGTGGGCGCGGCCCGGGCCGAGTGAGTTCATAGGACACTGTAACAGTGTAAGTGTGAGCGCGGCCTGGGCCGAGTGAGTTCATAGAGCACTGGAACAGTGTAAGTGTGGGCGCGGCCCGGGCCTAGTGAATTCATAGAGCACTGGAACAGTGTAAGTGTGGGCGCGGCCCGGGCCGAGTGAGTTCATAGAACACTGGGACAGTGTAAGTGTGGGCGCGGCCCGGGCCTAGTGAGTTCATAGAACACTGGAACAGTGTAAGTGTGGGCGCGGCCCGGGCCGAGTGAGTTCATAGAGCACTGGGACAGTGTAAGTGTGGGCGCGGCCCGGGCCGAGTGAGTTCATAGAGCACTGGAACAGTGTAAGTGTGGGCGCGGCCCGGGCCGAGTGAGTTCATAGAACACTGGAACAGTGTAAGTGTGGGCGCGGCCCGGGCCTAGTGAGTTCATAGAACACTGGAACAGTGTAAGTGTGGGCGCGGCCCGGGCCGAGTGAGTTCATAGAACACTGGAACAGTGTAAGTGTGAGCGCGGCCTGGGCCGAGTGAGTTCATAGAGCACTGGAACAGTGTAAGTGTGGGCGCGGCCCGGGCCTAGTGAATTCATAGAGCACTGGAACAGTGTAAGTGTGGGCGCGGCCCGGGCCGAGTGAGTTCATAGAACACTGGGACAGTGTAAGTGTGGGCGCGGCCCGGGCCTAGTGAGTTCATAGAACACTGGAACAGTGTAAGTGTGGGCGCGGCCCGGGCCGAGTGAGTTCATAGAGCACTGGGACAGTGTAAGTGTGGGCGCGGCCCGGGCCGAGTGAGTTCATAGAGCACTGGAACAGTGTAAGTGTGGGCGCGACCCGGGCCGAGTGAGTTCATAGAGCACTGGAACAGTGTAAGTTTGGGCGCGGCCCGGGCCGAGTGAGTTCATAGAGCACTGGGACAGTGTAAGTGTGGGCGCGGCCCGGGCCGAGTGAGTTCATAGAGCACTGGAACAGTGTAAGTGTGGGCGCGGTCCGGGTCGACTGAGCCACAATCCATATGGATAGAAGCGTCGATATGTCCACTTGACGTCTGACGTCACTTCGCGTCCTATAGGATCTGACGCACGCATGCAGGGTCAATGCAAGCTGCCAGCGCGGCTGAAATATGCAGCGAAACAATTAGCACGTTGAACCAGCGCCTGGTTTGCCAGCGGTAACCGCATATGCAGTAGGCCAATAAGCAGCTTGAACGGCAGGCCTGGTTTATCAGTTGTAAGCGCATTTATGTGCTGTGAGACAATTGACTAGTTGAAGCAGCAGCTTGTTTACCAGTGGCAGGCGCTACGTGCGTTAGGTGCGAGGCAGTGGATAGCTATCAGGTGCATTCGGTGATCGAAGTGCTCATCCTGTGCAGCCGCAACAGTACGTATCGTCATAATGTGCAACAGATAATGTGATACAGACAGGAGGTATATAGGTGGGTGTTTCAGGCCACTTGTACGCACATATTGTCTAAAATGTCCTCGATTATCGGACAAACGATATGTGATCTTCGTCACGAGCTATGGATGTCTCACTTCTATGAGATCAACATAAATATCAGTTTTTTGCCCAGTGTGGTGATGTGTTTAAGAGTCTTCTGTGGCCTGGTTGGGGGCATCAACTCTCTCGTTGAGTCTGCTGGATGCGGTGGTGCGTCGGTTCGACACACACTGCGCAAAGGCTTACGTTTGAGCAGGATCAGTCCCTATAAGACAGGCCAGGATGCTTGATGTGTCATACCTCGCCATCCAGCTTTTTGGTGGCTTGTCCTGATTAGACAAGTACTCCCCCCCCCCCCCCACCCGTCATATTTTGTTTCTAAAAGTGACCTGGTTCCTGTGTTACGTGTCGCCATATCGCGCTACAGTCAGGGGACAGGTAATATGGAGGAGGAGCCTTGATTTACTGGTAACGCCATTAAAATGTATTAAGTCAGCATTGATTCTGAAGCTACATTAACTGTCCGATGTCGTTCATATGTTATCCCTCTCTTACAGACAATATCAACATGGCGACTGGACGAGCTGGAAGTGTGCCGTGCGTCAGAGCGGTGACAAAGCTTCTCCTACCGTTGCTCCTAGCAACCTCAATAATGTCCTTGGAGATCGTTCCGAGCGACATCTATCGGAATTATGAAGAGCTGGAAGCGTTTCTGAGGGACATCGTTGCCAATTATTCCGATATCGCGCACTTGTATACCATCGGCAAATCAGTGCAAGGTAAGCCCGTGACTGGCTTGATACTCGCATCTTGTCTTTGTCTCATCATAAAAGAGACCGAATAAATCGAAAACTAACATCGAACAAACGCAGAATAACACGCCCCGATGGGCGCTATAGTAGGCTAGCGCTGTCCGCTCTCCGTATGCGTATAGACCTATACCGTCTCTCTCAGCACGCCAATAAGCAATCCTCTTTACGTTTACCTGAAGACGTAGGCCTATATAAGTCACTGCGTTTGTCGTTACGTATAGATTGGTCACTAACGTTGTAGTATTTCTGGTCCCAGGCCCGAATGGACGCCGGTTCTACCCTAGAACGTTCTAGGCGGGTTTGGAACCGGCGACCTTCCGCATCCCGAGCGAACACCTTACACGTTAGACCAAAGGGAAATTCCCATTTGGCCCGAGGCGCTTGGTGTGTTTTATCCACCGGGCCTGGGCCGAGATATCACAACGTTACACGTTGATAATATAAGAATTTAGATATTCGTCACGGCACAGTGTGTTTACTATAAATACGTCACGGCGTATTACTACGTCATTACTTTGTTGTCGTTACGTATAGACACGTACTTCTGTAAGCTTGAGTCATATGTCGGTCAGTTTATTTGTGTAATAATTTGTTAGTTAACGGACTGGCGTGTTGCACGTGCCATTCCAGTTAGATATGATAGAAGGAGCCACAGACAGCAGATGCAATGGTCACGACGTCAGTAACTGTATCATGGACCTGCCAAATACCATGTGTCAGCTACGTGTGGTGTCCGGGTACTGCCTCGGGGCGATGAAACAGCATGTGAATCACTCTTGTGATATGATACTCCATTTGCCAGACTAGAATATTTAATTCACACTCCGCCTGAAGTGTACCGAATTGCTCTCATCCTCTTCAAGAGGACCCCTATCTCTTATCCAGTGCTGGCTATATATATATAGGACCGATAATAAATTAGAACCACCACTTGATCTTTCTCTACAAGTCAAAGTCCAGATAGGGTCAAGATTAAGATTCGCTTGAATGATGGTGAAAGAAACCAACCGTTGACTTCATATCTATATTCCCAAATTGTTCCTATACTTTGCTATATTTTCCCGGGAAAGTATCCTATAATTTCCCAGAGACAAAATCCTAAATTTTCAACAAAAATATCCTATATTATCGAGAAAAAAACTCCTACATTCTCAAAATAATATCATACTTTTGTTCCTATATTTTGTTGGTAGGCTGCTTGGAGGCTTTCACATTTTCTTTCGTACAAGTAAAAACGAGAAAGTCAATGATTCAGGCTCATATGCCACAGCGTGTCTCAATAAAACTATTGCAACTTGTTTTTACCATCACACGGATTAATGTGGAAGAATTCGTCACGTATGGCGGACGGGTCACTGATTCATAACCGCCTTCTATGCAATAGTCACGATTGAGCGTGTGTATCATACACATGTCACAATTGAGCATGTGTACCATATACTAGTCATGATTGAGCGCGTGTATCATACACTAGTCATGATTGAGCATGTGTACCATATACTAGTCATGATTGAGCGCGTGTATCATACACTAGTCATGATTGAGCGCGTGTATCATACACTAGTCATGATTGAGCGTGTGTATCATACACATGTCATGATTGAGCGTGTGTATCATACACATGTCATTATTGAGCGTGTGTATCATACACATGTCATGATTGAGCGTGTGTACCATACACATGTCATGATTGAGCGTGTGTGTCATACACATGTCATGATTGAGCGTGTTTATCAGACTCATGTCATGATTGAGCGTGTATATCATACACAAGTCATGATTGAGCATGTGTACCATACACTAGTCATGATTGAGCCCGTGTATCATACACTAGTCATGATTGAGCGTGTATATCATACACAAGTCATGATTGAGCATGTGTACCATACACTAGTCATGATTGAGCCCGTGTATCATACACTAGTCATGATTGAGCGTGTATATCATACACAAGTCATGATTGAGCGTGTGTATCATACACATATCATGATTGAGCGTGTGTGTCATACACATGTCATGATTGAGCGTGTGTGTCATACACATGTCATGATTGAGCGTGTGTATCATACAAATGTCATGATTGACCGTATCATACACATGTCATGATTGAGCGTGTGCATCATACACATGTCATGATTGAGCGTGTGTGTCATACAGATGTCATGATTGAGCGTGTGTATCATACACAAGTCATGATTGAGCGTGTGTGTCATACACATGTCATGATTGAGCGTGTGTGTCATACACATGTTATGATTGAGCGTGTGTGTCATACACATGTCATGATTGAGCGTGTGTGTCATACAGATGTCATGATTGAGCGTGTGTATCATACACAAGTCATGATTGAGCGTGTGTGTCATACACATGTCATGATTGAGCGTGTGTATCATACACATGTCATGATTGAGCGTGTGTCATACACATATCATGATTGAGCGTGTGTATCATACACATGTCATGATTGAGCGTATCATACACATGTCATGATTGAGCGTGTGTATCATACACATGTCATGATTGAGCGTATCATACACATGTCATGATTGAGCGTGGGTATCATACACATGTCATGATTGAGCGTGTGCATCATACACATGTCATGATTGAGCGTATCATACACATGTCATGATTGAGCGTGTGTATCATACACATGTCATGATTGAGCGTGTATATCATACACAAGTCATGATTGAGCATGTGTACCATACACATGTCATGATTGAGCGTGTGTATCATACACATGTCATGATTGAGCGTGTGTATCATACACATGTCATGATTGAGCGTGTGCATCATACACATGTCATGATTGAGCGTATCATACACATGTCATGTTTGAGCGTGTGTATCATACACATGTCATGATTGAGCGTGTGTGTCATACACATGTCATGATTGAGCGTGTGTATCATACACATGTCATGATTGAGCGTGTGTATCATACACATGTCATGATTGAGCGTGTGTATCATACACATGTCATGATTGAGCGTGTGTATCATACACATGTCATGATTGAGCGTGTGTCATACACATGTCATGATTGAGCGTGTGTATCATACACATGTCATGATTGAGCGTGTGTATCATACACATGTCATGATTGAGCGTGTGTATCATACACATGTCATGATTGAGCGTGTGTATCATACACATGTCATGATTGAGCGTGTGTATCATACACATGTCATGATTGAGCGTGTGTATCATACACATGTCATGATTGAGCGTGTGTATCATACACATGTCATGATTGAGCGTGTGTATCATACACATGTCATGATTGAGGGTGTGTGTGTCTTTATACAGTAGGCCCAGCACGTGGCCATGTATGGGTTGCTACAATTGTTGTGTTGGGCAGGTCGCGAGCTCTGGGTCATCGCACTGGGGGAGTCAGCCGCCAAACACACTCTCCTCCGACCAGAGGTCAAGTACGTCGGCAACATGCATGGCAACGAGGTGAGAGCCCCATCACTACCTAGCAACCTATACACTGGGAGTGAGAGCCCCATCTCTACCTAGTAACGTATACAGTGAGAGTGACAGCCCCATCTCTACTAGTAACCTATACAGTAGGAGTGAGAGCCCCATCTCTACCTAGTAACCTATACAGTGGGAGTGAGAGCCCCATCTCTACCTAGTAACCTATACAGTAGGAGTGAAAGCCCCATCTCTACCTAGTAACCTATACAGTAGGAGTGAGAGCCCCATCACTACCTAGTAACGTATACAGTGGGAGTGAGAGCCCCATCTCTGCCTAGTAACCTATACAGTGGGAGTGAGAGTCCCATCTCTACCTAGTAACCTATACAGTGGGAGTGAGAGTCCCATCTCTGCCTAGTAACCTATACAGTGGGAGTGAGAGCCCCATCTCTACCTAGTAACCTATACAGTGGGAGTGAGGGCCCCATCTCTACCTAGTAACGTATACAGTGGGATAGAGCCCCATCTCTACCTAGTAACCTATACAGTGGGAGTGAGAGTCCCATCTCTACCTAGTAACCTATACAGTGGGAGTGCGAGTCCCATCTCTGCCTAGTAACCTATACAGTGGGAGTGAGAGCCCCATCTCTACCTAGTAACCTATACAGTGGGAGTGAGGGCCCCATCTCTACCTAGTAACGTATACAGTGGGATAGAGCCCCATCTCTACCTAGTAACCTATACAGTGGGTGTGAAAGCCCCATCTCTACCTAGTAACCTATACAGTGGCAGTGAGAGCCCCATCTCTACCTAGTAACCTATACAGTGGAAGTGAGAGCCCCATCTCTACCTAGTAACCTATACAGTGGGAGTGAGAGCCCCATCTCTACCTAGTAACCTATACAGTGGGATAGAGCCCCATCGCTACCTAGTAACCTATACAGTGGCAGTGAGAGCCCCATCTCTACCTAGTCACGTATACAGTGGGAGTGAGAGCCCCATCTCTACCTAGTAACCTATACAGTAGGAGTGAGAGCCCCATCTCTACCTAGTAACCTATACAGTGGGAGTGAGAGCCCCATCTCTACCTAGTAACCTATACAGTAGGAGTGAAAGCCCCATCACTACCTAGTAACGTATACAGTGGGAGTGAGAGCCCCATCTCTGCCTAGTAACCTATACAGTGGGAGTGAGAGCCCCATCTCTGCCTAGTAACCTATATAGTGAGAGTGATAGCCCCATCTCTACCTAGTAACCTATACAGTGGGAGTGAGAGCCCCATCTCTACCTAGTAACCTATACAGTGGGAGTGAGAGCCCCATCTCTACCTAGTAACCTATACAGTAGGAGTGAGAGCCCCATCTCTACCTAGTAACCTATACAGTGGGAGTGAGAGCCCCATCTCTACCTAGTAACCTATACAGTAGGTGTGAAAGCCCCATCACTACCTAGTAACGTATACAGTGGGCGTGAGAGCCCCATCTCTGCCTAGTAACCTATACAGTGGGAGTGAGAGCCCCATCTCTGCCTAGTAACCTATATAGTGAGAGTGATAGCCCCATCTCTACCTAGTAACCTATACAGTGGGAGTGAGAGCCCCATCTCTACCTAGTAACCTATACAGTGGGAGTGAGAGCCCCATCTCTACCTAGTAACCTATACAGTGGCAGTGAGAGCTCCATCTCTGCCTAGTAACCTATACAGTGGGAGTGAGAGCCCCATCTCTACCTAGTAACCTATACAGTGGGAGTGAGAGCCCCATCTCTAACTAGTAACCTATACATTGGGAGTGAGAGCCCCATCTGTACCTAGTAACCTATACAGTGGGAGTGAGAGCCCCATCTCTACCTAGTAACCTATACAGTGGGAGTGAGAGTCCCATCTCTGCCTAGTAACCTATACAGTGGGAGTGAGAGCCCCATCTCTGCCTAGTAACCTATACAGTGGGAGTGAGAGCCCCATCTGTACCTAGTAACCTATACAGTGGGAGTGAGAGCCCCATCTGTACCTAGTAACCTATACAGTGGGAGTGAGAGCCCCATCTCTACCTAGTAACCTATACAGTGGGAGTGAGAGCCCCATCTCTACCTAGTAACCTATACAGTGAGAGTGAGAGCCCCATCTCTACCTAGTAACCTATACAGTGGGAGTGAGAGCCCCATCTCTACCTAGTAACCTATACAGTGGGAGTGAGAGCCCCATCTGTACCTAGTAACCTATACAGTGGGAGTGAGAGCCCCATCTGTACCTAGTAACCTATACAGTGGGAGTGAGAGCCCCATCTGTACCTAGTAACCTATACAGTGGGAGTGAGAGCCCCATCTCTACCTAGTAACCTATACACTGGGAGTGAGAGCCCCATCTCTACCTAGTAACCTATACAGTGGGTGTGAAAGCCCCATCTCTACCTTGTAACCTATACAGTGGGAGTGAGAGCCCCATCTGTACCTAGTAACCTATACAGTGGGAGTGAGAGCCCCATCTGTACCTAGTAACCTATACAGTGGGAGTGAGAGCCCCATCTCTACCTTGTAACCTATACAGTAGGAGTGAGAGCCCCATCTCTACCTAGTAACCTATACAGTGGGAGTGAGAGCCCCATCTGTACCTAGTAACCTATACAGTGGGAGTGAGAGCCCCATCTGTACCTAGTAACCTATACAGTGGGAGTGAGAGCCCCATCTCTACCTAGTAACCTATACAGTGGGTGTGAAAGCCCCATCTCTACCTTGTAACCTATACAGTGGGAGTGAGAGCCCCATCTGTACCTAGTAACCTATACAGTGGGAGTGAGAGCCCCATCTGTACCTAGTAACCTATACAGTGGGAGTGAGAGCCCCATCTCTACCTAGTAACCTATACAGTGGGAGTGAGAGCCCCATCTGTACCTAGTAACCTATACAGTGGGAGTGAGAGCCCCATCTCTACCTAGTAACCTATACAGTGGGAGTGAGAGCCCCATCTCTACCTAGTAACCTATACAGTGGGAGTGAGAGCCCCATCTCTACCTAGTAACCTATACAGTGGGAGTGAGAGCCCCATCTCTACCTAGTAACCTATACAGTGGCAGTGAGAGCCCCATCTGTACCTAGTAACCTATACAGTGGCAGTGAGAGCCCCATCTCTACCTAGTAACCTATACAGTGGGAGTGAGAGCCCCATCTGTACCTAGTAACATATACAGTGGGCGTGAGAGCCCCATCTCTACCTAGTAACCTATACAGTGGGAGTGAGAGCCCCATCTCTACCTAGTAACCTATACAGTGGGAGTGGGAGCCCCATCTCTACCTAGTGATCTATACAGTGGGAGTGAGAGCCCCATCTCTACCTAGTAACCTATACAGTGGCAGTGAAAGCCCCATCTGTACCTAGAAACCTATACAGTGGCAGTGAGAGCCCCATCTGTACCTAGTAACCTATACAGTGGGAGTGAGAGCCCCATCTCTACCTAGTAACCTATACAGTGGGAGTGAGAGCCCCATCTGTACCTAGTAACCTATACAGTGGAAGTGAGAGGCCCATCTCTACCTAGTGACCTACACAGTGGGAGTGAGAGCCCCATCTGTACCTAGTAACCTATACAGTGGGAGTGAGAGCCCCATCTCTACCTAGTAAACTATGCAGCCACTATCACCCACGTGACGAGCTAGTGTCACTTCTGAACAACAACCTATTGTCCTGGTGAAAAAATTGCTCCGGAATACGTGCCTTAATGCCTCTGAGTTGATGCCTCCCTTATTGCCTATTAAAATGTTTATTGTCTAGGGAATGAGTCGAGTAATGAATGTAATTGCGAGGATCACAACCGTGACAAGACCGGAGCGATAATGTGACGTCCTCGGCGGTAGCTGTAAAACCAAATTTGATTAAATTTTTGGTTAACTTCCAAGTATATACCACTGATATTATGATTGTACTGAAGGAACTATAGACCTTAATGGCTAAGGCAAGGTATGCGATACATAGCATCGAGTGTATTGTTATTAAATATTTAGCGATACCAAAAACAACGGGGTGACGTCACACCATTTTGTAATGAATGTTGTAGAATTATTGGTGTGATTTTGTAGTTGGCGTAATAACGCAGGACAAGTGATCTCTATATGATATATCTTGACTATGACAGCACACCAGGCTCACCGTTAATGTTAGAGGCATGTCGTTAGTTATTTAAAGCCTTAAAGTCTTGACCCCCGGCTCCCTGTGTCTCTATCATGTCTTGACCCCCCGCTCCCTGTGTCTCTACGATGTCTTGACCCCCCGCTCCCTGTGTCCCTATCATGTCTTGACCCCCGGCTCCCTGTGTCTCTATGATGATATCTTGATCCCCCGCTCCCTGTGTCTCTATGATGTCTTGACCCCCCTCTCCATGTGCCTCTATCATGTCTTGACCCCCGCTCCCTGTGTCACTATCATGTCTTGACCCCCCGGTCCCTGTCTCTATGATGTCTTGACCCCCCGCTCCCTGTGTCTCTATGATGTCTTGACCCCCCGCTCCCTGTGTCTCTATGATGTCTTGACCCCCCGCTCCCTGTGTCTCTATCATGTCTTGACCCCCCGCTCCCCGTGTCTCTATCATGTCTTGACCTCCCGCTCCCTGTGTCTCTATCATGTCTTGACCCCCCGCTCCCTGTGTCTCTATCATGTCTTGACCCCCCGCTCCCTGTGTCTCTATCATGTCTTAACCCCCCGCTCCCTGTGTCTCTATCATGTCTTGACCCCCGCTCCCTGTGTCTCTATCATGTCTTGACCCCCCGCTCCCTGTGTCTGTGTCATGTCTTGACCCCCGCTCCCTGTGTCTCTATGATGTCTTGACCCCCCGCTCCCTGTGTCTCTGTCATGTCTTGACCCCCGCTCCCTGTGCCTCTATCATGTTTTGACCCCCCGCTCCCTGTGTCTCTATCATGTCTTAACCCCCCGCTCCCTGTGTCTCTATCATGTCTTGACCCCCCGCTCCCTGTGTCTCTATCATGTCTTGACCCCCCGCTCCCTGTGTCTGTGTCATGTCTTGACCCCCGCTCCCTGTGTCTCTATGATGTCTTGACCCCCCGCTCCCTGTGTCTCTGTCATGTCTTGACCCCCCGCTCCCTGTGCCTCTATCATGTTTTGATCCCCCGCTCCCTGTGTCTCTATCATGTCTTGATCCCCCGCTCCCCCTGCTGCAGGCCGTCAGCCGAGAGGTGTTGCTGAACCTGGTGGAGCACCTGGTAAAGAACTACGGCGAGAACACCACGCTGACGGAGTTCCTGAACGGCACCCGGGTTCACATCATGCCTTCCATGAACCCGGACGGCTTCGAGGCGGCCGTGGGCGGCGGCGAGCCCGGCACGTGTGGTGGATATTACGGCAGGTAGGGAGGAACATGGGGGTGGGAGGCTGGGCAGCGTTCCTAACCAGGGGGGGGGCAGCGTTCCTATCCAGGAGGGGCAGCGTTCCTAGCCAGAGGGGAGGAGCAGCGTTCCTAGCCAGGGGGCAGCGTTCCTAGCCAGGGGGAACAGCGTTATTAGCCAGGGGGAACAGCGTTCATAGCCACGGGGGCGGCAGCGTCCCTATCCAGGGGGGGGGCAGCGTTTCTAGCCAGGGGGGGGCAGCGTTCCTAGCCAGGGGGGGGGGCAGCGTTCCTAGCCAGGGGGGCAGCGTTCCTAGCCAGGGGGCAGCGTTCCTAGCCAGGGGGGCAGCGTTCCTAGCCAGGGGGGCAGCGTTCCTTGCCAGAGGGGAGGAGCAGCGTTCCTAGCCAGTGAGGGAGAGTTCCTAGCCAGGGGGGCAGAGTTCCTAGCCAGGGGGGGGGGGGAGAGTTCCTAGTCAGTGGGGCAGAGTTCCTAGCCAGGCACGGAGTAGGTTTGTACATCTTGCAGTGACGTCAACACGTCACCTCGTGGTGCCGAGGATTTATTGTGGGCCTACTGATATTGATTTTGACAGTGACTGATACTGATACTCATTTTGACAGTGACTGATACTGATACTCATTTTGACAGTGACTGATACTGATACTCATTTTGACAGTGACTGATACTGATACTCATTTTGACAGTGACTGATACTGATACACATTTTGACTGACTGATACTGATATTCATTTTGACAGTGACTGATACTGATACTCATTTTGACAGTGACTGATACTGATACTCATTTTGACAGTGACTGATACTGAAACTCATTTTGACAGTGACTGATACTGAAACTAATTTTGACAGTGACTGATACTGACACTCATTTTGACAGTGACTGATACTGAAACTCATTTTGACAGTGACTGATACTGATACTCATTTTGACAGTGACTGATACTGATACTCATTTTGACAGTGACTGATACTGAAACTCATTTTGACAGTGACTGATACTGATACTCATTTTGACAGTGACTGATACTGACACTCATTTTGACAGTGACTGATACTGATACTGATACTCATTTTGACAGTGACTGATACTGATACTCATTTTGACAGTGACTGCATGATACTGACACTCATTTTGACAGTGACTTATCCTGACACTCATTTTGACAGTGACTGATACTGATACTCATTTTGACAGTGACTGATACTGATACTCATTTTGACAGTGACTGATACTGAAACTCATTTTGACAGTGACTGATACTGATACTCATTTTGACAGTGACTGATACTGACACTCATTTTGACAGTGACTGATACTGATACTGATACTCATTTTGACAGTGACTGATACTGATACTCACTTTGACAGTGACTGCATGATACTGACACTCATTTTGACAGTGACTTATCCTGACACTCATTTTGACAGTGACTGATACTGAAACTAATTTTGACAGTGACTGATACTGATACTCATTTTGATAGTGATTCACACTGACTCATATTGACAGTGACTGATACTGACACTCATTTTGATAGTGACTGATAGTGAAACTAATTTTGACAGTGACTGATACTGACACTCATTTTGACAGTGATTCACACTAACTCATTTTGACAGTGACTGATACTGACACTCATTTTGATAGTGATTCACACTGACAGTCATTTTGACAGTGACTGATACTGAAACTCAATTTGACAGTGATTCACACTGACTCATTTTGACAGTGACTGATATTGACACTCATTTTGATAGTGATTCACACTGACACTCATTTTGACAGTGACTGATACTGACACTCATTTTGACAGTGACTGATACTGAAACTCAATTTGACAGTGATTCACACTGACTCATTTTGACAGTGACTGATACTGAAAGTAATTTGTGACAGCAACTGATACTGGCACTCATTTTGACAGTGACTGATACTGAAACTAATTTTGACAGTGACTGATACTGACACTAATTTTGACAGTGACTGATACTGAAACTAATTTTGACAGTGACTTATCTTGACACTCATTTTGACAGTGACTGATACTGACACTCATTTTGACAGTGACTGATACTGAAACTCAATTTGACAGTGATTCACACTGACTCATTTTGACATTGACTTATTCTGAAACTCATTTTGATAGTGATTCACACTGACACTCATTTTGACAGTGACTGATACTGACACTCATTTTGACAGTGACTGATACTGAAACTGAGTTAGACAGTGACTGATACTGAAACTGAGTTAGACAGTGACTGATACTGAAACTGAGTTAGACAGTGACTGAATGCGAGTGTGATTTGTAAAGTCACTATCATATTAGACCCATACAAGAATTATAACAGGAAGAACAATTTTATTATGGCGAAAACGCTATTATGATAGTCGATTAACTAAAGATACAACACCAAAATAAAACACTTTAAAACTAAATTACATTACAATGTATATGTATTCCCATGCAGCGTACATGTTTGATGACTGGGCTGGTGGTGGGGTCATATATTTCAAAGCTATCCATATTTAGCGACCTTGACCTACAGGGCTAACGCCAACAGCGTGGACCTGAACCGTAACTTCCCCGACTACTTCGCTGATACGGGAACAAGCCGTGAGGTGGAGACACTTGCCGTGATGCACTGGCTGGAGGACCAACAGTTTGTCCTCTCCGCCAACCTGCATGGCGGCACGCTCGTCGCCAACTACCCGTTCGATAACTTCCTCAACGGTAAGAATGTGGCTCATATACAGGGCTGCGGCAGGCGAGATACCGCTGGCCGTTCCTGAATTACTAGGGGTCTGGAAGGGGTAAATGGCGACACGCGACACAGGCATATTTGAAAAGTCGACATTCGACATCGACCCCAAAATTGCGACACTGAAAATCTGAAAAGCGACATCGACACAGAATTTTTAACGTGATTGAATTTAGCGAAGAAAAGCGACACGGAACGTCGTGAAAAATCGACATTCGACACTGAGAACTTGGAAAAATCGACACTGCACACTGGATCCCCCCTTCTAGACCCCATATTACTGGTCTTGATAACAAAGCCAAAGCCACGCGGAGCGATTACGCAATTTGCGTTATTATCCAATAGGGCAAAACGAGCCACTTTCTACTTTGTAGGCTTAATTAATTATTTTTGAAGGGTAATTTTATATGAATAGACTAGTTATGTGTTAACGATATGTTACTGAATTTCTCCCTGGCAGCCGACGGCCCCGGCCTCAGCCTGTGTCCTGACGACCACGTGTTTATTAATTACATAGTGACCTGTCCCATGTCTGTCTCCCTGGCAGCCGGGGGGGGCCTCCCTGGTGTAGTGGTTAGCGCACTAGACCGCAGATCAATAGGTCCTGGGTTCGAATCCGGGCTCGGGCACCTAATCTGGGGCGTGTTTCATTCCTTCATCCTTCATCGTCTCGGGAGGTTCCTTGGCCCAATTTAGCCTGTATGTGCACAAAAGTGGCCTAAAACACCAACATTCCATTCCCTGGCAGCCGACGGCCCCGGCCTCAGCCTGTGCCCTGATGATGATGTCTTCCAGCACATCTCGCGCGTCTACTCGTTCTCCCACCACACCATGCACGTAGGGCCGGAGGGCGGGGAGGACGGGGAGGGCGCGTGCCCCGCCGGCCCGGGACCCCCGGGCTTCCCCGACGGCATCACCAACGGCGCCGCCTGGTACGCCGTCTCAGGTAAGTCTGTCACCAACGGTGCCGCCTGGTACGCCATCTCTGGTAAGTCGTCCCCAACGGCGCCGCCTGGTACGCCGTCTCAGGTAAGTCTGTCACCAACGGCGCCGCTTGGTACACCGTCTCAGGTAAGTCTGTCACCAACGGTGCCGCCTGGTACGCCATCTCTGGTAAGTCGTCCCCAACGGCGCCGCTTGGTACACCGTCTCAGGTAAGTCTGTCACCAACGGCGCCGCCTGGTACGCCGTCTCAGGTAAATCTGTCACCAACGGCGCCGCCTGGTACGCCGTCTCAGGTAAATCTGTCACCAACGGCGCCGCCTGGTACGCCATCTCTGGTAAGTCTGTCCCCAACGGCGCCGCCTGGTACGCCGTCTCAGGTAAATCTGTCACCAACGGCGCCGCCTGGTACGCCATCTCTGGTAAGTCTGTCCCCAACGGCGCCGCCTGGTACGCCGTCTCAGGTAAATCTGTCACCAACGGCGCCGCCTGGTACGCCATCTCTGGTAAGTCGTCCTCAACGGCGCCGCCTGGTAAGCCGTCTCAGGTAAGTCTGTCACCAACGGCGCCGCTTGGTACACCGTCTCAGGTAAGTCGTCACCTCATAGCCCCAGAACGAGGCTGCATGCGTCCCCGGCGATACTCCGGTCAGTATCCAAGGCGAGAGATCCACGCAGTAACCAGTAACCATGCCGGTATCCGGACAGGTATAAGATGAAGGAATCTGACAATTCAAAAAGGCGAAGAAGAAAATGTAATTGATAATAAACATTTCTAACTTTTATTAATGTTATTAATTTTATTAAGCCCTATTCTCACCAGACCTATCATTATTACTACGCGTTCATTGCAAACTGTATTTGTCTCCACGATCGCTGTTCCGTTTGGCCGCTAGGTGGCATGCAGGACTACAACTACGTGTACGCCGGTTGCATGGAGGTGACTCTGGAGATGCACTGCTGCAAGTTCCCGAATGCCACTGACCTGGCGTACTTCTGGGAGGAGAACAGAGACGCCCTCATCAACTACCACATGCAGGTCAACATGGGTAAGAGTGCACCTCAAATGTAGGCCATCTTGAATCTCAGGCATTTCAGTTAACATGACAACGTACTTGGCGCATCTACTGCCTGTGTCTCGGAGGTGAACTCCTGGAATGCAGAGTCGAATTACAAACAATCTGCTAGATATGTGGCGTACACTTTTATAATATATTACAACTGGGTAAAAAGAAATAATCCACTACGCGTATTAATTCTGTTAACAAAAACTAAATTTTAAACCCTTAAAAGAAACCTACATTTTTTTGTTTGCAGAAATATATATATTTTATAAATCTACAAATACATTTTACAATGTTCAACAATATTGCTTAAGTTTAAACGATATTTAACATGTCATCGATCTCCTATAGTTTTAATATATGTCTTGATGTCTTAATTGCAGGCGTAAAGGGGCTGGTAATGTCCAACGCAACTGGTGAGATCGTGGCTGGAGCCGTTGTCACGGTGGAGGGACGCGATATGATCACCCTGCGCACTACCCGCCATGGAGAGTACTGGAGGCTGCTGCTCCCCGGCACATACACCCTACAGGTCAGGTCGATTTTTTTTTTTTTTTCTGGTCGAGTCGATGTGGTGTTTCATCGGCTCGTGCTGCATTGTATGATTCAATTGTGGTCACTTATACACATAATCCCCGTCATTTTTCATAAAATCTACATAATATATGCACGTAGACTGTAATGATTAGTTATAATAATAGTTATAATAATTTATTTAACTAATTATAACAAAAATAATGATGACACCATGATATACCGTTAATTGATTTTAAAGTTGGAAACTACGTATAATGTGTCACCGATTTCACTGTAGTCCACTTAATGTATTATAAATTTATAAATTATGTGCATCCATATCAGACGATAAATTTCAGTGAAAACATATTATTCTTGACATAATCAGGTGATAAAAGGTTTATACATTTAAAAAGTGAATTTGAAATGCTTTAAGGGGTATATGTATGTACCAATGTCATAAAAAGTCTGGAGTTTTATTTTTCCTTCCCAAGCGATATGGCGTCGGATTTGCATTTTTGTCTAATTATATCCACCACACAACGTAATACATATATATATAGATTAAGGCAATCTTGTCTTGGTTACCCCCATCTAGGTGGCAGCAACGGGCTTCAAAAGCATGACCGAGGAGTTCACCGTCACGGCAGGAGCCGGCCCAACCCGCCTCGACATCAAAATGATTCCAGGCTCTGACACAATTAGTGGCGCCAGCAGTTCCCACCCCGCGATGACCTTCACCTTGGCCGCTGTCGTCTGCTTCCTGGCTGCTTATCGCGCCGTTTATTAATTAATACACACGAGGGTACTTGTGAGGCAGGGTGGGGGGAATGGGGGGGGGGGGGGGCAGGAATGGGACTTCGGGGGCACGCGTCAGCATCTCCAGTCGGCGATACGCATGTATGTTCCATGTAATGTGTACCTCTTGTATCAATGCGAGAAATGCGCTAAGTCGCTGTGCGCTGTGGCAAGGTAACAAACAGTGTTCCCCCTATACCCGGGCCCGACGCTATACTGGACCAGAACTCATACGGAAGGGACCAGGTGAACCAGGGAATACTCAGCTAATTCAGCCTCTGTACTTCTGCATTACTTACTAAACGTAGACAACAATGACGTTGAAGAATAATGGAGCCGAATTACGGGGAACCGCGAAACTAGAATAATCTTACCTATAGTACCTATAGTAAGTATAGTAAGTTAACAATCCGTGTCTACTATGTCTATGTCTTGGATAGTGCACGAGGTTGCCTAGCGCGCCATCCTAATCGTTATTAGTCATAGTTAACATTTATATACTATTATATATATATCAGGATATTGTTATCATATTTCGGCGGGGTAAGTTAATCACGAGCGTTTTTTGTAGCTTGTGAGACCGCGTAAAGCATTTGACAATGTTAGGCAACGACATTATAAAGTGTTTGCAGCGCGCTATAGTGTAGTTCCAAGACAGGTTAACATTTGTATCTCCTGATATCATATCGTCAACACGTGTTCATATAATTAGTAAATCTAACGGCCCTCATATTCATGTCTGGGTTGAACGTTTAACTTGAAAGCTATATGAAATGCGCACAGAAAAGTCTATTCTTAGAAGTAGTATGTGAGCAATGAGGAAAAGCTAACGAGTGAAACATAATGTACCACGTGCAGTTGTTTTGGCGCGGCACGGCATCGCAAGCGACAACGACATCTCAATGTTGAAAAGTTGGATTCTGTATACTTTGTTGTTTCTTTCGTCTCTTGGCGAAGACAAAAACGCCTTTATATATTTCATCCGGTTACAAGAAGCAGTTTTTGCACACTAAGACTGTGATATTTATTGCACAATTCAAGCCTAAGATTATTGCTGCGGCTTGGGTGTGTATGCAGGAAGATACATATTCACGCCTCATGCACGAAGATACATATTTACGCATCATGCACGAAGATACATATTCACGCATCATGCACGAAGATACATATTCACGCATCATACACGAAGATACATATTCACGCATCATGCATGAAGAGACATATTCACGCATCATGCACGAAGATACATATTCACGCATCATGCACGAGGATACATATTCACG
This sequence comes from Arenicola marina, assembly GCA_964019135.1. NCBI lineage: Eukaryota > Metazoa > Annelida > Polychaeta > Arenicolidae > Arenicola > Arenicola marina. The sequence goes on along the minus strand of OZ025258.1, from coordinate 23,091,009 downwards.
CATCGTGCACGAAGAGACATTCACGCATCATGCACGAAGAGATATTCACGCATCATGCACGAAGATACATATTCATGCATCATGCACGAAGATACATATTCACGCATCATGCACGAAGATACATATCCACGCATCATGCACGAAGAGACATTCACGCATCAGGCACGAAGATACATATTCACGCATCGTGCATGAAGAGATATTCACGCATCATGCACGAAGATACATATCCACGCATCATGCACGAAGAGACATATTCACGCATCATGCACGAAGATACATATTCACGCATCATGCACGAAGAGACATTCACGCATCATGCACGAAGATACATATCCACGCATCATGCACGAAGAGACATTCACGCATCATGCACGAAGATACATATCCACGCATCATGCACGAAGAGACATTCACGCATCATGCACGAAGAGACATTCACGCATCATGCACGAAGATACATATTCACGCATCATGCACGAAGATACATATTCACGCATCATGCACGAAGATACATATTCATGCATCAGGCACGAAGATACATATTCACGCATCGTGCATGAAGAGATATTCACGCATCATGCACGAAGATAAATATTCACGCATCATGCACGAAGATACATATTCACGCATCATGCACGAAGAGACATATTCACGCATTAAAGTCGGTTTACTTACTGATACGGCGTCCTGGATTATACATAATACTTGGGACAATGTCAGCAAGGCAATGAACGAATCTACCAGATCTGTTAAAGTTGGCTACTGGAAAAATGACTTTTACCGCCTTTCTTATACTCCGAGTTATAACATAATTAAATTTGGTATACTTTTTGATGATTAGGTTTAATGTCCGGGGCTTAATGTCCTTGCTTGATGATTTGACTTCTATCTTCGTGTTTTATGCTTTGGCTAAAGATCATCGCTTCATGATGTGTACGAACATGTTTCGTGATTTGGCTTTTTAGCTCCTCACGCGATAACATAGTTTCATCATATTCTGAGTGTTTTATTCGTGAGGCTACACCTATGCTAACAGCATATCAGCCGATGAGTCATTATAAAATACTTCATGACCTACTATAGGGGCCAGTGATATTACTTAAAGAGTCCAACCCTGGTAACAATGTTCTTCGCCTGCTACGCCGGTCCTCACTATCATGGGCCACACTTGGTTTCTGTCTCCCTGAAGTTTACGGTAATGCATAGAGACCTATAATCGATTTCGGAACGCCAGTATCTGGTACAGCAGGAAACTTGTGTGTCACAAAAAATAATCAGCCAAACTACTTAAAAGTTTGATATTGACCATGGTTCAATGGCGGAACTCTGGAAATTAAACACCGAAAAGGTGGAAGTGATGAACCACAGGCACCCGGGATACACTTGAACACTCCAGGTGTTAATAAAGTAGGTCATAATATATATTGACAGGAGGTTGTTAATTGAGGTTATTGTCAGTCTATTCTTAAGCATCTCTAGTTTAAGGTTTATATGAAATATGTAGAATGGGTACGAAGAAGTTCCTTATACACTGAAATGTATACGATTTTGCTTCATTATACAATAGAAGTCGTGTGTGGTGTTGAGACACGTGGTGTGTAGACCTCTAGTACGGGTCCGTATACAGTTTACACAACAAAACTTAAGATGACAGACAACTGATGTGATGGTGTCGATCGTCCAGCGCGAAATACGGGCTGAGGGAGCGTTCTGAGGACCTTTACCTAAAACTGGGTCAGGTTATATTTGACGAAGGTATTCTTCAACCTGCGCTACACGCGGGGTGAGGGAGCGTTCTGATTGGACCTTACCCTTAACATGGGTCAGGTTATTTGAAGTGTTTCTCACTCCGCTCCAGTCCCTCAGCGACTTCGCGCGTCAACCATAGCAACTATTGCCAGACTATATATTGTTCGCAAAACTAGCTCCAGTTGATTGTTTTTACGTTTTGCGATATTATATAGAACGAACGCTAGACTTTCTGTGACGTGTGTTGGATTTAGGGCGCCACGTTAGATTGAGTAAATTTCGTTTGGACGTTAACCGGAAACAGATATGCCACACTAGTGAAACGTCCAAAGTCGCTCGTTGCCCGGCGTCGGGCCAGGATGGTGTAGTAAACCGGGTCAAGTCAGACGGCTCTAAATAGGAACCATAAGCAACAGGTTCTGTACAGTTCTATATGTGGATCAAACGTTGTTGAAGCAATATTTATAAATGCTTGAAACTTATGAGCATTCATGAAAGCATATGTAGCTACTTTACAAGCCTTATTAGGACTATACTGTTTTAGGAGTATTGTTTTATGGTGAAAGGATATGTAGCTCCTTTTACAAGCCGGAGGTCTGTACAGTTATAAGAGTACGGTTTTATGTGTTTGGAACTATCCCAGGATCAATACGTTGTGGATACTTTTATAGATTGGTTTTAAAGATATATTCAATTTAGAGAAACCTGAATGAATGGTATCTGGGCCTACAATTTCCACTTCACTTTGTCGAAATCATTGTATTTTATCTTCCTATCTCGGTGCCTTATATCGAGTAACTTGCAACAACAGATGTGGAGTTTACATTAGTCCCTGGTGAATTTACTATTGTGCACTTCGAAGGAAACATAATAAATGTGTAGTTAACATACGGGGTTTTACAAGTTACTTTGTCGCTATCACTGTTGCGGTATTAAAATAATGTTGCACTGAGAATATCTACAACTCCCCCAGAGTTGTAAACAACATTATGAAAAATAGACCTTGAATACCGAAAAAAAAACTCTGAATGGAGTACATAATTTATTGTACATATATACACATGTCAGTCTCTAGCTGCCACTTTAAGTTCGAAAGGCACCACGTGGGGCATAAGCATCAGTCACCGTGTTATGTCCATGACACGACGATCACTGCCTTCCATACCACAACATCAGGACGATCACTACCCTCCATACCACAACATCAGGACGATCACTGCCTTCCATACCACAACATCAGGACGATCACTGCCTTCCATACCACAACATCAGGACGATCACTGCCTTCCATACCACAACATCAGGACGATCACTGCCTTCCATACCACAACATCAGGACGATCCCTGCCTTTCTATACCACAACATCAGGACGATCACTGCCTTCCATACCACAACATCAGGACGATCACTGCCTTCCATACCACAACATCAGGACGATCACTGCCTTCCATGCCACAACATCAGGTTGGTTGGTTGGTTATTCAGGACGCTTTAACCACTTTTACAACATCAGGACGATCACTGCCCGCCATACCACAACATCAGGACGATCACTGCCCGCCATACCACAACATCAGGACGAACAATGCCTTCCATACCACAACATCAGGACGATCACTGCCTTCCATACCACAACATCAGGTTGGTTGGTTGGTTATTCAGGATGCTTTAACCACTTTTACAACATCAGGACGATCACTGCCTTCCATACCACAACATCAGGACGATCACTGCCCGCCATACCACAACATCAGGACGACCACTGCCTTCCATACCACAACATCAGGGCGATCACTGCCTTCCATACCACAACATCAGGACGATCACTGCCTTCCATACCACAACATCAGGTTGGTTGGTTGGTTATTCAGGACGCTTTAACCACTTTTACAACATCAGGACGATCACTGCCAGCCATACCACAACATCAGGACGATCACTGCCCGCCATACCACAACATCAGGACGATGTTGTGGACGATCACTGCCTTCCATACCACAACATCAGGACGAACAATGCCTTCCATACCACAACATCAGGACGACCACTGCCTTCCATACCACAACATCAGGTTGGTTGGTTGGTTATTCAGGACGCTTTAACCACTTTTACAACATCAGGACGATCACTGCCCGCCATACCACAACATCAGGACGACCACTGCCTTCCATACCACAACATCAGGGCGATCACTGCCTTCCATACCACAACATCAGGACGATCACTGCCTTCCATACCACAACATCAGGACGATCACTGCCTTCCATACCACAACATCAGGACGATCACTGCCCGCCATACCACAACATCAGGACGATCACTGCCCGCCATACCACAACATCAGGACGATCACTGCCCGCCATACCACAACATCAGGACGATGTTGTGGACGATCACTGCCTTCCATACCACAACATCAGGACGAACAATGCCTTCCATACCACAACATCAGGACGATCACTGCCTTCCATACCACAACATCAGGTTGGTTGGTTGGTTATTCAGGACGCTTTAACCACTTTTACAACATCAGGACGATCACTGCCCGCCATAGCACAACATCAGGACGATCACTGCCCGCCATACCACAACATCAGGACGACCACTGCCTTCCATACCACAACATCAGGAAGATCACTGCCTTCCATACCACAACATCAGAACGATCACTGCCTTTGAATACCACAACATCAGGACGATCACTGCCTTCGATACCACAACATCAGGACGAACACTGCCTTCCATACCACAACATCAGGACGATCACTGCCTTCCATACCACAACATCAGGACGATCACTGCCTTCCATACCACAACATCAGGACGATCACTGCCTTCCATACCACAACATCAGGACGATCACTGCCTTCCATACCACAACATCAGGACGATCACTGCCTTCCATACCACAACATCAGGACGATCACTGCCTTCCATACCACAACATCAGGACGATCACTGCCTTCCATACCACAACATCAGGACGACCACTGCCTTCCATACCACAACATCAGGACGATCACTGCCTTCCATACCACAACATCAGAACGATCACTGCCTTCCATACCACAACATCAGGACGATCACTGCCTTCCATACCACAACATCAGGACGATCACTGCCTTCCATACCACAACATCAGGACGATCACTGCCTTCCATACCACAACATCAGGACGATCACTGCCTTCCATACCACAACATCAGAACGATCACTGCCTTCCATACCACAACATCAGGACGATCACTGCCTTCCATACCACAACATCAGGACGATCACTGCCTTCCATACCACAACATCAGGACGATCACTGCCTTCCATACCACAACATCAGGGCGATCACTGCCTTCCATACCACAACATCAGGACGATCACTGCCTTCCATACCACAACATCAGAACGATCACTGCCTTCCATACCACAACATCAGGACGATCACTGCCTTCCATACCACAACATCAGGACGATCACTGCCTTCCATACCACAACATCAGGACGATCACTGCCTTCCATACCACAACATCAGGACGATCACTGCCCTCCATACCACAACATCAGGACGATCACTGCCTTCCATACCACAACATCAGAACGATCACTGCCTTCCATACCACAACATCAGAACACTCGCCCATATGCTCCGCTGCTGACAAAGCGGGAACGGGATTTTACAGACTGGTCTTGTTCATGCCGACGGCAAAAGCAGTCACTGAACTTCTCCAGGTTGGTGTGTCCTGACGATCAAGAGGCACTCAAGGAGGTAACGACGTTATGAAGAAGTCACTAAGAAGTCTCGATAATGTCACGAGGAAGTCTCGATAATGTCACGAGGAAGTCTCGATAATGTCACGAGGAAGTCTCGATAATGTCACGAGGAAGTCTCGATAATGTCACGAGGAAGTCTCGATAATGTCACGAGGAAGTCTCGATAATGTCACGAGGAAGTCTCGATAATGTCACGAGGAAGTCACGATAATGTCACGAGGAAGTCACGAACAAGTCTCGATAATGTCACCAAGAAGTCAGGAAGAAATCGGAAGAATATCCCGAGGGTGTCACGAAGAACGTCACGAGGAAGTCACGAAGAAGTCCCGAAGAAGTCCCGAAGAAGTCCCGAAGAAGTCCCGAAGAAGTCCCGAAGAAGTCCCGAAGAAGTCACGAGGAAGTCCCGAAGAAGTCCCGAAGAAGTCCCGAAGAAGTCCCGAAGAAGTCCCGAAGAAGTCACGAGGAAGTCACGAAGAAGTCCCGAAGAAGTCACGAGGAAGTCACGAGGAAGTCACGAAGAAATATTGGGAGCATCACGAGGAGCATCTCGAGAGCGTCACGAGGAAGTCTCGAGGACGCCACGAAGAATCACGAGAGCGTCACGAGGCCTCCTGGACGACCAGGGTGCGCGCCACTTGGAAGGCGGCGATCATGGAGCTGAGCTGTAGCTTCTCACTGGTGCCAGAGGACAGACGGTACCTGGAGGGACGGACGCACACCGGTCATTTCATCTCTCACTATGCCACAAACTCCATTGCGAGACGCTAACTCATGACATTCAATATCAGCAGTGACTGGCTTAAACCGATTAACACTAAATAGACTGAATCTATTATAATCCCCGGGTCACTATTAACTCTTCATAACGCGGTTATTGGCACTCATTCAAGCTAGTTGTTACCAAGAGAACGTGTTATTTTGTTTTGTACTCACTCCATTTCATCGTTACCAAGGTAACACGTGTCTTGTACAATTACCTTTTATCGTTACCAAGGCAACACCATTCTTGTTTAATCCCTCTATATCATCGGCAACAAGACAAGAACTTGTTTACTCACTCTATCTCCGCCATCTTTTCCAACAGATGAATTCGAACGTGGATGGGGAAGTCAACTAAAAGAAACAATCGAAACACAATTAATAACATAACCTAGAGTTAAGCAATGCATCTCTAACCATAAATAACGTAAAGGAGTAAGTTTTATAACGGTTAGAAACTCTCCTTGCCCAAACAGGCAAAGGACCGAACTTATTTCTTCACAAATGCCCGCCCCACCCCCAAATCGCAGGCAATGACAGTATGAGTATCAAACACAGAGGACCCTATACAATAGAGGATTAATATGATTGTGGCGCACGACATGGTATAAATAGGAGCTGGGGCCACGGCCAGGGTTGCTTTGTGCACACATACAGTTACAGTAGATCCCAGAGCATCTTGGAAAATAATGAAAATCAACAATATGTGATTTTTCTCCCAGGAGGCACCGCGTCGATATGATTAGTAACACGAAAAGGTTGTATTACAATTAACACCAATAATGCTAAACAATACAGCAGTCTACTCACTCCTGTGAACGTAGTGGTGGACCTCTGTCAGCATGTCTTCTAGAGCCAGACCTTTAGCCGTCTTCAGGACCATAATGTCTTCGCCACAGTTAAGACCGTTTCAACATATCGCTCACACAAGAAGATTTAAACTAATGTCGCATTTTTACCACAGTTAAGACAACTTTAACACATCGCTTACGCAAGAGGATTTAAACTAAAGTCGCAATGACAAGTCAGCGCTGCAACCTACATATATCGGTTTGGGAGTTTGAAAAGAGAAATGTCATTTCAGCATATCCTATTTACAATAAGATAAACTCTTATAATATTTAAATCTATTAAGCGTCTGAATGTCAATTTATGCTTGCAGCGAAAATCACAGATGGCTATCCTTATATTTTGGTATTTTTTTCCAAGAAGATAGAACATTCCATCCTTAATAATTTGGAATTCATTAAGGTAAGCTACCCATAATAAGCCTCGGCGATTTTGAGCAGACCTCGGTAAACATCGACAAACATCGGCGGCCTGTAGCCCTGAGATTTTACGCAGTCTTAATAAAACAAAGCACGAATAAAACACAGCAAAAGAAGTGGTGACATAGGTAAAATGAATAGAGCATCGTATAATAAGCTTCGGCGATTTAGAAAAGACCTCGGTAAACATCGGCGGGTGTCAGTGAAAGGGGAATCACTAACTCGTTACGTCATTCACAGGGTATTACCCCGAGAATGGCTCTTCGTGATAAATTCGGAAAATTCAAGAAAAAGGCATGGAGAAAACGTGTAAATAGGTCAGAAAACATTCGTGTAGATCATAATTATATCGGAGACCATATATATATATATAACCAGATTTATTAAAATGTGAACACAAGGCGTAAATTACTGATAATTGATGTGACATAAGCTGCGCCAAAAAATATTTGTAAAATAACATTTTCAAGTTTCAAGACTTGTTTCTCGGGAAATTTGCACGGTTACCTATATCTTTCCTTTTTTTTTATTACAAGAACAATGTTTTTAGAAGTTTATAAAAGTGGTTTGGTGTCAAGATTTTCATTTTTGATGAAATTATAGCCAATTTTGTTTAGGTGGTGATTTCGAATTTTGGCAAAAACTGTCGTGATTTTGCATGATTGCAATTTATTATTACCATTCTGTTATTTTTTGTGGCTACTATTTACATGTTTGAATATCATTCCTGCATTTCACTACGTTTAAGCTTCCCAAAGATGATGACTTAATATTGAGCTGAATTGTAGCAAAATTACATAGTCGTGGTAGGTGTCAAGTTTTGGTCATTTTGTGAAATGGGGGTATACTTGGAAAATAGAGAATAGTTTTTTAACGGGACGGTAAAGTATCTTAAAAATTCACCAGAAGGTGTGTAATTGGGTATACTTTCAGAAAATAATCACAAATACGGAGTTCTTTTACCTTGCTATTATGGGTAGCTTACCTTAAATTGATGATTTATGTCAACACTATTTCAATATAATAAACGTGACAAAATCATTCAACAGCTTGCGTGGCCGCCTGAGAAACGGATTCGCTTCATGAAAACCCCAAAGATCAAGGTTCCTTGCGTGAACAATAAAAAGACACAGGCGTGATAGTAGAATGCGACTGCTGATAGTTTGGGAAGGATACTGTTGTAGGCAGTGTTGAAGCTTTCGTTGAGCATCCAGGTGACGATGTTTTCGACGTCCCGCCGCAGGGGATGCCCGACACACAGATACACATTGTCCTCAGTCACCACGTCATACGCCATGGAGCAGCTCTGCAAGAACCGGCACAACAAGATTCAAGATTCGTTTATTTGACCAAGTATGACGTAAATACAAACGAGAAGTGAGACAAATAGTGTCGACTTGGCCGGGAGACTCCCAACTAAGACCTTAAAGGTCGCTGGCGCTAGAGCCACCCAACATTGTGATTTTTAAAGTTATACAGTTATACATAAACAACCAAAAGATAACAGTAATATATATACACTAATATTTTAGGTATTCAATTCAAATCAAAACATACTTCACATGAACAGCTTCACACAACAAGGAATTCATGTGTCCAGTCACCTTTCTGCACGCATGGGTTAATAATAATGTAGGTATAATAGGATAATCAATCAATGATGTTTAAAATCGTCCTCTGGTTGAGATGCTGAGCACGATTGAGGCTCGAGCGCAGACCACGTGCTTGATAGTCAAGGGTTTAGTCAAGGGAGTAGTGGAGACGCCCTGTAGCCACCATAACGGTGAAGGCAACTGGTAATGCCAGGAATAGGTCGACAATTAGGGTACTCAATACAAGGTTTTCTACTTGTAATATTTGGTTCATGCTAGAGAAAGTTAAATCACAAAATAGTTCATTACGGCAAAAAAATCAAATCACAAAATAGTTCATTACGACAAAAAAATTGTGCCCTGGAGAAGGAAACTGAGTAAGTTCCCACCCCCCCCCCCGCGGTGTTTGTTTACCTGGAGTACATTCAGGACTCGCCTCATGTCCCCGTTGGCCAGTGTGACGAGCGCCTTCTTCCCGTCACCGGTGACGTTCACGCTAAGACCAACAATCAACTTCGTAAAACATACAATAAACGACTATCATATCTTGTTAGTACAACGTTTATAAGGACCCCCTCCCCTGAGATATATATCATTCGACGACTGACTTGGATACATATGGTAATCTATAAAAATGACCCCATGTGTTATAATATACCACCACACTTGCATGACAATCACTAAAATTCAACGACATAGCTGTTGACGACTCTTGTTTCTTCCTTGTATGATCTTATTCCCGGTGGCAAAATCTCGTGTATTACAGATCATTGCTCCTCGCCCAACGCCACACAGCGTAGTCATTGTAGTACAAGCCCCACGTGAGTACCACGAGAGTACCAATAGAGTACCGCGAGAGTACCACGAGAGTACCAGGAGAGCCATTTGGTACATGGATAAAACGACCGATCAACCACTGACAACTTCCACGGTGGCAATACTGTCTCCGGGAAATCATCATGTTTGAGACTCCACCCCCGCCTCTAACACTCACGTCTGTGGTACATGGCGAGAGTACTACGTGAGTCATTCGGTACTCACTTCTCTTCCTCTATGATGTGCTCCAGGCGGGGCATCATTTGGTCTGTGGTCAGAGGGCCAAAGCGGAACCTCGTGCATCGCGACTGTAACGCGGGGATGATCTTCGAGAGGTAGTTACAGATTATGCAGAACCTGGTGTTCTCCGTATACTTCTCGATAACTGGAAGTCGAGGACAACCGATTGGGTACATTGATAACTGGTGATCCGAAACTACAAACGTTCCTTCTGCTGAGAACAAAACAAGGAATTGTTACCGGTACTGTTACCAAGCACTGATCCATGTTTATATATTCATCAGTATGCAAGTAAAGGAAAACATAAATATAACTAAAATACAGAGAAAGCAATCTTGCACACTCTTCTTGTTCCGGTTTCACTAGTTTAGACATACTTACGGAACTTAAAAGTTCCACTTTTGGCTGACACATGTCCACTATTTTAGATGTACTTGCACCATATGAAGTCTCAATTTTGGCTAACACAAGTCTAATGGACAATTGGTAAAGATGGGGAGTATCTTGGGTAGATTGTAGTGGTTTAGACACAACAGCTGCTAGTTAGCCAGAAATGGTTGGTTGATCTAACGCTTTAACCAATTCTGGTCATAACACGTCAATGGGAGAAGGAAGGGCAGAGGGCAGCCTTTTTCCCAGGGGGTAAACCCCTACTCTTTGCGAAAAAGGACATGGGATCTTTATCCTGTGAGCATACAGACACGACCACAACGGGGCTCGAACCACCGATCCACGTGCCGTTAGCAGGTCAGGCTCTCAGGTGGCCAGAGTGCTCAGTGTGAGCGCTCTAACCCACTGAGCTATCAGGGCGGCCCTGAGATATGATACATGTACTTACTTCTGCGCAGTGCATTCTGGGCATCTCTCGTCATGGCGTCAGCCTCATCAAGAATGACCAGCTTGAAGCCAGAGCTGAAATATATCACAATAACACATGTCAGGCATTGTTATAATTAATTTTGAGGTAAACTCTCTCATACAGTTATGAGTAGTATCTTCTATTAATGATAGCTGCTGAATGGTTACCTGTTTATAATTAATGTAAAAACAACAACTGTATAGTCCAATTTAACTTTACTGTGCAGGAAGCTTGAAATTTGAAGTTAAAGCGCAGAATCGAGTGCTTACTTGAAAATAGTTCTGGTGCTAGCGAAATTCAACACTGGTCCTCTGACAATGCCAATACCTCTGTCATCAGAAGCATTTAGCTGCAAATCAGAAGAGGTCAATAAAGGATAACATTGCAAACAAGTCATAGACCTTGTCAGGGGTTTGTACTACATTGTAATGGAAAATCTTTTCCATCTGAACAGGATAAACAAAAACCAAAGAGGTTTCATTCATATTTATACATACATAAAGAAGTTAGGTACTTCCCAGGGACATGACCCTGTCGGAACATGATGCAACCTCACAGGTTAATAGATATTTCACATAACCAACCAACAATCAAGTACCATACCTCAAGCACCATGGAGTTAAAGGCCTTTGGTGTGTAGATTTGCTTTGCTACAGCTAGGATTGTACTTGTTTTTCCTGTTCCAGGAGGACCATAGAACAGAAGATGTGGCAATCTATCTTCCTTTACAAAGCGACCAACTAAAAAGAAGAATATAGATATATTTTAATTTGTATCATTTTATATTGTTTCATTGAGATGATAAGCAGACAAATCAGAATATTAGTTTTTTCGTTGTTAATTAAAAAAAGAAAATATGGTTGAAATAAATATACTTACTTGTATTGATGATATCAGCATGAGATATTAACTCATCCAACGTCTTTGGTCGATATTTCTCCACCCTGCATTCAATGATACATTAAATTAAGTAACGTTCATATCTTGCTTTAACAACCAGATTGAGCGTGTTTTCACAAAAAACCCGTGCATGGGCAGAAAGTCACCTTGCCCTGAGGCTGAAGCTAGTCAGCTTTGACCCGATGCCATAATTTCTGGTGACAGCATCTCGAGTTGACAGCTCTCTTTATGACATTGTAAGGTGGAGGTCATGTTACTGCATTTTCATCAGTTAAAAGAAGCCTAATTTCAGAAATAAGTAAAGAGGACAGAGTATAATTTTATCCATACAAATTCCATATATTACCAGTAATCATTTTAGCTTCGAAAGTTTGATGAAAGTCTGGAAGATAATAAGCAATGAGCTTGTAGATTCTATATGCATCTGACAGGTATAAGAAACATATTTAATTAAAGTTACAGGATATAACCTGAGCTCCCTCCCAAAATACTAGCAATACTATCACTTACAGATATGTCATATGACAGATGACAATGTAAATAGTCTTGCAGAGCAAAGGCCATAGGCATAGCAAAACTTGTCTGTTTTGTTTATGTGAAACTAATAATTTTGGCATGATGCGAATGCCCCAGCCACCCACTATTGAGGTTCCTGTGGTTCAAGCTGACAAATACAAACTGATTTTAATTTATATGAAATATTTTATGTCAAATATTTTGCTCTCTCTATAGACTGAAAGCAAGTTTGATAAATGTAGAAGGAATTTCATATTTTTACCGTAAAATCTACATGCATATGAAGTAACAAAGTAACCGTGTTACTATCATGTCAGTTGAGATTGGACTTTCTTGTCGTTCATCGCACCATTTTATATTTGTTCATTCTTCCACAGCAGTTTTCGCCAGGTGGCATTTCGTTTATTTCATGTCAAGGGCTAGGTGTACAGAGCACCTCTAAGCGAATATTGATGACTGTGCGCAGACGCCTTTTCGCCACTGGGTGGGCAAGATGGCGGATGGAACAGAGCGGTCTGCTGGCTTGACAAAACAATGCCAATGGTTATCATTGTAATAATGAGGACTTGAACCAAAATAACAAAGTTTAAACATACTTCCAGAAACTATTCCCATAGGCATAGTCTACTCCAAAAAGTTCAAGCCATCAACACTGCTTCTCGCCACGCATGTTTGTTCATAGTCCTGCCAGCAAGCCGAAAACGAATCAAGCTCCGCCATGTTCGCAGTTGCACTTCCTGCCGAGAAGCGGTGCGCACTAACGTACAAATTGTGTGCTCGCCGTAACTGAAAGACTCCTCGCTGGCTTCGTGCCGCAAGGTCGCCCCGGCGTGATGGGGTATCCGCCCAAATGTAGCCAAAATTTCCAGACGTTCTCTTCTAATGTTGGTTTTCATATGAAATGTGGGTTTTGTGGATTTACTTTTATTTAGGAATATATTATTTCTGAAGGTGTATTTTGATGAAAAATATCCCCCCTCCTCCGGCGGGAATAAAGGTAGCTGACGGTTGGAGCGGGATCAATTGCTACTTTTCCGGCATTTTCCAAAGGTGGATGCTCGTCTTAACTGTTCATCATTCCCCATCCGTTTCCGAGGAAGGGGAATACACCTGATGCCGCCAAAACCCACAAATTAGTGAGAGCAGGGGCTGACACAGGGGCGGGAGTCCTCACCCACCTGTTTTTCTGAAACGTCCCTAAGCAACAATGAATGTGGTGCCCCCCGCCTGTTTGGGCAAGACTGACAAGCGTAACTCCGGCGTACAGCTGAAGCTGAAACTACGTACTCCTCGTATTGAACCAAAAGTTGAACAAACAACTTGCCGTTGGCCGTTACCGTTGGCCCATGCATGCTCCACAGTCACTGTGACGGGCCGGGGCCGGGGCTGCCGCTGGGCCCTGGGAGGGGTGGGGGGGGATACTTAATTCATTGCTCGGTTTGGGGTGGGGGGTTCCGGTAAAGCCCCCCCCATTCGCTCGGTCGAGGTTTTACCATCAAAATTTGCTCGGTCGGGGCATTTTAATCTTTTGCGGCAACCCGTCTATGAACGCACATTTTCAGAGCTACCTCCCCCCCATCCCACCCCGGTCAGAAGTTTTATGTAGTTCATTGCTAAATATCGAGGTGAAAAAGTAGTTTTATGCCCGTGTAAAGCCCGCCCAGATTTCGGGCGGGATTCTGCTAATAGAAAGAGATTGCTAGGAGATGTAACGTAGTTCCGCGACTGGACCCATATCGGAGCTGACTACGTTACATCTATGGAACTGGTTTGTTCATTGCCATTCAGGATTTGATAGTTAGGAAATGTGGCGTTGTTGCGTGAAACCAACCACGTCACATGGGCCTGCGAGTGGTAGGCTTTGCCACATTTGCCAGTGCCAGTGGCACTGGTAGGCTAGTAGTAGTACCACTGCCACGGCACTGGCACTGGCAGTGGCACTGGCAAAACTGGCGAAGGCGATTCCGGAGTCGGTTGACAGTGTCATCGATAATCATGACACTAAAACACAAGGTCATCGTTAAGCAGGCATAAAAAGACAATCAGCATAACGAAAGTTGAAGATTCAACGACATAACTGGAACTTACCATGGTAGATTGGACTTCTGGGGGGCCTTTTGTGACATTTTGTGTTCTCCGGTTCACTTTTCGCGGGCGCAACAAAGTCACTTCCGGTAAATTCTGTTTTTCTGAATACCGGAAATGATGCAATTGATCCGAACCGCTCTATCACACTCTCGGGTTCGCTCTGTTGGCCTATAAGTGCAAAAATGGTATTACACAGCCCATGGGCGTATGCAAGATTCATTGAAAGGCCGGTCACAATAAGGGGGATGTTGGCTGAACAAAATTGCGACTAAAGGATCCATTGATTTTTTTTACGACAGGGTGGGGGCACAGAATGTGAAAAGGGGGCCACAGATAATCCCCCTGAGGGTAGGGGCGGGGTGGGGGGGGGGGGGGTGGGTAGGCCTGTCGCATGTCGCCTGTCGCATTAAGGCAGTCGCAATGTCGCGTTGTCGATTTTAAACATCGCCGTACGTGTCGCCGTGTCGAAAAAGGGCATCGAATTAGCTTCGAGTAAACGACGAAGCGATATATATGGGTTCTTCGAATGATCAGGACAAATATCGTACTTTTCCGTAATTGTCAGCCTCTTACTAACTGGTTGCTCAGTACTGACTGACCTCACCGGCTTCTTCTCACTGTTCTTTACAAAACACATTTAGCCAAAATAAGTCAACCCTGCCAGCAATGAGTTCAACAGTTAGAACGATAGCTAAAGGTAGGTAAATGCACCGGATTTGCATGGGCAGAAGGATCAAACACTCTTTAGTAACACATAAATGTCAACTGTAGGAAGCGAATGCAAAACACATTCCTGTAACGCCAACGGCAGAAGGCATCATTCGACTTAGGCTAAGTTAGCAATTTGTTGGTTTAAAGAGTCGAAACAGATAATTGCCCCGGGCAATTATACTCAGTGACAAGGTAGGAATTAATTAAGGCGTAAAACTGCTCACCTTTTGGGTTTAGACATTACGGTTAATATAGTAAGTAATGGTATGTGTTTTACGGTGTAGCGCCCATAATCACAACCTGAGCTTGTAGCAAAAATATAACTGAAATATATGTTGACACCAAAAACAGATTTACCTTTAACTATTTAAATTATCGAAAAAAGTAATCTGCCTGTGGATGCCTAAAAGAAATACGTAATGAACGTTCTGCTTAAGAGGGTAGTCTCATTCTCATTCTAGATGTCTTGTTTTACCCTACGATATGTACTTCTGGCGTGATTCTTTATGGAGGGATCTTCACATACAGCATGAATTCAGTATGTAAGTTTGTGTCGTGTCTGACACAAAATGTGCCGTCTGTCGTTTCTCATTACACCTTTGCCACTTCAGTAAATAATTGAAGCTTTGAAATTTGACAACACACGTATTATGTCTTTAGTTTTTATTTATTGCAAATACTATTAGCTCCAATAGTTAATATGGATTTACACCTTCACAACCATTCTTTATGTGAATTACTGTATTATTCTCACCTTATACATGATATAGCTTCCCCTCAGAATATGTTTTCATTATATCGACCTGCTGTTAAACTCAGATCTATGAATCCATAATCACACGCTAATATCATGTTATACCCTAATGATATCTTGATGAAGCATATTCAAGAGTTTGGATGGTTAGTAAAAAGCGCTGCTAACATGGAGGCTAGATGGGCTCAATATCTTTCTCATCATCTTTCATCTTTCATCTTTCGTCTTTCGTCTTTCATCTTTCATCTTTCATCTTTCATCTTTCATCTTTCATCTTTCATCTTTCATCTTTCATCTTTCATCTTTCATCTTTCATCTTTCATCTTTCATCTTTCATCTTTCATCTTTCTCCATTTCTCCACGAGGTTTTCATTGGCGAGCCAGTCAGGAAATCACATTCACACTCAATCATTTTCTTCGGAATGGCGAGCTATTGTGTTCAGAATGACGATTTGATTACATTCATTGTCGCGAATATGACGCACCATAACAAAGAACACTCACATGGGTAGGGCCCCAGAGGGGCTTTTTCGACACGACGACACGGCGATTTTTAAAATCGACAACGCGACATTGCATGGGGTTGTCTTAGAATCGACATGCGACATAAGACTTAGCGACACGCGACATGGAACTTTTCTTTAAATCGACACGCGACATGGAGCTTTTCTTAAAATCGACACACGACATGGACCTTTTCTTAAAATGGACACGCGACATGGCTACCCCCCCCCCCCCCACCCCCCCTCAGGGGCCCTATGGGTGGATCGTAATTTCACACAAGAAAAACAAAATATCCCGGCTTGACACAAACAGATGCATCATGTTATGATCAATTTGCCGCCGTTACTCCCTTAGTATGAGCAATTATATCAGTATAGCTCACATATTCCTCATGCCTGAAATAGACAGGAATAGTTAATTGCATGGACTCCAGTGTTGCAGAAGGACGGAGATGAACAACCTGTGAGAGAATACGACCTAATTAAACCATGACTGACTGACTTATCGGTTACTTTATTTGCGAACAACGGTGAAATCCCGTGCATGACGTGCATCCCGTGCACCTGCGAGATTTCAGCGTTAATATCAATATGGCTTCGATGATTATGGAACTAAGGCAATAATGTGATGCAAAATTGTCAGTTTTACCATGGTTGCCACTGAAACTGTGATATTGAACTGTAGCTTCTCTAACTTGATTATTTGCGGAATAGTTCTGTAGATAAGGCGCTTGCATTATGTCAACAGAGAAAGAGAGGCTTGAGAATTCTGTGGCAAGAGCAATTGAGCTCTGTGCAACCACACAATACATGATAGATACAACCGCTAAACAATTGGTTGGTCTAAGAACGCAATGTCGAACAAGTAATGAGACAATACAGAAAGAGATATTCGAAACAGAGGTAAGAAGGGTTCTGTTACTTGAAAACTATTAAAAACATATGCTGCATGCAAATGATGAGAGGGCTCAAGCTTTGACAGACAAGGAAATGACATTTGACATCTATCTAAAACAAAAGTAAACTAAACTGAGTGAGGGCCCCAAACTGTTTATCAGCCTTGAACAGTTAGATGCTGGAGGTAGCCTGATAAGAACTTACATATTTAATTGTTAAATGAATTTATTTAATTATATTAAAATTTGTCTAGTGGTAGATAAAAACTGACTTGATATTAGATCTATATTTAATAATTAAAGCTAAGCTTATTTATATAATCATTGTCTCTAAATAATGACTCAATTTTTTTCTGTAAAAAGTACTTAAATGATATATTTTATATTTGTTAAGATATAACTGATGAGATTCATTGCATTTTTATGTGATATATACAGTATATTACATATTATTAATACTTTAATACTAAAAGCAGATACATACCTTGATGCATATATACAGTCCCTACATTATACAACTCCCCCTTTGTTGCATATGCTTTATGAGATGTAAAGAATATTTTTACATGTAAGAGCCCTTTTATTATAAGACTGCCTCGCTATTGTAACTTATAAATAATGAATAAACCCATTATATAACCAGCATATAGTATAATCCCGTTATTGTGCATTCAAGTCAATTAGCTGTAAGTAAACATTACCTTGTGTAATCTGACTGACTGTTAATACAGGTGAAATGTAGTCAGTATTATAGGTATTGATATGAGTTGTAACTGCAAAAGAGGTATATATACTGTTAATGTTTATGACTTATATCCTATAATTATACTTCTTTTTTTTTACTTATTTTATTTCAAGTACCAGTATAATTCATATTGAATCAGAAATGAAAAATTCATATTTCATTATTACTGGTTTCTTTTACAGAGCAAAATAATAACATTATTTGGTAAGCAGTTAGTATCAAAAGCGAAGTTGAAACTACGGCTGTTACCAGGGAAACTGCAAGAATATCCCAAGACTGAACAGTTTCTGAGCATTGTAGGACTCAATGATGATGCGATTAAGGTATGTACTACAAAATAAATAGAAGGTGCCATGACTAGGTGTTGCATTTTTCATAATATGATTGTTGTCATTTTATTCTACAGCAATGGCTTTCTTTTTAAGCTACAGTACAAGCCAAGCACAAAGTTGCTTGTGATCTAACTTAGTAGTACTGTAATATAGAGTGACAATGGTCACCTGTCATACCAGTTATTGTATATAGAGGTTTCTGTTCTATGCAAATATCTGTGTTAATGCAGGATAATAATCTGTTTTTCGGTCCTTCCCATCAGGGTATTAGCCAGAGACCTGCCTGCCCGCCGGATGGGCGGGCAGTTTCAATTTTGGTTAGTAGATTTTCAGTTTAGCAGGAAGTTCGGCACTGTTTACCCACTCAAAAAGGGCCCTTTGGTCAAGTGGTTTAGAAGAAAATCATAGCATTCACAGTTTTATATGAAAACTTTTTTGTACCAGCCAAAATTTTGGCTGTTTAAAAAGAAACTCTGGCTAATACCCTGCTTCCCATTAATTATGCCATATACCGTTCCAAGGAGCCTCTGTAATTCAATGGATAGCAAACTGAGCTTCAGATCAATATTTTGTGTATATAAACATGTCCCAAAGCATTAATTCATCCATTTATGAACTGGATCTTTGCAGGGTATCATCAAGCGAGGAGTGCACCTCGAGAACTTGTTGTACATGTCTGAGGCAGACATCTCACGGCTGCTCGATAGGTATCACTGCCCACAAGTGGACTTTGTTAAGCTCAATACAGCACTCAAGAACCTCAAGTTGTGGACAGGTAAAGGGAGCCTCCCATTGAAATGCATGCAGTCTGTTTTATTGAAAATCACACAGAAACATTATAGCTAGCTTTCAACCTATTCTGTGTTCTTATAACACACCCTGCACAATATATTGCACTGGTTCGTAAATCACTGTTTAGATGAATTATTCGGATCTAGCTTATTATTAAACAACATATATTTAGATTTTTGCATATATACTAGAGTTCCAAAGTGTGATAGATGACTAGATCAGGTCACTTTTGTTTTATTTATAGGACATGAAACAACCGTTCTCATTACTAATGCTTTTTATCTGTATTGTGTAGTAATTTATACAAAGATTTGCTTTTAGTATGATATTTGAGATAATGTAGTGTTTTGTTGTGGTATGTATAACTTATATTTTATGTTTGTTTTTGAGATGATTTTGCATTTTATTGCTGTATGTATAAAATACATCTGACGTTTTTGCTTACATTATTGTTCTAATTGCTTGTGGACAGACCAACAGTTACAAGGCGGGGGTGCGATGGACCTGGAGCTGCACTGGACCTGTTACAAGTCGGCCAGCAGCAGTCCCTACGGCGGCAGTTCCCCGAAATTCGGCCATGCGCAGCGCCCTTCCACCTCCTCCCTTCCCCCGGACACGTATCTGAACGCCCAGTCACCGCAGAGCCCCACCTCACCCCCGTCCCCGCCGCAGAGCACGCCCGCCTCCCCCTTCCCCTTCTACCCCTCCCCGAGCGAGCAGCGCACGCGGTTCAGCCCGCCCCCCACACCGCCTCTAGTCAAACCCACATCCAAGGGCAAGTTTCCCACGACCCCGCCGCCCAAGAAGAAGATCACCCTCTTTCCGGACCCCTTCCACCCGCTGACCAAGAGCAAGTCGCACGAGTCTCAGCTCTGCGTCCGGGTCAACCAGGAGGTCGACATTTCAAGGTGGGTTAGCGAGGGAACCCTGGCAGAGATCTCCCAAGTTGATTGAGCGGGGGTGGGGTGGGGACATCACTAACTCGGCTGATCCGCAGACCCAACAGAGCCCCTCAATATTGGTAAGCGGGCAGGGCTGTATAGCAACAACTGAGGATTTCGAGCGGCACTTGCATCCTATTATAAAGTTTTTTTTGCCCAAAATAGCCTTCATGTGTACAAAAATGGCCTGAAGAACCACATTTCACTCCATGGCCTTATTTAACCTTTATGAACACAAAAGTGGCAAACACCCTCATGTCATCACAGGTACCTGAAGAAGAAGCCTGGCAACTTGACGCTGACACCCTCCTACGACGGCTCCAGCGGACAGCGCAAGCGGTCGTCTGACGGATCCGAGTTGATGGGTGGGGGCAGTCGGGGACCCTCGGGGCAGACCTCACCCCTCATGTCCTCGCCTCGCAAGTCACCCCCCGTCGTCATCACGGACGAGGTTCACCCCAACAAGAGTAAGAGGCCACCCCTCGCGGGGCACTGACGACCACGTGTCATAGCCGTAATCAGTAATGGCCACTTGCGGGTCTTCTTTTATAGGAGTTTGCCGTGTAACGACGCATCCACGTGTTAATAATGAGTTCCGTTTCCGAACAGGGGCCGGCCCGATAGCTCAGTAGGTTGGAGCGCTAGCCGTGAGCGCTCTGGCCACCTGAGAGCCTAACGGCCCGTGGATCGGGGGTTCGCGCCCCGCTCTGGCCATGTCTGTGTGGTCGCAGGATAAAGATCCCATTTCCTTCTTCGCAAAGAGCAGGGGGGTAACCCCGGGCACATGGCTCTATTCTCCCTTCCTTCTCCTATTGACGCGATATGACCAAAAGTGGTTAAAGCCTCCTAAATATACAACCAAGCGTTCCCCAACTCGTCTGTAATATTGTCTCTCATATTCTGCGGAATAAAGCACATTTTCAACGTCTAATAATGTCTGTTCCACCTTTTAGTCGGTACAATTCTGAAACGGTCTCGTTATTTTGCATATCATTACATGTTACTATCATACGCCAGCGCAATGTTTGCTTGGTTTGGATAATTTGATATATATATGACCGATTGCATGAAACTTTCTTTGCAGTGAACACGTTGGTGGTTCCCATATCTCCCAACACTGTCCTGGGTTCTAGAGGACATATGAAGCACTCCATCGCCCATCGGTAAGGCCACCTATCGACGTAACCTGGGTGGGGTCACGTGTCGAATGCCTGGTGACACGTGCATCATCACCATAGTAACGGGCGTGTTTTTCCACAGCTGCCAGTTACCTGTTACGGTTACTAGTCCCATGATCTTCAGTCGTTGTTTTCATCCGCTTAGTTGGTTCATGACTTTCTTTTGTACCGTGGATGAAGCCTGAACTGCATTGTTTCTCGTTCCTAAGTGCACACGTATCGTGGTTTCCAGCCCCAATGGAGTGTTTGATGATAGCTGTTTCCTGCATGTTTTGGGATTTTTCTTTACCTTAATATAAAGTCTCGTCTAGCTCCACCCTCGTAATAGAAGAACTAAGTTATGTTATGGTACTAGCGCCGTTATTTTCCTCTTTGGCGTCGTCCTACCCTCTCTCGTGTGACTATACGTAAGAATTGTCATTTGAAATATGTCGTAGCGATTTTCATGGCCACGCCTGGTCGTGTTGGCTTATTGATCTGTCTCCTGTGTAACAACTGATTGGTATATGGCGAGGTGGTACTGTGCAATCTTCACTTCGTATCCTGGTTGCTCCTGCTCCCATAATATATGCTTACTGTTTGATCAATCGTTCATCGCCTATAATACTGGGCTATTGTTATTAGCATAAACGATACCATAATTTAGTTGGGGATTTTTTCCTACGCTACCAATAATACCTTCGTTGTGACCTGGTCCGTTGTAACCAATGAAGCTACATTATACTACATTAATAATAACTAAAAGTGACCTTCTGATTGTCCGATGATGACATAGGAACGAGATTATCTCGTATACTAACGGCCCAGCAAGTCTTTTTTGAAATTGTACAATGCTATGTCGAGCTGGGCCGAAGAACGTGTGCTCTTTCGTTTAGTCTCTCGTTGGGCCAGAAGTATAATTGGTAGTGTACCACCCCCATTTCTTATAGTTTTCCCATTTCTATGATGCAAATTGCCGCCACGAATAATATATATAAACGCAAATCTGCATTCCTTTTGGCTGTTCCCGTGAATGAGATTGTACTACCTGTTGTATCCTCCTATACAAGTTCAAACCTGTTTGTTTTACTATTCCAATTGCTGAGTGGGGTCGGAAAGAGATCTTCTCTGCTATATTTTCGCCCTGTGCAATGTGGACCTATATGTTTTCATATTCCACCTGCTGAGTGGTGTTTGAAAGAGATGGACCCTGTTCTATTATTACCCTATACGAAAGAAAGCCTTATTTCCTATGTTCCCGGGGCCGAGTTTTGTCAGAAAGAAATGTATCCTGTTATATGTCACTATCCTATAACAATATGCAGCCATACTTTCTTTATATTCCAACTGCTGAGTGTTGTCTGAAAGAAATGTACCCTGTCATGTTATCACCCTATACGAAGGGAAGCCATATTTTTTATGTTCCCGAGTGCTGTTTGAAAGAAATGTATCCTGTTATATGTTACTATCCTATAACAATATGCAGCCATACTTTTTTTATATTCCAACTGCTGAGTGTTGTCTGAAAGAGATGTTCCCTGTTATGTTATCACCCGATGCAAGGTGGAGCCACGGCTTCAGGAGTGGCCTGACGGACCCCTTCCACAAACCACTGTCACTAGGTCACAAGTATAAAGTGTGCAAGTAAGACCCTTGTGTCTTAGTGTGTGCCATATATATATATATACTCCTAGCAGGCAGGGTGTGGCTTTTTTATGTCCAAAACAGCTTTTTACAGGCAGCGAACAACCATGCAGCAAGCTTTGGTCATTCAATGTGTCTTTCTGTTAGTTTTTTTTTCATTGTTGGAAGGCGATTCGCCCGTTACAATCGGTTTCGGGCTGTTCAGAGCAGGTTGCCATGGGAACAGGGTAGCGTTCCTCCGTCCCCGCGTTGGTTGGTGCCGTGTGCAAGGATCATGAGGTGGAGTCCTCGATATAGTGGAGGGATCTGCTCAGAAAGCGAGTTCCATATCCCGGAGTACAGTTCCATTTCCGGCGATTGTCTGTTTTAAAGCATATGTCGAGTTGCTGTCTAGAATTTATGTTTGATCCCGGTATATGGTTCCATTTTTTTGTCATTCTTTTATGGGCACCTATTATGTATGTAAACTTTAGCTCTTTTCGGGCATAGATAAATGTATGAACTATTAGGTGGTCGTTAGATTAATTCGCCGCTGGTTGCGTAAAGTTTTTGTCCAATACTGCATTTTAATGCAATGAAATACGAGGGCAGTGACATTTTGGTTGAGGTCCACTGATTAGTTTAATGATTAAACGTGCCAATAATTGGTTATACCAAGTTTTGTTGCTTGCCTCATCTACCTTGCGACAAGGTTTAATAGCGCAATGTGTATTGACATTGACATACATATAAAATATGATAAAAACAATGGCTTGGTCGCGTTACACTACGTGGTCGGGGGTCCTTGTTTATGTGGCGGCACTTGGTAATTACTAGATGACGTCAGTAGCCTTAGTAACCTGTGACCTTACCCGGGCCATTTTTTGCGTTCCTAGCGTCTCCAGGCCGCGACTCAGATAGTTCTATTATCGCCCATGGCGTCATAATGCATGCGATTGTTGTAGCATTCAGTTCCGTGTTAATTCTTTTGTATAAACTAAAAACTACCTTGACTGGTTTACAAGCCTTCGTAGTTGTTTGTAGTGTTATTTCGGCTGCTTGTGTGTAGTTTGAGTTCTTGTCTCCCGTCTTTCAGATACGGCAAGGGAATGATCTTTTTGTGTTTTTGTTTTTTTATACTTTTCACCATTTTGCATTTATGATGTACTTCATTGTATTGAATGAGTGTATCTTTGCAGCTAATAATGCATGAATACCGCTAACTGATCCGTTTATGACAATGCATGTGTAACGTGTTCTGAAGCCCGCAACATCGATCTGCTTAATTAATTAATTTATTTAGTTAGTAAGGGTCACTGTTGTATTAGACATAAGCATTTCACTCGTAGAGAGTAACTATCCCGTAGAAGCATCTTAGAAAGCCAAAACTTAAATATAATGTTTACATTTCATCCTTTTTTTCTAATTGAACAACGTTTTAAAACATCTTGTTTATTCACATTCTCCGAGGATATTACTTGCGTGTTGTGATCGTGTGGATTTTCAAACCTGGCACATCTTCTGCAGGTTCCAGAGGAAGCTTGTGATGGGAACCTGTGACCTCTGCAACAAGCATATCTTTCGAGGTCAAGTCTGCAAGGAATGCAAGTAGGTGTCTGTTGCACAGATCCATATAGAAATGCACCCCTGGTGGTGCTGTCACTGCATGAAAACAAACGCTCGAAGCGATATTAAAAGTTCTGCTCACTGATGTATAATCATTTCCTGCTCGCACAAGAAACTTTTTAGCTTTTAGTCGTGTAGCAGACATAACGTGACATGTAATGGTCAAACTCCCCGTACGGTGGCGCTACGCAAGCTCCGCTCTTACCGCTGCTGTTGGCCGGGAGCAAATTTCAAGAGTCTTGCAAAACGGTCCCAAAAAATCAGCTCTATTTTCTTACATTATAATTTTCAAGAATAAAAAATAAAAATAACGAGCCATGTGTATTTAATACAGCAAAAAACATCTTGTACCCTTTCGAAAAAGTTATAATTGTGACTGAACTCGAACGCGAGCGAGTGTGAAAATGCATTGAGGAAGTAGGGGACAACAGAGATATAATGGAGCCCTAGCGCAGTTAGTAGAAGGCAGAGAGTGATGTAATGGTGTGTATTTCAGGGCTAAGTATCACCGAGACTGCGCCACCAAAGCGGCTCCTGCGTGCGGCTTACCCCAGGGTCTCCTAACCTGGTACCTCGAGAGCCTGTCCACTGGCGACGGTAAGCCACCGACCGCAGCGCCCTCTGTGTCTCTATGACAAGAACGCCCTCTTTGTTTCTATGTACTCTGACCGGAGCGCCCTCTGTGAATTCTGACCGCAGCGCCCTCTGTGTCTCTGTGTGCTGTGACTGAACGCCCTCTGTGTCTCTGTGCACTGTGACTGGAGCGCCCTCTGTGTCCTGTGACCGCAGCGCCCTCTATGTCTCTGTGTCCTGTGACCGCAGCGCCTTCTGTGTCTCTGTGACTGGAACGCCCTCTGTGTCTCTGTGACTGGAACGCCCTCTGTGTCTCTGTGACTGGAACGCCCTCTGTGTCTCTGTGTCCTGTGACCGGAGCGCTCTCTGTGTCTCTGTGACTGGAACGCCCTATGTGTCTCTGTGTCCTGTGACCGGTGCGCCCTCTGTGTCTCTGTGTCCTGTGACCGGAGCGCCCTCTGTAAATTCTGACCGCAGCGCCATCTGTGTCTCTGTGACTGGAACGCCCTCTGTGTCTCTGTGACTGGAACGCCCTCTGTGTCTCTGTGTCCTGTGACCGGAGCGCTCTCTGTGTCTCTGTGACTGGAACGCCCTATGTGTCTCTGTGTCCTGTGACCGGTGCGCCCTCTGTGTCTCTGTGTCCTGTGACCGGAGCGCCCTCTGTGAATTCTGACCGCAGCGCCATCTGTGTCTCTGTGACTGGAGCGCCCTCTGTGTCTCTGTGACTGGAACGCCCTCTGTGTCTCTGTGTCCTGTGACCGGAGCGCCCTCTGTGAATTCTGACCGCAGCGCCATCTGTGTCTCTGTGACTGGAACGCCCTCTGTGTCCTGTGACCGGAGCGCCCTCTGTGTCTCTGTGACTGGAACGCCCTATGTGTCTCTGTGTCCTGTGACCGGAGCGCCCTCTGTGAATTCTGACCGCAGCGCCATCTGTGTCTCTGTGTCTTGTGACCGGAGAGCCCTCTGTGAATTCTGACCGCAGCGCCCTCTGTGTCTCTATGACTGGAACGCCGTCTGTGTCCTGTGACCGGAGCGCCCTCTGTGAATTCTGACCGCAGCGCCCTCTGTGTCTCTGTGTACTGTGACTGGAGCGCCCTCTGTGTCTGTGTCCTGTGACCGCAGCGCCCTGTGTGTCTCTGTGTACTGTGACTGGAGCGCCCTCTGTGTCTGTCCTGTGACCGCAGCGCCCTCTGTGTCTGTGTACTGTGACTGGACCGCCCTCTGTGTCTGTGTACTGTGACTGGAGCGCCCTCTGTGTCTCCGTGTACTGACGGGAGCGCCCCCTGTGTCTGTACTGTGACTGGAGCGCCCTATGTGTCTCTGTGTCCTGTGACCGCAGCGCCCTCTGTGTCTCTGTGTCCTGTGACAGCAGCGCCCTCTGTGTCTCTGTGACTGGAACGCCCTCTGTGTCTCTGTGTCCTGTGACCGGAGCCCTCTATGAATTCTGACCGCAGCGCCCTCTGTGTCTCTGTGTACTGTGACTGGAGCGCCCTCCGTGTCTGTGTCCTGTGACCGCAGCGCCCTCTGTGTCTCTGTGTACTGTGACTGGAGCGCCCTCTGTGTCTGTGTCCTGTGACCGCAGCGCCCTCTGTGTATGTGTACTGTGACTGGAGCGCCCTCTGTGTATGTGTACTGTGACTGGAGCGCCCTCTGTGTCTCTGTGACTAGAGCGCCCTCTGAGTCTCTGTGACTGGAACGCCCTCTGTCCTGTGACCGGAGCGCCCTCTGTGAATTCTGACCGCAGCGCCCTCTGTGTCTCTGTGTACTGTGACTGGAGCGCCCTCTGTGTCTGTGTACTGTGACTGGAGCGCCCTCTGTGTCTCCGTGTACTGACGGGAGCGCCCTCTGTGTCTGTGTACTGTGACTGGAGCGCCCTCTGTGTCCTGTGACCGCAGCGCCCTCTGTGTCTCTGTGACTGGAACGCCCTCTGTGTCTCTGTGTCCTGTGACCGGAGCCCTCTGTGAATTCTGACCGCAGCGCTCTCTGTGTCTCTGTGTACAGTGACTGGAGCGCCTTCTGTGTCTGTGTCTTGTGACTGGAGCGCCCTCTGTGTCTCTGTGACTGGAGCGTCCTCTGAGTCTGTGTACTGTGACTGGAACTCCCTTTGTGTCTCCGTGTACTGACGGGAGCGCCCTCTGTGTCTCTGTGTACTGTGACTGGAACTCCCCGTATTTTTCATGCCGTAGAGATGGACGCGGGGCATGTGAAGAAATCGTGCAGTACTTTTTTAACACCTATCTGCATCGCCTGAAGCTGCTCAGCGTTTGAAAGTAACTTGGACACCTGGAAGTCATTCTTATCTTGTTTTATAGCAATCCAATTTTGTTCATGATATCATGCGAAGATGGTGCAATGCTGACTATGATAAATGCTGACTATGATAAACGTTTCTGTTACCGATCAGAACTAATGAACTGGACTGTGAACCCAGGCAAATTGGAGCGTTACATTTTGTTAAATTTAAGAATAATACCGGAACTATTTTTTTATTATGTTGTGGCCTACACAGGTTCGCCGAATGCGCGGCGGGTGAGCCAGACCATCTCACTTCCGGCCTCGGAGGAGCACAACCTGAGCCACGCCAGCTCCGTACCCACCTTCCAAGGGGCTGACTCCGGATCCGCCACCTCCTCGTGCCCCTCCTCCACCCCGTCCTCCCCGGCCCTCTTCCTCACAACCTCCGCCACCCCATCCTCCCCCACCCATGCCTCCCCGCAGATTCACGTGACCCAGGAGCAGCGGTTTACCTTCCCAGGTCAGTAAGTGCGCGTTTTCCCGCCTCGCGCGCGTCGGAAATAAATCCGTCTGCTCGTGATGGTTAATTTGTCGTTGCAATAACTTGTCCGTTCGTTAGATTGATGGACATATTATAGATGTATATATCTATTTGTCATTGGCGATAATAATGGCATTCTCCTTATTGTGAAATAATTTTGACTTTTGCTAATTAAAAAAATTTAGTTCTCCAGGCATCTCACATACATAGCGTTGCTGTACCTGTTTGGTGGTCCATGGAAATTAGCAGTGCTCTGTATTTAGTTTATTGGCCCTCCATATCTCAGTCGGCGGCACAATGAAATGGTCGTTCTTCCATGTAAGGGTCGAACCATTGTTTCAGCATAGCTCATGTATTACTCACGCCTAACGTTTACTACAATAATACATTTCGTGGGTTCTAACATGGCAGATGGACCCACTGAATGTCAGAACAGCGTGTCTGGCTTTGACCCTAAATCCTACTCGGCTTCCCGAATATGTGGAGATGTGTTTCACATAGCAGGGACCCATGCAAGTACCCTTGCTATGGGTTAGCCCATGTATACACAAAGTTGGATTATAACGCCAATCCCCTTTATCCCAACTTCCAGAGCCTTACACAAGTCGACTGGATTCGATAGGAACCGCATCCAGTTTGAACCTGGAGGAGTCAATGGGGGATAACTCGTAAGTGAACCATTGTTTCAGGATAGCTCACGTAGCACTCACGCGTGCCATTTACTATAAAAATCTATTTCCGTGGCTCTGACATGAAAGGTGGACCGATCGCAATGCTAAAATCCTCGTCTTGCAATGTTATCAGCCATTTTTTTTGTCCTTGTTGATATTTTCAATGAGTTATGTTAAAAGTTCCTTAAGATTATATGGCGTGACACTATGTTGCGTGGATTGTATACCTGGTATTTCTAATTTCTTTTCGTGGCAGCTACACATAATGATGTAACTTATATTGTCAAATAAGATTCTTGCTGTTCTGTAACTTCCGATTGTTACTTTGTGGATTTTATGTTATTTCAGCGACATTGTAAATACACATACATCAAATGACAGTGACAAAAGTGATAAAACATTGGTTGATGTAAGTATAACTGCCTTCAACACAGTTCTGTATTGCCTCGGTGATATCTTGAATAAATGAATCTTTTTTTTCTCGCGCAGGATGTGAGGGTAACATATTTTGTCTAAGTTATCAGTTGTAGCCGATGAAATTCTATTGATACAATGCAACAGGAAATGAACTAATGTTGATGCCTTCTCAATTTTCTCATTTTTTTGGGCCCCCTTAAAATTACTCTGTTTACCACGCCTGAAAGTTTACCACCGCCTTTTAGACCTATATGATTACATGTGTATAACGTTAATAACCTGCACCATTGCAGACGGGATGCAGTTCTGATCGCGCCGCTCCGCTGGACAGAGTGGACTCACAGGAAAGCAACGAGGACGGCCTGGGCCAGAGCTGGCAGCGGGTCAACAGTGTGAGTAATGTCTGGGCCAGAGCTGGCAGCGGGTCAACAGTGTGAGTAATGTCTGGGCCAGAGCTGGCAGCGGGTCAACAGTGAGTAATGTCTGGGCCAGAGCTGGCAGCGGGTCAGTGTGAGTAATGCCTGGGCCAGAGCTGGCAGCGGGTCAACAGTGTGAATAATGTCTGGGCCAGAGCTGGCAGCGGGTCAACAGTGTGGGTAATGTCTGGGCCAGAGCTGGCAGCGGGTCAACAGTGTGAGTAATGTCTGGGCCAGAGCTGGCAGCGGGTCAACAGTGAGTAATGTCTGGGCCAGAGCTGGCAGCGGGTCAGTGTGAGTAATGCCTGGGCCAGAGCTGGCAGCGGGTCAACAGTGTGAATAATGTCTGAGCCAGAGCTGGCAGCGGGTCAACAGTGTGAGTAATGCCTGGGCCAGAGCTGGCAGCGGGTCAACAGTGTGAGTAATGTCTGGGCCAGAGCTGGCAGCGGGTCAACAGTGTGAGTAATGTCTGAGCCAGAGCTGGCAGCGGGTCAACAGTGTGAGTAATGTCTGGGCCAGAGCTGGCAGCGGGTCAACAGTGTGAGTAATGTCTGGGCCAGAGCTGGCAGCGGGTCAACAGTGAGTAATGTCTGGGCCAGAGCTGGCAGCGGGTCAGTGTGAGTAATGCCTGGGCCAGAGCTGGCAGCGGGTCAACAGTGTGAATAATGTCTGAGCCAGAGCTGGCAGCGGGTCAACAGTGTGAGTAATGTCTGGGCCAGAGCTGGCAGCGGGTTAACAGTGTGAGTAATGTCTGGGCGAGAGCTGGCAGCGGGTCAAAAGTGTGGGTAATGTCTGGGCCAGAGCTGGCAGCGGGTCAACAGTGTGAGTAATGTCTGGGCCAGAGCTGGCAGCGGGTCAACAGTGTGGGTAATGTCTGGGCCAGAGCTGGCAGCGGGTCAACAGTGAGTAATGTCTGGGCCAGAGCTGGCAGCGGGTCAACAGTGTGAGTAATGTCTGAGCCAGAGCTGGCAGCGGGTCAACAGTGTGAGTAATGCCTGGGCCAGGCAGTGGGTCAACAGTGTGAGTAACACGGACAGTGGAATGTCTTATTAAAGTATTATTACAGGAGACCACGTGTTGCATGTGATGCCTGACTTGTGGACATGAGAGAAATGAAATAGTTGTCTTTTGGCCGCTTTTGTGACAATTGGGCCACCTGTATAAGGGAACCCTAGTATATTACAGCCAATTTCACAAGCAATCACGCTCATTTTAGTCTCAAGGGTAAACGCATGTGTGCAAACTGCACACAAAAAAATCCCCAATATAACATGTATACCGTCATTGTCATGTATGTGAAAGTTTATCGTTGTTGTACAATTGTACAAAAGTAAATTGCAAAACAAAATCCCCAATATAACATGTATATCGTGATTGTCATATATGTGAAAGCTTTATCGTTTTGACGCTCTATTTACATGTATATATATTTATTCTCTCAGATTTCCGTGGCATTAAAAGAGTGGGACATTCCATATGAGGAGTTGGACAAGGCGGAAGTGATTGGCACGGGACGGTTCGGCACCGTGTTTAGGTAAGTTTGTGGAGGGATGAGGGACGGTTCGGCACCGTGTTTAGGTAAGTTTGTGGAGGGATGAGGGACGGTTCGGCACCGTGTTTAGGTAAGTTTGTGGAGGGATGAGGGACGGTTCGGCACCGTGTTTAGGTAAGTTTGTCGAGGGATGAGGGGCGGTTCGGCACCGTGTTTAGGTAAGTTTGTGGAGGGATGAGGGACGGTTCGGCACCGTGTTTAGGTAAGTTTGTGGAGGGATGAGGGACGGTTCGGCACCGTGTTTAGGTAAGTTTGTCGAGGGATGATGGACGGTTTGGCACCGTGTTTAGGTAAGTTTGTCGAGGGATGAGGGACGGTTCGGCACCGTGTTTAGGTAAGTTTGTCTAGGGATGAGGGACGGTTCGGCACCGTGTTTAGGTAAGTTTGTCGAGGGATGAGGGGCGGTTCGGCACCGTGTTTAGGTAAGTTTGTGGAGGGATGAGGGACGGTTCGGCACCGTGTTTAGGTAAGTTTGTCTAGGGATGAGGGACGGTTCGGCACCGTGTTCAGGTAAGTTTGTCGAGGGATGAGGGACGGTTCGGCACCGTGTTTAGGTAAGTTTGTCGAGGGATGAGGGGCGGTTCGGCACCGTGTTTAGGTAAGTTTGTGGAGGATTGAGGGACGGTTCGGCACCGTGTTTAGGTAAGTTTGTGGAGGGATGAGGGACGGTTCGGCACCGTGTTTAGGTAAGTTTGTCGAGAGATAAGGGACGGTTTGGCACCGTGTTTAGGTAAGTTTGTGGAGGGATGAGGGACGGTTCGGCACCGTGTTTCGGTAAGTTTGTCTAGGGATGAGGGACGGTTCGGCACCGTGTTTAGGTAAGTTTGTCGAGGGATGAGGGACGGTTCGGCACCGTGTTTAGGTAAGTTTGTGGAGGGATGAGGGACGGTTCGGCACCGTGTTTAGGTAAGTTTGTCGAGGGATGAGGGACGGTTCGGCACCGTGTTTAGGTAAGTTTGTGGAGGGATGAGGGACGGTTCGGCACCGTGTTTAGGTAAGTTTGTCGAGGGATGAGGGACGGTTCGGCACCGTGTTTAGGTAAGTTTGTGGAGGGATGAGGGAGGGTTCGGCACCGTGTTTAGGTAAGTTTGTGGAGAGATTAGGGACGGTTCGGCACCGTGTTTAGGTAAGTTTGCCGAGGGATGAGGGACGGTTCGGCACCGTGTTTAGGTAAGTTTGTCGAGGGATGAGGGACGGTTCGGCACCGTGTTTAGGTAAGTTTGTCGAGGGATGAGGGACGGTTCGGCACCATGTTTAGGTAAGTTTGTCGAGGGATGAGGGACGGTTCGGCACCGTGTTTAGGTAAGTTGTGGAGGGATGAGGGGCGGTTAGGCACCGTGTTTAGGTAAGTTTGCCGAGGGATGAGGGGCGGTTCGGCACTGTGTTTAGGTAAGTTTGTCGAGGGATGAGGGACGGTTCGGCACCGTGTTTAGTTAAGTTTGTGTAGGGATGAGGGACGGTTCGGCACCGTGTTTAGGTAAGTTTGTCGAGGGATGAGGGACGGTTCGGCACCGTGTTTAGGTAAGTTTGTCGAGGGATGAGGGACGGTTCGGCACCGTGTTTAGGTAAGTTTGTCGAGGGATGAGGGACGGTTCGGCACCGTGTTTAGGTAAGTTTGTGGAGGGATGAGGGACGGTTCGGCACCGTGTTTAGGTAAGTTTGCCGAGGGATGAGGGACGGTTCGGCACCGTGTTTAGGTAAGTTTGTCGAGGGATGAGGGACGGTTCGGCACCGTGTTTAGGTAAGTTTGTCGAGGGATGAGGGACGGTTCGGCACCGTGTTTAGTTAAGTTTGTCGAGGGATGAGGGACGGTTCGGCACCGTGTTTAGGTAAGTTTGTCGAGGGATGAGGGACGGTTCGGCACCGTGTTTAGGTAAGTTTGTCGAGGGATGAGGGACGGTTCGGCACCGTGTTTAGGTAAGTTTGTCGAGGGATGAGGGACGGTTCGGCACCGTGTTTAGGTAAGTTTGTCGAGGGATGAGGGACGGTTCGGCACCGTGTTTAGGTAAGTTTGTCGAGGGATGAGGAACGGTTCGGCACCGTGTTTAGGTAAGTTTGTGGAGGGATGAGGGACGGTTCGGCACCGTGTTTAGGTAAGTTTGTCGAGGGATGAGGGACGGTTCGGCACCGTGTTTAGGTAAGTTTGTGGAGGGATGAGGGACGGTTCGGCACCGTGTTTAGTTAAGTTTGTGGAGGGATGAGGGACGGTTCGGCACCGTGTTTAGGTAAGTTTGTGGAGGGATGAGGGACGGTTCGGCACCGTGTTTAGGTAAGTTTGTGGAGGGATGAGGGACGGTTCGGCACCGTGTTTAGTTAAGTTTGTGGAGGGATGAGGGACGGTTCGGCACCGTGTTTAGGTAAGTTTGTGGAGGGATGAGGGACGGTTCGGCACCGTGTTTAGGTAAGTTTGTCGAGGGATGAGGGACGGTTCGGCACCGTGTTTAGGTAAGTTTGTCGAGGGATGAGGGACGGTTCGGCACCGTGTTTAGGTAAGTTTGTCGAGGGATGAGGGACGGTTCGGCACCGTGTTTAGGTAAGTTTGTCTAGGGATGAGGGACGGTTCGGCACCGTGTTTAGGTAAGTTTGTCGAGGGATGAGGGACGGTTCGGCACCGTGTTTAGGTAAGTTTGTGGAGGGATGAGGAACGGTTCGGCACCGTATTTAGGTAAGTTTGTCGAGGGATGAGGGACGGTTCGGCACCGTGTTTAGTTAAGTTTGTCGAGGGATGAGGGACGGTTCGGCACCGTGTTTAGGTAAGTTTGTCGAGGGATGAGGGACGGTTCGGCACCGTGTTTAGGTAAGTTTGTCTAGGGATGAGGGACGGTTCGGCACCGTGTTTAGGTAAGTTTGTCGAGGGATGAGGGACGGTTCGGCACCGTGTTTAGGTAAGTTTGTCGAGGGATGAGGGACGGTTCGGCACCGTGTTTAGGTAAGTTTGTCGAGGGATGAGGGACGGTTCGGCACCGTGTTTAGTTAAGTTTGTCGAGGGATGAGGGACGGTTCGGCACCGTGTTTAGGTAAGTTTGTCGAGGGATGAGGGACGGTTCGGCACCGTGTTTAGGTAAGTTTGTCGAGGGATGAGGGACGGTTCGGCACCGTGTTTAGTTAAGTTTGTGGAGGGATGAGGGACAGTTCGGCACCGTGTTTAGGTAAGTTTGTGGAGGGATGAGGGACGGTTCGGCACCGTGTTTAGGTAAGTTTGTCGAGGGATGAGGGACGGTTCGGCACCGTGTTTTGGTAAGTTTGTCGAGGGATGAGGGACGGTTCGGCACCGTGTTTAGGTAAGTTTGCCGAGGGATGAGGGACGGTTCGGCACCGTGTTTAGGTAAGTTTGTGTAGGGATGAGGGACGGTTCGGCACCGTGTTTAGGTATGTTGTGGAGGGATGAGGGACGGTTCAGCACCGTGTTTAGGTAAGTTTGTCGAGGGATGAGGGACGGTTCGGCACCGTGTTTAGGTAAGTTTGTCGAGGGATGAGGGGCGGTTCGGCACCGTGTTTAGGTAAGTTTGTCTAGGGATGAGGGACGGTTCGGCACCGTGTTTAGGTAAGTTTGTCGAGGGATGAGGGACGGTTCGGCACCGTGTTTAGGTAAGTTTGTCGAGGGATGAGGGACGGTTCGGCACCGTGTTCAGGTAAGTTTGTCGAGGGATGAGGGACGGTTCGGCACCGTGTTTAGGTAAGTTTGTGGAGGGATGAGGGACGGTTCGGCACCGTGTTTAGGTAAGTTTGTCGAGGGATGAGGGACGGTTCGGCACCGTGTTTAGGTAAGTTTGTCGAGGGATGAGGGACGGTTCGGCACCGTGTTTAGGTAAGTTTGTCGAGGGATGAGGGACGGTTCGGCACCGTGTTTAGGTAAGTTTGTCTAGGGATGAGGGACGGTTCGGCACCGTGTTTAGGTAAGTTTGTGGAGGGATGAGGGACGGTTCGGCACCGTGTTTAGGTAAGTTTGTCTAGGGATGAGGGACGGTTCGGCACCGTGTTTAGGTAAGTTTGTCGAGGGATGAGGGACGGTTCGGCACCGTGTTTAGGTAAGTTTGTCGAGGGATGAGGGACGGTTCGGCACCGTGTTTAGGTAAGTTTGTCGAGGAATGAGGGACGGTTCGGCACCGTGTTTAGGTAAGTTTGTCGAGGGATGAGGGACGGTTCGGCACCGTGTTTAGGTAAGTTTGCCGAGGGATGAGGGACGGTTCGGCACCGTGTTTAGGTAAGTTTGTCGAGGAATGAGGGATGGTTGGGCAGTTAGAATAGAAAAGGAATCGGCCTCAGTTATATCCATGATGTACATCCTTTTGTTGTGTACTCTGGGGGGTAGTGGCATAGGCTGGTGGCCATCAAGATATTGTAACATACACATATGTCTTATGTTTGTTCTCTAGGGGCAAGTGGCATGGGGAGGTGGCCATCAAGATGTTGAACATGGATCCCAATACGGACAACATGTCCCAACTCCAGGCATTCAAACTGGAGGTGAGTTCTGCGATCGTATGTCTATCAGTCTAATATTAGTCTGTGCCAAATTATATTATCTCGCTTTTTAACTGACAAGTCGTTAGACATCGCGGTGTTAAACGTTCTATTCTACATCGCTTTCCATACCATCGGGATGCCACGAGATGACATCAGCGGCTCCCACAATGCAGTGCGTCGTGTTTTCTTCACGCATCTCAGACGGACATTTAACGTTCTATTCCATAAATTGCAAAATATTCTCTTTTATAAATAAATTTTACGAACTAGCGTTCATTTTTTATGCGTTGTATCGTGTCGTGGAGTTTTGAGTTGTTAGATGTTGATGTCGCCTATGATTTCGTCTCCCAGGTGGCAATGTTGCGGAAGACGCGGCATGAAAACTTGGTGCTATTTATGGGGGCGTGTATGAAACCCCCGCACTTAGCTATAGTCACAAGGTACGGCACGAGGCTTTTATATCAATCATACTGACTCCACAACACTCCCCCTCTCCGCACCTTAAACATAAACCTGCTGCATATGCAAATGATGTAAATTTACGACGATGTGTTTCGACCCCTCCAGTGATCCGCGAAGACAGCCTGTATAGGTGGCGCCACTTGGATTCGGGGAAATGTCCTTAACAGACTTGTTTCGTGTCTCCGTGTGTTTGTGTGTAAAAGTTCGGTAATTATCCAACGTCGCATGTACACAGTTACAACACAAGAGCGTCTACTCATCTGCGGGTACATTAACCAAAGAGTACTTTATCTGAGAAGGGAATCTGAACCACTGGTCCCAGGATATTTACTAAATGGCTGTGAAAGGTTAATTTTTGCACGTCAAAATATATGTTTAAGAAAGAAGTTAGACGTATCATATTAAACACGTTCGTCGTTGAATAGACTTTTGCCTTTGTACTGCATTCAGTTTAACGATGAGGAGTGAGTCGAAACGTCTTTGGTAAATCTCCACCCCCCCCCCCCCCCAAAAAAAAAGCAATATATTTTTGTTATTGCGTTTATTCGTACGCACAAAACGCCCCTGATGTTGATTAAAACATGTATGTCTCCATTTCCCTTTTCAGCTTATGTCGTGGTTCGACTTTGTACACACACATTCACGCGCGCAAGGAAAAGTTTCCTATGAGCAAGACGGTTATTATAGCGTCGCAAATAGCTCAAGTGAGTAACAGTTCGCTTAGGTCAAACGGAAAACTGCCAGGAGTTTTTCTGTAACATGATGGTTATAATGTTGTTGCTACTTCCGGTCATGATGGTATTCCGCTTCGAAAGTAGTGCATGTGAAAAGTTGTCGACTTGACCTCGGTTCGAATATTAACAATATACGTAGATTTGATAAACATTTTTAACTTCCTGTTAAAAGTAAAGCAGTGGTTGGAAGTGAGTTGACACAGCTGTTGTTGGTCTCCGCCGGCTTAGGGGATGGGGTACCTTCACGCCAAGGGTATCATTCACCGTGACCTGAAGACTAAGAACATCTTCCTGGAGGGCGGCAAGGTCGTCATCACAGACTTCGGCCTCTTCAGCGTCACTAAGCTTTGTCATGGCAACAGGTGCGTCTGCACAGTATCATGTTGGTAGGTCACATGGGGGTCGTCACCCTTTGATCAAATTTCTATTTTATATTGCATCAGTGAAAAAAAAAAAAAAAATTTTATTGTGCGTATACCGTACTCTACTGTACAAAGCACATAATTTTAGCGGACGCTCTCGTAACGTAACGTAACTGAATAGTAAATACGCTCTTGTTTTTTGTTTTCTTTCTTCTAAATAACGGATGCTGTTAATCGCTTCCTTCATATAATTGTTGTGTTATTCATTTATGCAAGTCGGAGAGCGTTCCGTGATGTCGTGATAATGTAAACTGTACAGTTTACAGGAAGAGCTACGTGGCCCACAATCTGTGCGGATGTAACTGTAAACTTGAGATGTACTTGTCGTTACAAGAGGGGAGCGTGCTCCATACTCTGCGCGTCGCGCTCTGTGTGAAGCAGTATTTCTCTAAGAGGTGTTTGTTGGCACTAAGAGGGATGTGCTCAACATTCTGTGCGGATCGCGCTCTGTGTGAAGCAGTATTTCTCTAAAAGGAGTTTGTTCGCACTAAGAGGGATGTGCTCAACATTCTGTGCGGATTGGGCTCTGTGTGAAGCAGTATTTCTCTAAAAGGAGTTTGTTCGCACTAAGAGAGATGTGCTCAACATTCTGTGCGGATCGCGCTCTGTGTGAAGCAGTATTTCTCTAAGAGGAGTTTGTTCGCACTAAGAGGGATGTGCTCAACATTCTGTGCGGATCGCGCTCTGTGTGAAGCAGTATTTCTCTAAAAGGAGTTTGTTGGCACTAAGAGGGATGTGCTCAACATTCTGTGCGGATCGCGCTCTGTGTGAAGCAGTATTTCTCTAAAAGGAGTTTGTTCGCACTAAGAGGGATGTGCTCAACATTCTGTGCGGATCGCGCTCTGTGTGAAGCAGTATTTCTCTAAAAGGAGTTTGTTCGCACTAAGAGGGATGTGTTCAACATTCTGTGCGGATTGCGCTCTGTGTGAAGCAGTATTTCTCTAAAAGGAGTTTGTTGGCACTAAGAGGGATGTGCTCAACATTCTGTGCGGATCGCGCTCTGTGTGAAGCAGTATTTCTCTAAAAGGAGTTTGTTCGCACTAAGAGGGATGTGCTCAACATTCTGTGCGGATTGCGCTCTGTGTGAAGCAGTATTTCTCTAAAAGGAGTTTGTTGGCACTAAGAGGGATGTGCTCAACATTCTGTGCGGATCGCGCTCTGTGTGAAGCAGTATTTCTCTAAAAGGAGTTTGTTCGCACTAAGAGGGATGTGCTCAACATTCTGTGCGGATCGCGCTCTGTGTGAAGCAGTATTTCTCTAAGAGGAGTTTGTTGGCACTAAGAGGGATGTGCTCAACATTCTGTGCGGATCGCGCTCTGTGTGAAGCAGTATTTCTCTAAAAGGAGTTTGTTTGCACTAAGAGGGATGTGCTCAACATTCTGTGCGGATCGCGCTCTGTGTGAAGCAGTATTTCTCTAAAAGGAGTTTGTTCGCACTAAGAGGGATGTGCTCAACATTCTGTGCGGATCGCGCTCTGTGTGAAGCAGTATTTCTCTAAAAGGAGTTTGTTGGCACTAAGAGGGATGTGCTCAACATTCTGTGCGGATTGGGCTCTGTGTGAAGCAGTATTTCTCTAAAAGGAGTTTGTTCGCACTAAGAGGGATGTGCTCAACATTCTGTGCGGATCGCGCTCTGTGTGAAGCAGTATTTCTCTAAAAGGAGTTTGTTCGCACTAAGAGAGATGTGCTCAACATTCTGTGCGGATCGCGCTCTGTGTGAAGCAGTATTTCTCTAAAAGGAGTTTGTTTGCACTAAGAGGGATGTGCTCAACATTCTGTGCGGATCGCGCTCTGTGTGAAGCAGTATTTCTCTAAAAGGAGTTTGTTCGCACTAAGAGGGATGTGCTCAACATTCTGTGCGGATTGCGCTCTGTGTGAAGCAGTATTTCTCTAAAAGGAGTTTGTTCGCACTAAGAGGGATGTGTTCAACATTCTGTGCGGATTGGGCTCTGTGTGAAGCAGTATTTCTCTAAAAGGAGTTTGTTCGCACTAAGAGGGATGTGCTCAACATTCTGTGCGGATCGCGCTCTGTGTGAAGCAGTATTTCTCTAAAAGGAGTTTGTTCGCACTAAGAGGGATGTGCTCAACATTCTGTGCGGATCGCGCTCTGTGTGAAGCAGTATTTCTCTAAGAGGAGTTTGTTCGCACTAAGAGGGATGTGCTCAACATTCTGTGCGGATCGCGCTCTGTGTGAAGCAGTATTTCTCTAAAAGGAGTTTGTTCGCACTAAGAGGGATGTGCTCAACATTCTGTGCGGATTGGGCTCTGTGTGAAGCAGTATTTCTCTAAAAGGAGTTTGTTCGCACTAAGAGGGATGTGCTCAACATTCTGTGCGGATCGCGCTCTGTGTGAAGCAGTATTTCTCTAAAAGGAGTTTGTTCGCACTAAGAGGGATGTGCTCAACATTCTGTGCGGATCGCGCTCTGTGTGAAGCAGTATTTCTCTAAAAGGAGTTTGTTCGCACTAAGAGGGATGTGCTCAACATTCTGTGCGGATCGCGCTCTGTGTGAAGCAGTATTTCTCTAAAAGGAGTTTGTTCGCACTAAGAGAGATGTGCTCAACATTCTGTGCGGATTGCGCTCTGTGTGAAGCAGTATTTCTCTAAGAGGAGTTTGTTCGCACTAAGAGGGATGTGCTCAACATTCTGTGCGGATCGCGCTCTGTGTGAAGCAGTATTTCTCTAAGAGGAGTTTGTTCGCACTAAGAGGGATGTGCTCAACATTCTGTGCGGATCGCGCTCTGTGTGAAGCAGTATTTCTCTAAAAGGAGTTTGTTCGCACTAAGAGAGATGTGCTCAACATTCTGTGCGGATTGCGCTCTGTGTGAAGCAGTATTTCTCTAAAAGGAGTTTGTTCGCACTAAGAGGGATGTGCTCAACATTCTGTGCGGATCGCGCTCTGTGTGAAGCAGTATTTCTCTAAAAGGAGTTTGTTCGCACTAAGAGGGATGTGCTCAACATTCTGTGCGGATTGCGCTCTGTGTGAAGCAGTATTTCTCTAAGAGGAGTTTGTTCGCACTAAGAGGGATGTGCTCAACATTCTGTGCGGATCGCGCTCTGTGTGAAGCAGTATTTCTCTAAAAGGAGTTTGTTCGCACTAAGAGGGATGTGCTCAACATTCTGTGCGGATCGCGCTCTGTGTGAAGCAGTATTTCTCTAAAAGGAGTTTGTTCGCACTAAGAGGGATGTGCTCAACATTCTGTGCGGATCGCGCTCTGTGTGAAGCAGTATTTCTCTAAAAGGAGTTTGTTCGCACTAAGAGGGATGTGCTCAACATTCTGTGCGGATCGCGCTCTGTGTGAAGCAGTATTTCTCTAAGAGGAGTTTGTTTGCAGGAAGGGGGACGTGCTCAACATTCTGTGCGGATTGCGCTCTGTGTGAAGCAGTATTTCTCTAAAAGGAGTTTGTTCGCACTAAGAGGGATGTGCTCAACATTCTGTGCGGATCGCGCTCTGTGTGAAGCAGTATTTCTCTAAAAGGAGTTTGTTCGCACTAAGAGGGATGTGCTCAACATTCTGTGCGGATCGCGCTCTGTGTGAAGCAGTATTTCTCTAAAAGGAGTTTGTTGGCACTAAGAGGGATGTGCTCAACATTCTGTGCGGATCGCGCTCTGTGTGAAGCAGTATTTCTCTAAGAGGTGTTTGTTCGCACTAAGAGGGATGTGCTCAACATTCTGTGCGGATTGCGCTCTGTGTGAAGCAGTATTTCTCTAAGAGGAGTTTGTTCGCACTAAGAGGGATGTGCTCAACATTCTGTGCGGATCGCGCTCTGTGTGAAGCAGTATTTCTCTAAGAGGAGTTTGTTTGCAGGAAGG
Source organism: Arenicola marina (assembly GCA_964019135.1). NCBI lineage: Eukaryota > Metazoa > Annelida > Polychaeta > Arenicolidae > Arenicola > Arenicola marina. The sequence goes on along the minus strand of OZ025258.1, from coordinate 23,050,072 downwards.
GGGACGTGCTCAACATTCTGTGCGGATTGCGCTCTGTGTGAAGCAGTATTTCTCTAAAAGGAGTTTGTTCGCACTAAGAGGGATGTGCTCAACATTCTGTGCGGATCGCGCTCTGTGTGAAGCAGTATTTCTCTAAAAGGAGTTTGTTCGCACTAAGAGGGATGTGCTCAACATTCTGTGCGGATTGCGCTCTGTGTGAAGCAGTATTTCTCTAAAAGGAGTTTGTTCGCACTAAGAGGGATGTGCTCAACATTCTGTGCGGATCGCGCTCTGTGTGAAGCAGTATTTCTCTAAAAGGAGTTTGTTCGCACTAAGAGGGATGTGCTCAACATTCTGTGCGGATTGCGCTCTGTGTGAAGCAGTATTTCTCTAAAAGGAGTTTGTTCGCACTAAGAGGGATGTGCTCAACATTCTGTGCGGATCGCGCTCTGTGTGAAGCAGTATTTCTCTAAAAGGAGTTTGTTTGCACTAAGAGGGATGTGCTCAACATTCTGTGCGGATCGCGCTCTGTGTGAAGCAGTATTTCTCTAAAAGGAGTTTGTTCGCACTAAGAGGGATGTGCTCAACATTCTGTGCGGATTGCGCTCTGTGTGAAGCAGTATTTCTCTAAAAGGAGTTTGTTCGCACTAAGAGGGATGTGCTCAACATTCTGTGCGGATCGCGCTCTGTGTGAAGCAGTATTTCTCTAAAAGGAGTTTGTTTGCACTAAGAGGGATGTGCTCAACATTCTGTGCGGATTGCGCTCTGTGTGAAGCAGTATTTCTCTAAAAGGAGTTTGTTCGCACTAAGAGGGATGTGCTCAACATTCTGTGCGGATCGCGCTCTGTGTGAAGCAGTATTTCTCTAAAAGGAGTTTGTTTGCACTAAGAGGGATGTGCTCAACATTCTGTGCGGATCGCGCTCTGTGTGAAGCAGTATTTCTCTAAAAGGAGTTTGTTGGCACTAAGAGGGATGTGCTCAACATTCTGTGCGGATTGCGCTCTGTGTGAAGCAGTATTTCTCTAAAAGGAGTTTGTTCGCACTAAGAGGGATGTGCTCAACATTCTGTGCGGATCGCGCTCTGTGTGAAGCAGTATTTCTCTAAGAGGTGTTTGTTGGCACTAAGAGGGATGTGCTCAACATTCTGTGCGGATTGCGCTCTGTGTGAAGCAGTATTTCTCTAAGAGGAGTTTGTTCGCACTAAGAGGGATGTGCTCAACATTCTGTGCGGATCGCGCTCTGTGTGAAGCAGTATTTCTCTAAAAGGAGTTTGTTTGCACTAAGAGGGATGTGCTCAACATTCTGTGCGGATCGCGCTCTGTGTGAAGCAGTATTTCTCTAAGAGGAGTTTGTTTGCACTAAGAGGGATGTGCTCAACATTCTGTGCGGATCGCGCTCTGTGTGAAGCAGTATTTCTCTAAAAGGAGTTTGTTCGCACTAAGAGGGATGTGCTCAACATTCTGTGCGGATTGCGCTCTGTGTGAAGCAGTATTTCTCTAAAAGGAGTTTGTTCGCACTAAGAGGGATGTGCTCAACATTCTGTGCGGATCGCGCTCTGTGTGAAGCAGTATTTCTCTAAAAGGAGTTTGTTCGCACTAAGAGGGATGTGCTCAACATTCTGTGCGGATTGCGCTCTGTGTGAAGCAGTATTTCTCTAAAAGGAGTTTGTTCGCACTAAGAGGGATGTGCTCAACATTCTGTGCGGATCGCGCTCTGTGTGAAGCAGTATTTCTCTAAAAGGAGTTTGTTTGCACTAAGAGGGATGTGCTCAACATTCTGTGCGGATTGCGCTCTGTGTGAAGCAGTATTTCTCTAAAAGGAGTTTGTTCGCACTAAGAGGGATGTGCTCAACATTCTGTGCGGATCGCGCTCTGTGTGAAGCAGTATTTCTCTAAAAGGAGTTTGTTCGCACTAAGAGGGATGTGCTCAACATTCTGTGCGGATCGCGCTCTGTGTGAAGCAGTATTTCTCTAAGAGGAGTTTGTTGGCACTAAGAGGGATGTGCTCAACATTCTGTGCGGATCGCGCTCTGTGTGAAGCAGTATTTCTCTAAAAGGAGTTTGTTCGCACTAAGAGGGATGTGCTCAACATTCTGTGCGGATCGCGCTCTGTGTGAAGCAGTATTTCTCTAAGAGGAGTTTGTTCGCACTAAGAGGGATGTGCTCAACATTCTGTGCGGATCGCGCTCTGTGTGAAGCAGTATTTCTCTAAGAGGAGTTTGTTTGCAGGAAGGGGGACGTGCTCAACATTCTGTGCGGATTGCGCTCTGTGTGAAGCAGTATTTCTCTAAAAGGAGTTTGTTCGCACTAAGAGGGATGTGCTCAACATTCTGTGCGGATCGCGCTCTGTGTGAAGCAGTATTTCTCTAAAAGGAGTTTGTTCGCACTAAGAGGGATGTGCTCAACATTCTGTGCGGATCGCGCTCTGTGTGAAGCAGTATTTCTCTAAAAGGAGTTTGTTGGCACTAAGAGGGATGTGCTCAACATTCTGTGCGGATCGCGCTCTGTGTGAAGCAGTATTTCTCTAAGAGGTGTTTGTTCGCACTAAGAGGGATGTGCTCAACATTCTGTGCGGATTGCGCTCTGTGTGAAGCAGTATTTCTCTAAGAGGAGTTTGTTGGCACTAAGAGGGATGTGCTCAACATTCTGTGCGGATCGCGCTCTGTGTGAAGCAGTATTTCTCTAAGAGGTGTTTGTTTGCACTAAGAGGGATGTGCTCAACATTCTGTGCGGATCGCGCTCTGTGTGAAGCAGTATTTCTCTAAAAGGAGTTTGTTCGCACTAAGAGGGATGTGCTCAACATTCTGTGCGGATCGCGCTCTGTGTGAAGCAGTATTTCTCTAAAAGGAGTTTGTTGGCACTAAGAGGGATGTGCTCAACATTCTGTGCGGATCGCGCTCTGTGTGAAGCAGTATTTCTCTAAGAGGAGTTTGTTCGCACTAAGAGGGATGTGCTCAACATTCTGTGCGGATTGCGCTCTGTGTGAAGCAGTATTTCTCTAAGAGGAGTTTGTTCGCACTAAGAGGGATGTGCTCAACATTCTGTGCGGATCGCGCTCTGTGTGAAGCAGTATTTCTCTAAGAGGAGTTTGTTTGCAGGAAGGGGGACGTGCTCAACATTCTGTGCGGATTGCGCTCTGTGTGAAGCAGTATTTCTCTAAAAGGAGTTTGTTCGCACTAAGAGGGATGTGCTCAACATTCTGTGCGGATCGCGCTCTGTGTGAAGCAGTATTTCTCTAAAAGGAGTTTGTTCGCACTAAGAGGGATGTGCTCAACATTCTGTGCGGATTGCGCTCTGTGTGAAGCAGTATTTCTCTAAAAGGAGTTTGTTCGCACTAAGAGGGATGTGCTCAACATTCTGTGCGGATCGCGCTCTGTGTGAAGCAGTATTTCTCTAAAAGGAGTTTGTTCGCACTAAGAGGGATGTGCTCAACATTCTGTGCGGATTGCGCTCTGTGTGAAGCAGTATTTCTCTAAAAGGAGTTTGTTCGCACTAAGAGGGATGTGCTCAACATTCTGTGCGGATCGCGCTCTGTGTGAAGCAGTATTTCTCTAAAAGGAGTTTGTTTGCACTAAGAGGGATGTGCTCAACATTCTGTGCGGATCGCGCTCTGTGTGAAGCAGTATTTCTCTAAAAGGAGTTTGTTCGCACTAAGAGGGATGTGCTCAACATTCTGTGCGGATTGCGCTCTGTGTGAAGCAGTATTTCTCTAAAAGGAGTTTGTTCGCACTAAGAGGGATGTGCTCAACATTCTGTGCGGATCGCGCTCTGTGTGAAGCAGTATTTCTCTAAAAGGAGTTTGTTTGCACTAAGAGGGATGTGCTCAACATTCTGTGCGGATTGCGCTCTGTGTGAAGCAGTATTTCTCTAAAAGGAGTTTGTTCGCACTAAGAGGGATGTGCTCAACATTCTGTGCGGATTGCGCTCTGTGTGAAGCAGTATTTCTCTAAAAGGAGTTTGTTCGCACTAAGAGGGATGTGCTCAACATTCTGTGCGGATCGCGCTCTGTGTGAAGCAGTATTTCTCTAAAAGGAGTTTGTTTGCACTAAGAGGGATGTGCTCAACATTCTGTGCGGATTGCGCTCTGTGTGAAGCAGTATTTCTCTAAAAGGAGTTTGTTGGCACTAAGAGGGATGTGCTCAACATTCTGTGCGGATTGCGCTCTGTGTGAAGCAGTATTTCTCTAAAAGGAGTTTGTTCGCACTAAGAGGGATGTGCTCAACATTCTGTGCGGATCGCGCTCTGTGTGAAGCAGTATTTCTCTAAGAGGTGTTTGTTGGCACTAAGAGGGATGTGCTCAACATTCTGTGCGGATTGCGCTCTGTGTGAAGCAGTATTTCTCTAAAAGGAGTTTGTTCGCACTAAGAGGGATGTGCTCAACATTCTGTGCGGATCGCGCTCTGTGTGAAGCAGTATTTCTCTAAGAGGAGTTTGTTTGCAGGAAGGGGGACGTGCTCAACATTCTGTGCGGATCGCGCTCTGTGTGAAGCAGTATTTCTCTAAAAGGAGTTTGTTGGCACTAAGAGGGATGTGCTCAACATTCTGTGCGGATTGCGCTCTGTGTGAAGCAGTATTTCTCTAAAAGGAGTTTGTTCGCACTAAGAGGGATGTGCTCAACATTCTGTGCGGATCGCGCTCTGTGTGAAGCAGTATTTCTCTAAGAGGTGTTTGTTGGCACTAAGAGGGATGTGCTCAACATTCTGTGCGGATTGCGCTCTGTGTGAAGCAGTATTTCTCTAAGAGGAGTTTGTTCGCACTAAGAGGGATGTGCTCAACATTCTGTGCGGATCGCGCTCTGTGTGAAGCAGTATTTCTCTAAAAGGAGTTTGTTTGCACTAAGAGGGATGTGCTCAACATTCTGTGCGGATCGCGCTCTGTGTGAAGCAGTATTTCTCTAAGAGGAGTTTGTTCGCACTAAGAGGGATGTGCTCAACATTCTGTGCGGATCGCGCTCTGTGTGAAGCAGTATTTCTCTAAAAGGAGTTTGTTCGCACTAAGAGGGATGTGCTCAACATTCTGTGCGGATCGCGCTCTGTGTGAAGCAGTATTTCTCTAAGAGGAGTTTGTTCGCACTAAGAGGGATGTGCTCAACATTCTGTGCGGATCGCGCTCTGTGTGAAGCAGTATTTCTCTAAGAGGTGTTTGTTGGCACTAAGAGGGATGTGCTCAACATTCTGTGCGGATCGCGCTCTGTGTGAAGCAGTATTTCTCTAAAAGGAGTTTGTTCGCACTAAGAGGGATGTGCTCAACATTCTGTGCGGATCGCGCTCTGTGTGAAGCAGTATTTCTCTAAGAGGAGTTTGTTCGCACTAAGAGGGATGTGCTCAACATTCTGTGCGGATCGCGCTCTGTGTGAAGCAGTATTTCTCTAAGAGGAGTTTGTTCGCACTAAGAGGGATGTGCTCAACATTCTGTGCGGATCGCGCTCTGTGTGAAGCAGTATTTCTCTAAAAGGAGTTTGTTCGCACTAAGAGGGATGTGCTCAACATTCTGTGCGGATCGCGCTCTGTGTGAAGCAGTATTTCTCTAAGAGGAGTTTGTTCGCACTAAGAGGGATGTGCTCAACATTCTGTGCGGATCGCGCTCTGTGTGAAGCAGTATTTCTCTAAAAGGAGTTTGTTCGCACTAAGAGGGATGTGCTCAACATTCTGTGCGGATCGCGCTCTGTGTGAAGCAGTATTTCTCTAAGAGGAGTTTGTTCGCACTAAGAGGGATGTGCTCAACATTCTGTGCGGATCGCGCTCTGTGTGAAGCAGTATTTCTCTAAGAGGAGTTTGTTCGCACTAAGAGGGATGTGCTCAACATTCTGTGCGGATCGCGCTCTGTGTGAAGCAGTATTTCTCTAAAAGGAGTTTGTTCGCACTAAGAGGGATGTGCTCAACATTCTGTGCGGATCGCGCTCTGTGTGAAGCAGTATTTCTCTAAGAGGAGTTTGTTCGCACTAAGAGGGATGTGCTCAACATTCTGTGCGGATCGCGCTCTGTGTGAAGCAGTATTTCTCTAAGAGGTGTTTGTTGGCACTAAGAGGGATGTGCTCAACATTCTGTGCGGATCGCGCTCTGTGTGAAGCAGTATTTCTCTAAAAGGAGTTTGTTCGCACTAAGAGGGATGTGCTCAACATTCTGTGCGGATCGCGCTCTGTGTGAAGCAGTATTTCTCTAAGAGGAGTTTGTTCGCACTAAGAGGGATGTGCTCAACATTCTGTGCGGATCGCGCTCTGTGTGAAGCAGTATTTCTCTAAGAGGTGTTTGTTGGCACTAACAGGGATGTGCTCAACATTCTGTGCGGATCGCGCTCTGTGTGAAGCAGTATTTCTCTAAAAGGAGTTTGTTCGCACTAAGAGGGATGTGCTCAACATTCTGTGCGGATCGCGCTCTGTGTGAAGCAGTATTTCTCTAAGAGGAGTTTGTTCGCACTAAGAGGGATGTGCTCAACATTCTGTGCGGATTGCGCTCTGTGTGAAGCAGTATTTCTCTAAAAGGAGTTTGTTCGCACTAAGAGGGATGTGCTCAACATTCTGTGCGGATCGCGCTCTGTGTGAAGCAGTATTTCTCTAAAAGGAGTTTGTTCGCACTAAGAGGGATGTGTTCAACATTCTGTGCGGATCGCGCTCTGTGTGAAGCAGTATTTCTCTAAAAGGAGTTTGTTCGGACTAAGAGGGATGTGCTCAACATTCTGTGCGGATCGCGCTCTGTGTGAAGCAGTATTTCTCTAAGAGGAGTTTGTTCGCACTAAGAGGGATGTGCTCAACATTCTGTGCGGATTGCGCTCTGTGTGAAGCAGTATTTCTCTAAGAGGAGTTTGTTCGCACTAAGAGGGATGTGCTCAACATTCTGTGCGGATCGCGCTCTGTGTGAAGCAGTATTTCTCTAAAAGGTGTTTGTTCGCACTAAGAGGGATGTGCTCAACATTCTGTGCGGATCGCGCTCTGTGTGAAGCAGTATTTCTCTAAGAGGAGTTTGTTCGCACTAAGAGGGATGTGTTCAACATTCTGTGCGGATCGCGCTCTGTGTGAAGCAGTATTTCTCTAAAAGGAGTTTGTTCGGACTAAGAGGGATGTGCTCAACATTCTGTGCGGATCGCGCTCTGTGTGAAGCAGTATTTCTCTAAAAGGAGTTTGTTCGCACTAAGAGAGATGTGCTCAACATTCTGTGCGGATCGCGCTCTGTGTGAAGCAGTATTTCTCTAAAAGGAGTTTGTTCGCACTAAGAGGGATGTGCTCAACATTCTGTGCGGATCGCGCTCTGTGTGAAGCAGTATTTCTCTAAAAGGAGTTTGTTCGCACTAAGAGGGATGTGCTCAACATTCTGTGCGGATCGCGCTCTGTGTGAAGCAGTATTTCTCTAAGAGGAGTTTGTTTGCAGGAAGGGGGACGTGCTCAACATTCCACAGGGCTGGTTGTGCTACCTCTCCCCAGAGATCGTCCGCCAGCTGCATGCCGAGAACCGCTCGGACATGGAGCTCCCCTTCACAGAGGCCTCCGACGTCTACGCCTTTGGGTCAGTCACGGGTTTTCTGCTTGTGATATGGGGGCCGCCCCGATAGCTCAGTGGGTTAGAGCGCTGGCATTCAGCGCCCTTGCCACCTGAGAGCCTAACGGCAAGTGGATCGGTGGTTCGAGCCCCGCTGTGGTCTTGTCTGTGTGTTCGTAAGATAACGATCCCATGTCCTTCGCAAAGAATATTTGTTGTGGTATTTACATTACGATTGTCTGTACTTTAATGTAATTCTGCCCTGTTGTCTTGTTAACGCTAATATTAACGTTAACGTCAATAGTTTTATCCCATTGCCTGTTTGTTAGATCTCAGTAAGGAAGTTAATTAACACTTACCACACACATGCAAATAATTAACATAATCTTACCTGCTTCACAGGTTAATTAATCATGTTGGTTCATCCGTTCCTGTGCATTAACCCTTTCCGTGTTGTTTGTACATCAGACATGTTCATTAAAGCCTTTCGCTGTTTGTACATCAGAAATGTCCATTAACCCTTTCGCTGGTTGTACATCAGAACTGTTTATTAACCCTGTTTCCTATTTGTGCATCAGGACTGTGTGGTTCGAGCTGCTGTGTGGCGAGTGGCCCTTCAAGAATCAGTCTCCGCAGGCCACCATCTATCAAAGCGGCAAGGGCATGAAGCAGTCACTTAGCAACCTGCAGGGCTCCAAGGATGTCAAGGTCAGAGCGCGTCACTGATGACGCATTTTGCTGATATATATATACTGAGCTGACATTAGAGTGTTCAAGACTTTTTGTGAAATATGAATGATAGATTGATTATAACGCGGTTAAATTTCTTGAGGTTCTGCCGCTCCTTTTGAGTCTTACTCTACATAAATTGGTTACCCCGGGCACATGGCTCCGCCATACCATTATCACAAGTGGAAGCGCCCGACGCAAAAAAAAAAACGACGATCTCACCGACGACGTCTTGCCCGGTTTCTCTTCAGGACATCCTGATGTCTTGCTGGTCGTACCACAACAAGGACAGACCTGACTTTGCTCACCTGCTGAAAATCCTGGACAAGATTCCCAAGAAGCGTCTGGCCCGGAGTCCGTCCCACCCGATCCAGTTGTCCCGCAGCGCCGAGTCCGTCTTCTGAGCAGTTCCAGACGAGTTTGCTTCCGGTCCGGTTGCCAGGAGACAGCGGATGTGTGTGTGCGCGTCCTGTATGGTGGTCATTCCAGGAGATATGGCCAAGGTGATGTGGCTGCTGGGGGTGTGTGGCCAAGGTGATGTGGCTGCTCGGGGTGTGTGGCCATGGTGATGTGGCTGCTCGGGGTGTGTGGCCATGGTGATGTGGCTGCTCGGGGTGTGTGGCCATGGTGATGTGGCTGCTCGGGGTGTGTGGCCAAGGTGATGTGGCTGCTCGGGGTGTGTGGCCAAGGTGATGTGGCTGCTCGGGGTGTGTGGCCAAGGTGATGTGGATGCTCGGGGTATGTGGCCAAGGTGATGTGGCTGTTCGGGATGTGTGGCCAAGGTGATGTGGCTGCTCGGGGTGTGTGGCCAAGGTGATGTCTGTTACATCTATCTCCCGCTAGCCACGGGAAGTGTCACATGGTCTCCGGAGGAAAATGGGGCGTCTCTTTCGATGATATCACCCGCCGGCCAGGAGGAGCGCTCCTTATAAATATTACACCCACCGGCCAGGAGGAGCGCTCCTTTCGACTATTTCTACTCATTGGCCAAGAGAGCGCTCCTTATAACTATGCCACCCATTGGCCAAGAGAGGTGTTCCTTTTAGAGTTGCCGCCGAAAAAGGAGCCTTTGTTTCAACGCGCTGGCTATTCGGAGCGCCTGTTTCAAGTATGTCACCCACTGGCCATTCGGAGCGCCTATTTCAAGTATGTCATCCACTGGCCATTCGGAGCGCTTGTTTTAAGTATGTCACTCGCTAGCCAACAGGCGCGCCTGTTTAAAGTATGTCACGCGCTGGCCAATCGGAGCGCCTGTTTAAAGTATGTCACGCGCTGGCCAATCGGAGCGCCTGCTTCAAGTATGTCACGTGTGGCCAATCGGAGCGCCTGTTTAAAGTATGTCACGCGCTGGCCAATCCGAGCGCCTGTTTCAAGTACGTCACCCGCTGGCCAATCGGAGCGCCTGCTTCAAGTATGTCACGTGTGGCCAATCGGAGCGTCTGTTTCAAGTATGTCACACGCTGGCCAACCGGAGCGCCTGTTTCAAGTACGTCACCCGCTGGCCAATCGGAGCGTCTGTTTCAAGTATGTCACCCGCTGGCCAATCGGAGCGCCTGCTTCAAGTATGTCACGTGTGGCCAATCGGAGCGTCTGTTTCAAGTATGTCACACGCTGGCCAACCGGAGCGCCTGTTTCAAGTACGTCACCCGCTGGCCAATCGGAGCGCCTGTTTCAAGTATGTCACACGCTGGCCAACCGGAGCGCCTGTTTCAAGTACGTCACCCGCTGGCCAATCGGAGCGTCTGTTTCAAGTATGTCACACGCTGGCCAACCGGAGCGCCTGTTTCAAGTATGTCACCCGCTGGCCAATCGGAGCGCCTGTTTCAAGTACGTCACCCGCTGGCCAATCGGAGCGCCTGTTTCAAGTATGTTACCCGCTAGTCCTTCGAGCGAGCCGTTCGCCGGCCAAGAGAAGTGCTCCTATTCATTATTTCGCCCAATGGCCGCAAGAGATACGCTCCTCGCTTGATGTCTGTGTCAGCTCATTATTATATCAAACTGTATCAAGCAGACAAGACAGAGACTTGGCTTGTCACGCCCTGTACGAGAGGACTGCTGCGGCATCGGACAACAGACCAGCCGCCGCGGAGACTCAATAATAGACTGCTTTTCTATGTATGTATATGCAAAGAGATGGGTTTAACTTTTTCATGCAAGAATTGCTCCTTGAATCTGTTGAACATTGGTCCCAGCTCAGTGAGATGGGCTTCGTGCGTGGTCGGTGACCTTCGGGACCAGTCGGCCCTATGTTGTCCTTTAATATGAAGGGACACCAAGAAAAAAATTGAGTCACTTCAGAGCTGAGAAAGTCGCGTGTGGAAGTGTTTTAAAATGTCGATATCCCTGTGGTCGTCTGGTTTTTATCAATGTAGTATCGATGTCGCTAGCTGCTAGGTCACTGTTCAGATGTCCTCACCATATTCATCTACTGGCGTCTTGCACAGGGGGGGGGGGGGGGGGGGTTCTGGCTTTGGTGATGACGTCATGACTTATGAAGAATCATTCAATCACTGACGCTGTGTCGTCGTGGCGGGTGCGTGTTTACTTACGTGTGTCCCTCGCCGTATTGACCTTGACATGTCCTTCGTCAGGCACCACGTGACATTGTATGATAAAAACACCTGTTGCGGCGTGAAGCCATGGCGACGCACGTGTTCGCTTGACTACCATTACGTCATACGGAGGCTGCGTCATCGCTCCTCCCCCGCCCCCCCCCCCCCCCAACCCCATCCCCTCCCCCCCCCCTCCCAAACACGGGGGCCCTGGATCAGGACGTCAGCCGTAAGTGTAATATTGTGGATTTGTTGATAAATGCCCCTTATGTAAAGTTTCGCTTCGAATAATTGTCAATATAATGAAAGTGTGGTTCTACGGGTTCCCGCGAACATCTTCCATTTTGTCTTGATTTGCGCGAAATGAAGAGAGGTCCTTCACTGAGCACAAAGTTGTGTTTCGTCAGTGCCCATGGCAACAATGTTGGTCAATGCAGCAAGCAATCCCGTGCCATTGTTACGTCATTCAATTGTCTACGTGACGTCGACGCACAAATCAAAACAATCAAATTGTTAACGGCACCTTTGGTTTGAGGAGAGAAGCTGTTATAGTAATTGTGACATAATACGGAGAGATTGATATTAACCGTGTATCATCATTGTCGAAAATCAAAATATGCCAGCATTTAAGATTGAATTTTCTACTTTCGTGTTTTTTGCTATGATGTCAAACATTTTGGTCTATAATATGCAGAGATGTGGCGGATCGGGTTCAGACCAGTTCGAGCCCTATAATGTAACTCCACAGTCAAGCATTGGCGGTGGTATCAGAGAGTTTTTTTTCTAAAATTAGTTATGTATTGACCGATTGAAATGGGATCAATGCAATGCACGATTTCAGGCGTTAACTGTAGTGACTGAAGTATAATCTACCATCCTGGTGGTGTTATGCACTTTGGATTTAATGAAGTTCTTTTTGGCGTGATTCATGACCGGACATGCGCACTAGACACTTGCGGTCAACGCCCGAAATCGCTCCGCATAGAAAATTGTACACCTCGCCCTCTCGCAATCGGTATACATGCAAGTAAATCCATATTGCAACAAGCATACATCTGTGAATGTTTATGTACGGTCCATCTCCAGTTACCAGTCGCACAACCCTTCCATTTACTTAATTAACCCGGGGATGTCCCTGAGATTCCCTGAAGCACTGCGTCAGGTATTACAGATTGCGGGAAGTTGGTGGCCGTCTTTCCTTGGGATGATGACTGGGCGACCACTTCACGGGGTCCAGGAGGTGTGTCACAACGTCAACAGCTGTGTGAGTGATAGCTTGTGCCTTGTACTGTAGGCATGTGGTGGTGAGCGCTGCTCCGGCGTCGTACTGGTACGCCGGCGCGGCATACAGAAGCGTACAAAAGCTTTACGATGGCGTTGCCGTACGCCGGCTATGTGGCTACGCGTCTGTTCCATTACATTCGTTTGTTTTCGGTATTGAATCCCACAATGACGACAAGAGATAAGTAACGTGATAGAAAACGTTAACACAGGTTATTTATGGAAGGAAATATTTAGCTTATTTTGCTTGGGGCAACTACGTCCCCTCCCCTATTATTGATAATATTACTCTCTTATTATGCATTATCCTTATCAATAACGTTCGGCTGCAGTCCCGAGTTCTACTATCACGCGCATATGTAACTATCACGCGCATATGTAACTGCCAATGAAAAATCAAACTGATCCGCGTCTAGCTTAGAAACTACAGCTCCCAGCTGCTCTCCAATTGAACACGTTTCTAATTTTGGATATCTCAGCACGAATTGGTTAGACATTCGTACGTACAGTAGGTAACCCGGAAACTGTTCAGACGTCGATTTTCAGACGTCTTACATATCTTGGGAAATGCGCATGCTTCATTCTGGGTTTCGAAGCGAGCTGTGTCTGAGGTGAATACACCGGACACTTGTTGCGGTATTCTATCAGATGGAAAGTTACACAAATGAGGTGAGATAAGCGCTTTAGGATGTTTCGATCGCGTCAGGTGTTAAAACAATACACTGCCATGGGGCGCTGTGAGCTTGGAAGCGAGAGACATCCCAATGATACACACCATCAAGTCTTCTGCTTTACTATCGGGAACACAATGCATCGCTGTGATGTTGCCCTTTAGATCCCCTGATCTTCAACTCTCTCCATACAACATTGCAATCACGTGTTATATCTACCTGATAAACGACACCTTTAACTCGAGATCTTAGATGACCTTTGACCCGAGGTCACTTTTAACTCGAGACGTTAGATGACCTTTCACCCGAGGTCACCTTTTACTTTCGGTGACCTTTGGCTAATTTAGAAAGGGATGGTGGAATGGGGGCTCTTCAACTACGCTTCATATCTTCTTTGTGCATGGAACTTCATACATTTGTGCCATATGAGAACTCAAATATTGCCTTTTTATAAGTGTCACTGCAGCATATTGGAAGTAGTCTATTTATGTGTAATTTAATTGAGATACAGTTACTAGAGACGTTTAATGTGAGTTCCTGTCCTGAAGGGGACGCAGTGCTTGGTCAACAGGGGCGACTGTAATATTTCTTGTGGTGTTCTAGTTTTATCCTTTCCTTTTCTCTGTGTTTTCGTGAATGTGTTTGTGTGTGTACCTGGCAGGATCTGTGTCCACCGTGTGAATACTATTATACCGTGGGAGTACGTGTATTATGGCAGTTTTAGCCGCAACATTTATATTATCGCTGTTGATATTTTTACTTTTAAGCCTCCATCTAATCGATTATCAAATAAGATCAAATTTGCGTCACCGCTGCGAAGCTTACGATAAGTACTGGGCGATAATCAATTCAATTACCGGCTGCTATATCTTGGGGAGTTCCACGTAGATGACTTACAGCCGTTACAACGCCACTGAGGCTGCCGCTGGAAGTCCAGATTTAGCTACGGGGTTGAAGCTTACATCACGTGTATCTTAAACTCAAAGGCTGAGCCATCAAAACTAATAACTGTCAGTCGCTCCTATACAGTGTGTTCAATGCCAGGTCTAGTTCGTCCAAGTGATGAAAACAGCATCTGTTAACAATCAAACGGGTGGCGGAAATAGGCAACAGTGACTTATTTTGTATCTTGTATTGTGAAGAGGTGCGCGTCGTAGCTATATATGTCTACTGATATTATTTACCATGGATACCCTTATGGTGACCGGGAGAAGACGCGGCAAGAGAAACTCACAACCTTCTCAATAATAAGCAGTTTAATAACACCTGTGAAACATACGCGTTTTATCTACTCTACTATTACAATACCTAAGTGAGGAATAATTAATTCATTGGAATTCACCTCACGCAGAGCGCTATGCTATACACTGTACTTTAATTCGCTGGTCACTCGGTGTTTGGGTGGGTGGGGCGGGGGGCGGGCGGGGGGCGACAAACGGTGAGGGAATACTATTCGGCGTGGCTGGAATATATAATGTCATGTATGGAACGGGAATCTATATAACTGTGCTTGTAACGGATGTGACGTCACGATGGCTGGACTCTGAACGAGTCACGTGTGTATGTTGCTGCATCTCTGTGTGTGGAAACCGACGCCCAGTCACTGTACATAGTCAGACAAATTAATAAACTGATCTTGACTCGTACGCGTCTTTTAAGTTTTTTTTTACTTGATCTGTCACGTGTTTTGGAAGGTTCACAGCTTTCAGACAATAAAATATTACAAGGGAGGCCCTCATTTTGGCAGAATAAGTGAGATATAAAACGCACTATGAACGGTGGCCCTTGCAATAAATTTATCCACATGTCGATTCCGATTTTTTAACTCGCCTCAGTCAAATACAGTTCTCTATGTGCCTGAGCGTCATTTTTATTGTTTTAATAGCGTCGTATATGGCAGGAAGTGTGTACAAACTGTTCGTAACATACGGAGAACAAATAAATAAACATTGGATACAATGAAATTATATCACTCACACAAACTTAACACGCAAATTACAGGATAGCTCCTGCATTACTCAGTTGTCATCATATGTATTCATTTCGTGAACGCTAACATAGAAGGGCAAACAACCAACTACACTTACCATAAGGGAGGACTATACTTACTGGGAGCTACATGCTTATTGATGCGGATTTCTGTTTACATTATAGATCTACACGGAAAGTTTTCATTGAAAATATATATAAATAACCACATTTTACAGTTACTGGATGCTTCATGCGTTCATTACGAATGGGCAATAATCAATAAGCATACATTTTACAGTTATTGGAAGCTGTGTTTATTGACTTTAATAAATAACCATACATTGTACGGACTATATGGAATAACCATACATTTTACAGTTACTGGAAGCTGTGTTCACTGACTATGATAAATAACCATACATTATACGGACTATATGGAATAACCATACATTATACAGTTACTGGAAGCTGTGTTCATTGACTATGATAAATAACCAAACATTATACGGACTATAATGAATAACCATACATTATACAGTTACTGGAAGCTGTGTTCATTGACTATGATGTATAACCATACATTATACGGACTATAATGAATAACAATACATTATACGGACTATAATGAATAACCATACATTATACGGACTACATGGAATAACCATACATTATACAGTTACTGGAAGCTGTGTTCATTGACTATGATAAATAACCATGCATTGTATACAGTTACTGGAAGTGTCTGCACGCTGCCGGGTTACTGGTATAATAGGCCTACTGAATACACTATATGGGGGTTTTCGTTGACAATAACGAATAACTAAACATCATACACTTACTGGAAGCTTGATTTTCTTTGACAAGGACGGATTTCTGTTCACATAATATACTTACATGGTTTTCCTTGACTATAATGAATAACCAATGACAAACTTTACAGTCTCTAGACTAACGGTTCATTGACAATGACTGAGTAGTGCAAACATTGTGCACTTAATGGAAGCTGTTGACAATGATACATTTTGGACGGTAACGCGCACCATTGTAGTCTTGCATAGTAACGCGCGTCATCAGTGTTGCATAGTAACGCGCGTCATCAGTGCTGCACGGTCACGCGCGTCATCAGTTTATGCATGGTAACACGCGTCATCAGTGTTGCATGGTAACGTGCGTCGTCAGTATTGCAAGGTAACGCGCGTCATCAGTGTTGCATGTTAACGCGCGTCATCAGTATCTCACGGTAACGCGCGTTATCTGTCTTGCATGATAACGCGCGTCATCAGTGTGGCATGTTAACGCGCGTCATCAGTATTGTATGGTAACGCGCGTCATAAGTGTTGCGTGGTAACGCGCGTCATCAGTGTGGCATGTTAACGCGCGTCATCAGTGTGGCATGTTAACGCGCGTCATCAGTGTTGCATGGTAACGCGCGTCATAAGTGTTGCATGGTAACGCGCGTCATCAGTGTGGCATGGTAACGCGCGTCATCAGTGTTGCATGGTAACGAGCACCACAGTAATGTACAACAAGACATTTTACAACAATAATACACAGCAATGCACATACTATGGGATTTGCTGTACACATCAGCCATCTGCCAAGTAACGTACGCCTAGTTCATTATAGGCAATACGCTATTTAAAGCACCGTATTCGAAAGATCTATGTCTGATCACAAGGCAAGAAGACTACGGAGAGAGAGAGAGTAAACATGCTTCAAGTTGCTGGGTCTGCTTACTGTGCCGTAGGCTGGCGAGACTTGGATTGAGGTCGGGATTGGGGCTGTGATGGACGCCGTGATTGGGACTGTGAGGGACGCCGTTGCTGGGACGGTTGCTGGGGCGGTTGCTGGGGCGGCTGCTGGTACTGGCGCCGATCCTCGATGCGCCGTTTGATCACGGCCATGATGCGGTCACTCGATTTCTCCTTTTCCTCATCACCCAGCGCCTCGAACTCTCCCGGCTGGAGGCGACGTCCGAACACCTCGGTCTGAAGTCACGTGATACCGGGGTTATAGCGCTCATAGCACACGTCACACCGGGGTTTGCCCTGGCATCCCACATCACTCACCCCTTACCGGAGAAACATTACGTGCCGGGTCATCCTCAGGTTGGAGCTTACATATAGGTAGGCTTAGATCAAATCAAAGAAAATAACATTGGATGTTTCTTGTTTTGTGTTAGATGTTGTTGCAAAAAAAACACTTTGGCAAACACGTGTTAACTGGGTCGGTAATAGAACCAAAACACGTTAACTTGGGGGGGGGGGTAATAGAACAAAATGACGTGCTTCATATCACTCAGTTAAATCACGGTTAACATGCTAACCTCGGCATGCTTGACGTCATCATTGTGCTGCAGGATGAGTTCACGTGTGTGTTGGTCGAGTTCCTCCAGACTCCGCCCAGTCCCGTGACCAACTAAAACAACAGACCGCATCACTCACCACAGACCTATATCACTCCGCCGAGTCCCGTGACCAACTGAAACAACAGACCGCATCACTCACCATAGACCTATATCACTCCGCCCAGTCCCGTGACCAACTGAAATAACAGACCGCATCACTCACCACGGACCTATATCACTCCGCCCAGTCCCGTGACCAACTGAAATAACAGACCGCATCACTCACCACAGACCTATATCACTCCGCCCAGTCCCCTGACCCACTGAAACAGACCGCATCACTCACCACAGACCTATATCACTCCGCCCAGTCCCGTGACTCACTGAAAGAACAGGCCGCATCACTCACCACGGACCTATATCACTCCGCCCAGTCCCGTGACCAACTGAAATAACAGACCGCATCACTCACCACAGACCTATATCACTCCGCCCAGTCCCCTGACCCACTGAAACAGACCGCATCACTCACCACAGACCTATATCACTCCGCCCAGTCCCGTGACTTACTGAAAGAACAGGCCGCATCACTCACCACGGACCTATATCACTCCGCCCAGTCCCGTGACCAACTGAAATAACAGACCGCATCACTCACCACAGACCTATATCACTCCGCCCAGTCCCCTGACCCACTGAAACAGACCGCATCACTCACCACAGACCTATATCACTCCGCCCAGTCCCGTGACTCCCTGAAAGAACAGGCCGCATCACTCACCACGGACCTATATCACTCCGCCCAGTCCCGTGACCCACTGAAACAACAGACCGCATCACTCGTCACCACAGACCTATATCACTCCGTCCAGTCCCCTGACCCACTGAAACAACAGGCCGCATCACTCACCACGAACCTATATCACTCCGCCCAGTCCCGTATCCCATGAGAACTATAGGCCGCATCACATAATTATATACATGCATATACATACACACAATTTTAGGTACATTTTCTCTAAGCTGTATATCCACATTATATTATGATCTGTTCTCCCGCTCACCTGTATGAAGGCTGGCTCCGACTTTAGCGAGTATGTCCTTGAGGATGTCGTTGACCTTGTCGGACTGAGGTTTGCCGAGGGTCGGACCATGACTGCTGCCCTCCATGATGGCAGACATTGGGCTGAAGTGACTGGCAGCCGTGGGCGGAGGCGGAATCAGGTAGCGACTGCACCGACAGCGGTTGGTACAGGTCAGTCACAATCACGGTCGTCATTCAACAACATACATAAGACAGGAGATTGTTGCAATGCAAAAGGGTGGCCATATAGTGCCAGCGACCAACAGGTCTTAACTATAATATCTCGACCATGTGAATGAATCTGTTGGGTCTTCTTTATGACAATAGTTTGTTATCTGTTATGCATTTCACTTGGTTAAGTAAACGATTATTGACTTGACTCGACTGACAATGGAACGCACCAGGAACAAGCAATGGCGGTGTGATTTAAAACATATAATTAATCTTTTCGATTCAAATGTTTGTTTTTTCTTTCTTTTTGACTTTTCGCACCATAAATGAGCGACTTCTGACTCATACAACTATCAGTGGTTCGTACCTTATGGTTGATTCTAAACTCATCATTGACGGTGAGGGAGATTTCTGAAAGCAGAGAAGGTCAAGTCAGTAAACGCGATGATACCACTTTGTCCAGCTACCCACACCAGTAATTGATAGGTCAGGGTTAGGTATTTAGGTTTTATCACAGCTAATAATGGACATTTGGGACACATCATCATGACTTACCAATTTAAGACTGGAGGTGTGAATAAATAAGTTAATTAGCAGTGTACGCGGCGCATAATGTCCCATAATTACAGACTCTGTTGAAAAGCTCCAAGCAATGTAAACCGCTGTACATTTCCAGCAGCATTACTTAGTAAAATACTTGAAGAGATAACGAAAACGAATATTGTAATAGATGTAATATATAACCTTCGCTCAGTGGCTTAATGAGGGATTGCGTGTGCGCACTGACCTGTTTCTGGCGGCGCAGGGCTTCTATTTCCATTTGGAGACGCTCGATCTCCGCGGCAGCGTCCCTCTCCACGGCACGTCGGCGCCGAATCTCCTATAAGACAAACACCATCCATCAACGTAATGTAGTCAGTCTGCGCAATGTAAACACTTTAGGCAGATAATGACACTTCTAATAATATCATTTACGTAAAGGAAAATTGTTTTTCGGATGTAAGTTGCCGGTAGATGACATTCTATTTTATTCTCCTTGCTAAATTTTATTTGAAGGTAATACGAATACGTCACCTAAATCATTCCCAGACATCTTCGAGCCAGTCATGGAATTTTGCAAATATAGCGGATAATTGCGTTACAATATGAAGAAAACACCGACATATATCCCATAAATCTTCGAACCAGTCATAGAAATTTCCAAATACATGTATAGCGAATATTTGCGCAGTCATCTACAATGAGAATTAGATGGCTGGAATATTGAACAGCATATAGGGCGGTGCACTGAATCTAATGTGATCTACCAACTGAGCTTTGTGGTAACCATATTGATTGGGAATTAATCAATAATTGATAACGCCATTGCACCCCGTGAAATAGGGATTCATAAATGCCCTAACCATGCATACCCACACCCTCACATTGACTGACCTCCTCCAGTTGGTTCTCCATCGCTAACTGCTCCTCTCGCCGTCTTCGCTGGTCCTCAGCCTGCTGCTCCAGGAATCGATCCTCGTCCTCCCTAACCAGGCCAAAGGTCAAAGGTCAAAGGCTAAAGGTCATGGTCTCCAAGTGTGAATACTCTTTAGTATAGCCCCGATCCATATACTTAACAGGAGATATGTGTGTTAGTGATCATTGAGCAATCAAGACAGACAAGTTCAATAATTCTATGCGGGGCGTATTAGGACACTATAATACAAACCCGTAAACAGATTTGTAGGAGACCAATATCAGATTATATAGCTTATGGAAAACTCTTGATAAGTCTTGATGTTTTATCTGACGCAGGATCGATCGAGTAACAGAAGTCGATGGTGGCCTCTAATGTCCCACCAGTGTTTCTTTATATTTGCAGACATTGCGCAATTAAAAAGACAAATCGTCCAATGTCCCAACCCGCCTACATGTTGGTTGGTTGTCTATTCAGGACGCTTTAGCCACTTTTGGTCATATCGCGTCAATGGGAGAAGGAAGGGAGAGTAGAGCCATGTCCTAGGGGTTACCCCCTACTCTTTGTGAAGAACGAGATGGGATCTTTATCCTGCGACCACACAGACATGGCCACAGCGGGGCTCGAACCATCGATCCCCGTGCCGTTAGGCTTTCAGGTGGCCAGAGCGCTCAACGCGAGCACTCTGACCTACTGAGCTATCGGGCCGGCCCCTCCCGCCTACAGGGAGCGCCCCAGACTCACATCCGCGCCTGTTCCTCCCGCTCCCGCCGCCGCCGCTCCGTTTCCCGCTCCTGTTGCCTCAGCCGCTCCCGCTCGGCCTCGCGCTCCTCTCGCGCCAACATCCGGTCACGTGGTGTGGTGCGTGGCGGGACGTTTTCGCTGAACCAGTGCACCCATGGAGGAAGGCGCGCTGTCACACAAAGTACGCCAGGTCAACACGCGCGTCTCTCACACAAAGTACGCCATGTCAACACGCGCGTCTCTCACACAAACTATGCCATGTCAACACGCGCGTCTCTCACACAAACTACGCCATGTCAACATGCGCGTCTCTCACACAAAGTACGCCAGGTCAACACGCGCGTCTCTCACACACAGTACGCCATGTCAACACGCGCGTCTCTAACACAAACTACGCCATGTCAACACGCGCGTCTCTCACACAAAGTAAGCCGTGTCAACACGCGCGTCTCTCACACAAACTACGCCATGTCAACACGCGCGTCTCTCACACAAAGTAAGCCGTGTCAACACGCGCGTCTCTCACACAAACTACGCCATGTCAACACGCGCGTCTCAAGGTAACATTAACATATGACATGAAATGTGTACTAGGTCAGTTTGTGGTTCTGGATGGATCGAGATCTATTTGGGTCAAGAAACGTCCAGGGAAAATGTAATGGGAGTTGACCAAATATGCCCCAGATGCAGAACGCACGGCCATAACCTGGTTTAACGCACATTATATGAATACATATCAACTGTGAGATGCTATCTACAGAACAAAAGCTGAGATATACAATATGTAACATAAAACATACAGCCGCACTATATGCTTATGATGCAATATAATACAGCTATGAAATGAAATAAAGAATCATCTATATAACATTACTAGCCACACTCCGCATATAACGGTATATAAGCCAAAGACAAGCACTTAAGTCACGTCTGACCTTGAGTTGGGTCAAGGACGGGCAAGGCAGCGCGGTCATCTTGTGTCAACTTCTTAAAAAGATCTTCTTGAAAATGTTTCCGAATCTAAAATAATGGCCACCAACATTTATTAAGTTTTAGTCGCACATATTTCCCTTCATAATGCTCGAAAATTTCAGGGACTACTAAGAGCAATTCTTTAACCCAATTAATTTATAAACGTAGCAGATATAATTCAACGCGAACTTATATCTCTGTGGAGATCACTACATAAAATCTTGTCTCCCATACCATACCATACCAATGAACGATATATTTACCTCGTACTGAAATTGCGGCACTTTGAGTTTGACCCCTTCACTTCGCATCACGACCTCTAATGCTGAGGGCTGTGGAGTGAGGAAGACGTAAGGGTACTATTACAATAGCAACCATATTTATCATTGCTTAAACTGTAGCCTATACCTGCAGTTGTGAGGCGACGTATAGCTTTACAATGAATCGCTAATGCCTCACCCTGTGTCAGTTTACCGTGCCTCAATACGATTGGATATATTAGATCAGCAAACGGTGGTGACAATAACCTAAGACTTTCCATCGCGTGGTTATCCGCAGTAAGTCTCGCCCACGTGATCTGTTCCAGACGGACAACACAGACGAATAGGGTTAAGCGCGGGGGTTGTCTTGATCGCTGAGAATGAGTGGTAACTGTGGGTATCCCAGCTGTGGGCAGCTAGATCCCGAACATCAACTTATTACGTACGTATTGTGGAGGCGAACTGATGGCTCAGATGGCTCAGAAAGCCACAGCCACCACAGTATGGTCTTTCTCTTCTTTATTAATTTTTACTTTATTTCTTTATTTCCTATTCCGTTCCTCTTGAGCAAGTGGTGCGGGAACGAGAAGGCGGATCATGAGTTTCATGGGAGTCGATGTCCAAAATTAATAATTTGAATAATCACTCATTCAGAAACACCTTGCCCACCCGGCAGTATAAAAAATGATTATTGGTTAATATTGCTTCACCGTTTCGCATTGCTTCAGCTGGTCTGTCAGGAGCATGAAGAAGACGGCCGTGATGGCAGCCAGGTAGTCCTCGTGAAACCCCGGCGAGTTGAGACCAATGATGTACTGATCCCAGAGGAAGAGGACGACGTCCATGTGAACGTACCCTGAGCAGGGAAGAAACCCAAGCGACAGAATAAACAGCTTGCCAGCGGAACCACCCAAGTCGAACAAGTCGAATGTGAAACTTCCTATAAATCGAATTTTACTGTGGTGTCTTGAGAACTGTGTAGAGGCAAGAACCTATATAGGAGGGGGTGGGGACCTTGAACAGGTGACTATTTGTTTAGGGTCTGATGACCTTGAAGAGGTAACCATCTGTGTAGGGTCTGATGACCTTGAAGAGGTGACTATTTGTGTAGGGTCTGATGACCTTGACGAGGTGACCATTTGTGTAGGGTCTGATGACCTTGAAGAGGTGACTATTTGTGTAGGGTATGATGACCTTGAAGAGGTGACTGTCTGTGTAGGTCTGAGGACACTGAAAATGTGACTATTTGACTATTTGTGTAGGATCTGGGGACACTGAGGAGGTCACTATTTGACTATTTGTGTAGGGTCTGAGGACACTGAGGAGGTCACTATTTGACTATTTGTGTAGGGTCTGAGGACACTGAGGAGGTCACTATTTGACTATTTGTGTAGGGTCTGAGGACACTGAGGATGTCACTATTTGACTATTTGTGTAGGGTCTGAGGACACTAAAGAGGTCACTATTTATGCAGACTCTGGAGGACTTACCGACAAACAGACTCCGGATGAGGGGCTGAGCCAGGGTCCGCAGCCCGTCAGTCAACACCGCGTGGGTTCCGGACTCCGTGGCCACAATGGTCTCTGGAATCACGAGTCCATGTTACCCACCTCGTCCGATGCCATGGCAACCACAGCGTCCGATGTTATGGCGACCAATGGGACCGCGCCAGATCACGCTATCATATCGGAAGGGCTACATTTGACAGCCATATGACCCTCAATAAATCTGACCTCATGATAAATAGTTAGGATACTTAACTTCAGCCAATAATTGGTAGCATTTGACAACATGGATGATTAATACACACCAACAAAAGCCTTATATGTGGACAGAACCAGCCAATTGCTTGGTTATCTACCAAGCATAGATAACAGCACACCATCAGTCATTAAAAGTCCACAACACAATCTATATTCGGTTGGTTCGTTGTATATTTAGGACAATTTAACCAATTCTGGTCGTATCGCGTAAAAGGGAAGAAGGGAAGAGAGGAGCCATGTCTCGGGGTAACCCCTACTCTTTGCGAAGAAAGACATGGGATCTTTATCCTGCGACCACACAGACATGACCACAGGGGAGTTCGAAGAACCGAGTCACGTGACGTTAGGGTCTCAGGTGACCAGAGCGCTCATTGTGAGCGCTCTAACCCACTGAGCTACCGGGAGCCCATCAATCTACATTGAGGAGCCGCCGTGATCGAGAGGTAGCGTACACAACCACATACTAACAACTTCACACCCCTATTGTGTCTGGGGATGTCTCATCCTTTCACCTCATTGTCCTGGGGGTTCCTTGGCAACATTTAACCTTACTGGACACACCACTGGCCAACAACACCAACTCCATAATCACATAATCCGTAGCGCATCCATGGCGACAAAAAAGTCCACATACGATCACAATACCCCACCTTTCGCGGGTACGAAGGCGTTGGATATGGCCAATGCCGCGGCCTGCCCGTTGGCCTGGAGATGACCCGCCACCCTGTCGATGAAACTCTTCAGCTCCTCCTCTTGTACCTGGGAAGACATACTATCCATCTAGATATCAAGCATGACAAGAAATCCACTACACGATTTATTAATAAGACGATAAGGCTAAAGGATGTTCTTGTGTACACATTGCTGAATAGTTGAACGAAAGTTATGTTGTATTATTGGCCTGACTGCGTTAAAAGAAATAAAACCATCCATCCATGCAGGTATCAATGAATATTTCTAATTGTCTATCTCTATTTCTACACTACTTCAGTGTTTCACCTATGAACCTTTTGGTTCAAGGAGGGTCCCCTACTCAATCCACCCAATGTATGTGGGGCCGCAGGATAAGGATACCATGTCTTTCTTTCTGCAAAGAGTAGGGGGTTACCCCCGGAGACATGGCTCCACTCTCCCTTCCTTCTCCCATTGACGCGATATGACCAAAAGCGGTTAAAGCGTCCTGAATAACAAACCAGCCAACCCAATCTACCCATCACACAGTGACTCCACCCCCCCCCTCCCCCAACACACCGCTTCTCTCAGGGCCGCTGTCCAACATGAACTCAGGTCCTACTGTCCCTACACCCCCCCACCCCGCACACACCCCTACCTTAGCGCCGCTGTCCACCATCAACCCAGGCCCTACCCTCCCTACCCCCACCCCCTCCAAACATTCCTACCTTAGTGCCGCTGTTCACCATCAACCCAGACCCTACCCTGCCTACCCCCCCCCCCACCACACACTCCTACCTCAGTGCCGCTGTCCACCATGAACCCAGGCCTTACCCTGCCTACCCCCCCCCCTCTTCCTCCACACACTCCTACCTCAGTGCCGCTGTCCACCATGAACCCAGGCCCTAGCCTGCCTACCTCCCCCCCCCGTGCCGCTGTCCACCATGAACCCAGGCCCTACCCTGCCTACCTCCCCCCCCTCGTGCCGCTGTCCACCATGAACCCAGGCCCTACCCTGCCTACCTCCCCGCCCCCGTGCCGCTGTCCACCATGAACCCAGGCCCTACCCTGCCTACCTCCCCCACCCCCGTGCCGCTGTCCACCATGAACCCAGGCCCTACCCTGCCTGCCTCCCCCTCCCGTGCCGCTGTCCACCATGAACCCAGGCCCTACCCTGCCTACCTCCCCCACCGTGCCGCTGTCCACAATGAACCCAGGCCCTACTCTGCCTACACCCACCCCCCTCCACACACCTCTGTACCGCTGTCCACTATGAACCCAGGCCCTACCCTCCCTACCCCCCCCACCCCCCTCCACACACTCCTACCTCAGTGCCGCTGTCCACCATGAACCCAGGCCCTACCCTGCCTACCTCCCCCCCCCCGTGCCGCTGTCCACCATGAACCCAGGCCCTACCCTGCCTACACCCACCCCCCTCCACACACCTCTGTACCGCTGTCCACCATGAACCCAGGCCCTACCCTGCCTACACCCACCCCCCTCCACACACCTCTGTACCGCTGTCCACCATGAACCCAGGCCCTACCCTCCCTACACCCTCCCCCCCCCTGCAACTCCCTTCACACACCGTCCACCATGAACCCAAGCCCTATACCCCCCCTCCCTACCCCAGCCCCTTCCACACACTCCTACCTCAGTGCCGCTGTCCACCATGAACCCAGGCCCTACCCCCACCTACCTCAGTGCCGCTGTCCACCATGAACCCAGGCCCTACCCCCCCCCCCCCTTCCACACACTCCTACCTCAGTACCGCTGTCCACTATGAACCCAGGCCCTACCCCCCCACCCTTCCACACACTCCTACCTCAGTACCGCTGTCCACCATGAACCCAGGCCCTACCCCCCCCCCTTCCACACACTCCTACCTCAGTGCCGCTGTCCACCATGAACCCAGGCCCTACCCCCCCCCCTTACCCCAGGCCCTTCCACACACTCCTACCTCAGTGCCGCTGTCCACCATGAACCCAGGCCCTACCCCCCCCCTACCCCACACTCCTACCTCAGTGCCGCTGTCCACCATGAACCCAGGCCCTAGCCACCCCCCTCCCTACCCCAGCCCCTTCCACACAGTCCTACCTCCGTGCCGCTGTCCACCATGAACCCAGGCCTGGACTGCATGAAGGAAAAAAACTCCTCTACGAGCAGCGCGACCACGTGACCGCCGGCTGGCTGACGCCGCGACAGACTGGGGGAGGCCACGTGGACGAAGGGAACGGTGAGGAGGTAGACGACGTCGGGCAACCCGGCGTCTGTCCTCTTCATTGCGTGGTGGTATGACAACACGGCCTTTAAAGCGTAGAACGCCCCCACCGAACCCTTCAGGTCGACGAATGTCGGCTCCGTCAGAACCAGCTCCTCGCATTTTTGCGAGATCTCGAGATCCTGACGAGATATGGCGGCGCGCGGGTTGTTCGTCAACAGGTCCACGTATTTCTTCCGCACTGCCAGTAAAAACGTAAAAACACAGAATGCTATGCAATTCCGACATTTCTATTATGACAATTTTGTAACAATTCTGAATTAGACATTTATAGATAAACTTATCTGGTGATTCAAATAATACCATACACGCAAACGATCATTTTCAAAGTTATATATGAAACGGATCTCATAATCCGTTAAAATGATAATTGTACAATGATTATGGTAATAACAATTATATTAATTATGCCACTCGCTGTTGTGAGTGGCTCTAATTAGTCTCCCTAATTACAGATTTCGGAAAGGAGAAGCATTAACGCCACCTAGTGTGTTCTCGAGGAACAAGCGCCAGGCCACGGGACGCAGCGCCTCTGGGAGGGGCTGGTTGAAGCAGACGTGGAGCTTGTCCTTCATGTCCGGCCACTTCTTCAGGAGCGACACAGCGCCCTCCTGAGCACAGTCCAGGATCAGATCTGTCTTGGTGTGTACTGGATTATCTTCAAGCAGCTGACGAGCCACTTGACCGTTCAGATGTTGATCCAGAGATTCCGAGACATTACTATAGAGGTCGCTATAGGACTTCCCTGTGAATACATGAGACCAGGGACAGCATGATCATAGTTGTACAATGTGGTTTAATAATAAATTAATCCGATTTTTGATTTTATTGGAGGTTGAAAGGTTATATCAGGCCATGAATTTATCCAATCATATAGATTTTCTTTTTTTTTCATTTGTCTTTTAACAGCAAGTTTATAGCGTGTATGGGTATATTGTGCCAACCAATCGGGAATTAATTATTCGTCAAGTTTGACTCGAACTCAATGATTGTATAACTGAATGTACATGCATATATGTTATTGAAACTGGTCACATAATAATCAAAAACTATATAATGAATACAAATTTAATTGATGACATGATGAATGATTAATTCATAAATATAAGAGAAGAACAAATAATGACCTCATTGCATGATAGTTAAAGGCATGATTACTGGCCAATATGCATCTATTGTTAAGTAGATGCTAGTGTACAGGGGGACTTCCTTATTTTCCTAGCAGCACTCTATATCGATCTTGACCTGATGTTGATTGAGGTGTGTACAGACTGGTTTGGCATACCTCCATGGATTGCCTTGGCAGCCCTTTCTGTCAGCAGATGGCGCTCTGGATCAGTCAAATCAGAAAATGCTTGGATCTGACTCTCCTGCATCTGCTGCTTAATTGCATCATACAGCTCTTCCACAAAGCCATTCCACTCCTGAAAGAAGAACAAACACACTCTTTAAAGCGGGCCTAATATCTAATTAACAGACAGAGAGATCTACTTGTCAGTAATTTTAACCTATTTGACAGGCATATGTTTATAGAACAAAATAATGTATAAAACTTATAGGGTCAATACAATTATTTTTATTTCACTACCATAACGGAAGACAAAGTAGTTTATTGCGTACCATAACAACATTAGGTATATGCAAAAGTCTCATTAAAACACATATTAAAAGGATGGTGAAAGCTGACCATTGAAATGTTTTTAGCAGATTAATGCCTGTGGTGACAGTATTTGTTGTTTTTTATTTGCTCAGTATTTAATGCTTTTCAAATAGTTTTAAAATAGAAAAATCTAGAAAAAAAATGGATCTAGATCTATCATATATTCTGAACTTAGATTAAGTTGCAAGCAAAAGAAATTTAAATATCAGCCTATAATCAGGACAGCTCCAATATGGAAGACTTCTGCTGAACAAAGACATTTTGCAAATGCTAGAAGCAGTGTCCTCCAAATTCAACAATTATAAACAAGTCCTATACTTAAGACCTAGGAATGTCAAAATGGGCGATAATTGAGTGAATGCAACCGACCGGAACGACAAATGCCATGTATGAAAGACTTAAGACAATTAAAATTACCAAATTTGTCATAAAATATATGTAATAATTACATTCACATACGAAAACATATGTTTAATACGAACCGGTCGCCGAGTAATATCATCTTTGCTGTCTAACATCCAACTCGGCAAACCTGACGTTTGCGTGGCCGCCATGTTTCAACAAACTGTGTCCAAGGAAGGGGCACTCTCTACCTTCGACTCACTCCGCTAGGGCTCAATTCTAAAAGCGGAGTTTGCGCAGCGTCACCGCGCGGGGAGTTTGCGCAGGACCATGCATGTACAAAGTCCGGTGATACGTTCATATGCAGTTAGACTTGTCTGGGAGAAAAGGGGTAGGAAATACAGTAGGGTGGAGGGTGTCTCGAGGCTGGGGTTTGAGCTTTGATGAAGAAGGGGGAGGGGGGGGGGGGGGGGGGCGGGGGAGTTGCTAATTTAATTGTTGCGGGCATATCCACTAAATAATGAAGCCCAAGTTAGAAATAGCAGCACTCTAAATAGTGTAACCATAGTGTTCCAGAGTTCAATAATATAATGCGGGTACTACTCTAGCACGTTCGATATCGTGCTTCGCAACGTGCTAGCCGTAACTCAATCCAGGTACACTACTGTTATCCTTGGGTATTGTGCCGCCCAAATGACCCATGCAATCTTCCTTCCAGTCCCGAAGCAGAACCTCCATTTTCTCTCGATGTGCCAACCTGAGACTCTTGCCATAAGTGTTAATTAACCTCAATACACTACATGTATCATGACTGTATATTTTAAAAGCTTACTTTTAACCAAACATTTTCTTTCAATGACCACAAAATCGCGTACTTTCCACTATCGTAAAGTATAGGGGTGGGGAGAGGAGGGAGGTGTAACAAAAACGTGGATACAAAAAGAACAGAAGATGGCATAATAAACACTTGAATGTCAGTCCAAAGCAACAAGATAACAGCAGTTCATGCCCAAGGTGGTCAACATATTACATGATTGTGACAGCATGCAACATACCGTTTGTTTTTTTTTATTTACGTTTTTACTATTATGTTACGTTTTGTTTTCGTTACGTTCTATTATTTTACAGTTTTTACAATTGTTTTACTTTTTTTACAATTATTTTACGTCTTTTACAATTATTTAGAACGATTTTACGTTTTCTATTTTATTATTTTACGGGTCTTTTATTTCTCTCATTGCCTGTTCTCTGGCTTGTGATGTAGACGTTAGGAATTATATCAACTAAAATATATGAACGTTATTTTACGCTTATTTTATTTTCCTCGTTTTATTACACTCTACTTAGCGGTAAGGGCAGGTGGTGGTGGGGGGGGGGGGGCTGCTCCCATGCAGGACCATCCATTTCTGTCGTCACTTATTTATTGTATTACCCAGTATCGGCCCAGGTTACAGACACAACTTAAGTATTTAATGTAGCCTATTAACAAGTAGGCCCAGCTAGGTCCCAGACACAACTTTAGTCTTTATTGTATTACCAACTAGGCCGCCGCTTCGGCCAAGGTCACAGGTACAGATAACGATCTAAAAGGCGCTGGCTGCACGTAGGCCCTCGATTAGAAACAAAAGATACAAGCTTTAGTAAAGATAACGATCGACCGAAGAATTAAGCGCTGCATGGCTGCTCCTGGGCTACGTGACTTTGTTAGAGGTGTTCCAAAATGGTATCTGCTTCGTCAGTTCGTCAGACCTTGTCTCCGTTGCCAGAAATCTGAGGCCAAAAGAAAATATGCGTATTAGTGTCACTGAGACATTAGTAACGGGAAAGAAAAATTGGACGACAATCTGTCAGTAAAACGAAGGCATTGGATCTGAGGCATTGCGCTTGTTCAGGTTTGTTCTCACTGGAACATATCGGGAACAGCCCTTACAAACAACCTTTTGAAGCGCCATCTCTTGTAGGAATGCGGATCTGCACCGAGGCGATCATGCGGTGTTACACCAATTCGCCATTTTGACCTGGGTATTGCTGTCGTCGTGTCCCTCAAAGTAATTCACCATGTTTTCCAGGCTCGTATCTCCTCGCACGATCAAAAATACCTTGTGTCTGACCAGACAGTTCAGCCAAACATCGTCGGTGAGTTTCATGGAAATTGCATTATTTATAAGTGAATGGGAGACCATTCGATGTTTGACATTGACTTTTAAAATATTTTGACAGCAAGGCCGTGGACGCTTGAACTGAGCAACGTCCGATTAACAGGCTTTAACGTTCAAACTGTTTCAATGAAACGTCCTACATCTCTTTACAATTTCCTTTATATACTTTCCTACTACCGGTGAATAATTTATATGACTCTACTTGTGGCATTCGAGTATTTTATGCCTATTTCTATAACTTGGCATCACTGCCACTTCCACTGGATGTCAGGCATAAGGGCCGCATGGCACAAGGGCCGCGCGGAAGTTAGGGGGTTGAGGAGGACGGGGGTGTGGTGGGGGGGGGGGGGGAGCGGCACCTGGGCACTGGCACTTGGAATGTTTACTTCCTTCTTTCAATCCTGACTTTTTAATCATTAGGCCAGATGGGACAGTAATATCAATATTGTAATCTTGACATCATGTTTAGCATTTATTTTGGATGAAATTGCTATTTTTATATAGATCTAGTCTAGATCTATAAGCTTAGACTAAATATTTAAAGTAATATACCTACATGCGCCATCTTAGATTTTTTACACTTTACAATCAAGACTAAAAGTATCTTAAAATTAGGATGCATATATTATTTATCTCTGAGTCTGTAAAACAATAATTTTAATATAAAACTACGCAGACATCCTGGTGAGCCACGGTCGACATCACACAGCATACCAAAGGGGCCTTGGGGGTAAATTGAAATAAGACTTACCCGGTAAATTATTTTTGTTAAAGTATATTTTAATCAGAAGTCATTTAGGTATTAGTGAAATTGACAGATATAGGCTAGCCCGGAACCCTAGGCTGTGTTGGGCTGAAACATGGATTCATGGCTAGGTATAAGCCCAGGTAAGAGGGTAAAGGAAATAACGTACATGGTCGCATGATAAAGATCCCATATCCTCCTTAACAGAGATATGGCAGAGCTCTTCTCTTCCTTTTCTTATTCAGGTTATTTGATGTATCATGACCAAAAGTGGTTAAAGCATCCTGAATAAACAATCAATCAGATAACTTACATGCAGCTACTATTTCAAAAGTAGATATTAAAGGAGTGCAGTGGAGATTCTGATGATGTAAATTGCATCTCAAGGGCATAGCACCTCAGCAGACTCCTCTAGGTTGTAGATGCAACCTTTCATGTGCCATTATTAAATGCCAAGTTCAGCAGTTCTGGGGCAAAGCTCTTATTTGTTTCGCAATGTCGCATCTTCCAAACTTTATATCTTGATTTTATCTTTGCTTAACCAGTTGATCTAATTTTTGCTTGCATATATACCTGTTTAGTCTATATTCTTGCCATCAAAAAATACCTTGTCTGGCTGATTCAAAACAAATGTCAGATGACTGAAATGGTTTTGAGCATATAACCAGAAAGAAAGTCACTGTAAAACTGGGTAGATTTGATGTGCTGCAAACTAATCAGATCTGATAATATATTTTTCATTCTGACAACTATTAAAGACATTAGAATTCCAATCAGCCTGATCAACTGTTTCAAATGTCAAAAACTTGTCTTTTTGTAAGCCAATGGTTTTCTGCTATCAAACAAAACCAGTTAACCTTCATTCTGTTAACAAGGTAAATACATGAACATAGCTATGGGGTTTGTGGTGAGAGTAGACATAGAGGGTGACACCTCCCTACATATAATCCTCCTGCTCCCTACTAATGCACCATGCTCACTTAATTACAAAAAGTTAGTTGGCATTCATCTGTCTGCAAAAGATGATATTTGCAGCTTTTGCTTCACTGCATTTGCACTTATGACTAAATGAGCCTATCTGTGACAGACAGAGCTTACCACAGTTATCACATCAATGACTTGTTGTTAGATCTTGGTTAAAACTTACTACCGTAATTTCTGGTGTATAAGTCACACTTTTTTCTCCTGGGCCGAGGGGTGCAACTTGTACACCGGTGCGACTTATATATGGCCCAAGTTGAAGTTTGTCTCTCAGGGACCCCCCCCTCCGGGTACCCCCCCACCCCACCTGCTCCCCTCCTTCCTGAACAACTTGGCCAGCTGGGATATCGGAAGTCGCTGATGCACTGTCCCCGCCTATCATGATTTCATACGACTGAAGAGGCCAAGAAGTCAATTAGTCCAGCATGGCTCCATTGCCCGGTTACACCTATATCAAGTTTCTGTGTGGCCCACTTAGTCTAAGACAGCAGCTGTATCAAGTTACAAGGCCTACCGCCGCTTCCCGAACGATGCCCAGCCACTCTAGGAGTCAAAGTCAAAGCCCGGCCAACGATATCGATGGACCCCTGACTCCACTCGCCACTCCCCTACTAATGCATCATGGCTTCACTGACCATGCAATGCATCAACGGCCTGTATAAACAATGCCTAATCCACGGGGTGTTAAGCTGGTGCGGCTGCATCTGTGTCAAGAGTACCCATCACATAAACACATCCATCAATTCTTACAGCCTTTGAAAACAAACATTAGCATAGGAAGCATCTTGCTACCCTAAGACATTGTCCAAGTCTTTTGGGATCCACCCATGGCAATGCTTTATCTGTTGTCTGAATTCACGAATCAATCTTGTCCAAAACATAACTGTATTTCAACCGCGGCGTCATGCTTCAAAGCGCAGGCAAATCTCACACCAAAGGTGCGACTTCTAAACCAGTGAGACTTATATACAGGTGAAGTCTCAATATTTTTCAAAATCGGCCGATGCGACTTATACACTAGTGCGACTTATACCCCAGAAATTACGGTAGATGCCTAGATTGACATTTCAAGTCCAATTTCTCAAACCATATCCTGTCATGGTAGACCAGTGCCTCTTGCACAAGATGTACCCATCTCCTCTTTTGGGATGCTAGATCCTCCCAAGACTTCAAATCAATGTGATAAAATTAAACTGTGACAGCTATAAAATTTCCAGTGAACCAATGCTAACATACTTCAGTTGCCATTAAAAATCCTTACTGAACAGTATTAGAAATTCAGTATAACCCCCCCCCCCCCCAATTAAATTCCTGAATTATGAACATTTTGTGTTCATGTATGTCCACACTATCACATGTATCGGCACCTGTACCTGCAAGTGGGGTATGGATAACTTTGGGATATACCATCCAAATGGTGTGAGAATGCAAATGTCTACAGGAGGTCATGGGGCTAGAGAGGCAAATCAGTTATGCATCACTAGATTAATTACCTGTGTGTAACATTGTTAAAATGTTATTTATGGAAGGTGCAGCATATGATTTATCTCTAGGTGATTTTCCTTGAAAATTTCATTTTCTTTGACTTCCAGAACAATACAAAGGTAGCAGTACTTGGAGCCAGTGGAGGCATAGGCCAGCCTCTCGCTCTCCTGCTCAAGCTGAATGCCCGGATCACAAAGTTGGCTTTGTACGACATTGTACACACATCCGGTGTAGCAGCTGATCTTAGTCATTGCTCGACAAAGCCACAAATCTCTGGCCATGTGGGACCAGAGCAGCTGCGAGAAGCCTTGGATGGGGCAGACATTGTTGTCATTCCTGCTGGAGTACCAAGAAAGCCAGGTGAGCTTCTAACAACAGGTGTCTGGTTAAGATTATTTTAGTATAATAATGTAATAATAAGTTTATTGTGCACTGATGAGTACTGGTCAAAGTACCCGTACACCTGTGACCTGATACGCTTCAGCAGAGTGATCCCTGCAGTACACAACATTTTGATTATATGACTCCCTCCGTTATACAACATTTTGTCTAGGGACGGAATACAACTTTACGTATTAAATCGCCTTGATTACTAATAACAGGACCCCCTGCATTTTATATCCTGACAGGCCATTCTCACAGAAAGTCGCATTTTACAAGGGCGCTCTTTCAAGCATATTTATATTTTGTATATAGAAATGTTATCAATTTTTTTTTTTTTTTTTTTTTTTTTTTTTGGGGGGGGGGGGGGGGGAGGGGGGCAGGAGGCGTTGTATGAGTTTATTAATCATCAAATAGGTCATTGAATGTTTAATCAAATTACTCAGATTATTTTGTAATTGTTACTGACCCTTTATTTTAGGAATGACAAGGGATGACCTTTTCAATACTAATGCATCCATCGTGAGAGACCTAAGTGATGCCTGTGCCCAGTATTGTCCCAAAGCTCTGCTCGCTGTCATCTCAAATCCTGTAAGTTACAACCTTGGCATACACTATTGAATGTTGGAATTATGTGACAATTCTGTTACTGTATCATTTTTATCATATCTTTTAAATAACTAATGAATTAGTTGTAAGTTCATCCAGGGCTAAAAGTATCAGTTTGGGTTAGGTGTATGTAACAGCATATTTAATATTGTAGCGTCATTGTGACCTGTTGCCTTTGGACTGAAGACTAATCATCAAATCATCATTAAGACACATTCATTTTTGAAAGCTACAATAAATCTCATGATGGTTAAATGTTCTCTTTTCAGGTCAACTCGACAGTTCCTATCGCTAGCGAGGTGTTCAAGAAGAGAGGGGTATACGACCCTAGTAAAATTTTCGGTGTCACGCAACTTGATGTTGTCCGAGCAAACACATTTATATCACAAGCCAAGGTACGTTGAGGAAGAAGAAAACGGGAGACATAGGCAATAAATTGTTCCTGTGCCCCTGCGAGCTACATTTGCCAAAGTAGTGGTCTAGGTCATGAAATGTCCATGTACCTGCGCCTGGCCGGCATCTTGCAGGTCAATTTAAGACAATAAAGACTTGAAGAAGTTTTGGCTTGAGACGAAAGCCAAAACATGCGCACGGCACCGGATACGTGACATACATTTAAAAATTGTGCATATCAGAAGTCTTGTTTATTTTATCAAATCTAGGTTGAATGAAACTTAATTGTCTTTCGGCATATTTATTTCTCTTTCTTACTGTTATAGGGCCTAGATGTAAACCAGGTCAATTGTCCGGTGGTCGGAGGTCACTCTGGTGTCACAATCGTGCCGCTCATCTCTCAGTGCACACCTCCAGTCTCCTTCCCCCAGGTGAGTCCTGGTAACAATGCTACAAATGGCCTGTTTACTACTGGTAAAGAGTGTATTCTTGTGGGAGATCAAGTTTGTCGGAAGAGCTCCTTATTACAGGTAACGAATAAATATAAAACATCCTAGTAAGGGTTCTGTTTTTACTGAGTTATCTCTGCCTCCGCTTTATAATTGGCCCTCCTATTAGCAGCATGTAACTTATTCAGATAAAAGAAAATCCTGAGCACCATAGATATATCTCCATCTGTATCGCATAATATATTTTGCAACCGAGGGGCGCAACTTACAATTCGTCGATAAGCGTTGAAGTGACATTGACCTTGTACGACAGGCTGAACGCGACGAGTTGACGATCCGAATTCAGAACGCGGGAACAGAAGTCGTGGAGGCCAAGGCTGGAGCCGTAAGTACACGTGCCTGGGGCACCTGATTCACGAATCTATCGCGGTCAGGGCGCTTTCCTCATCTCAGTGGGTGGGCCAACTGTAATAATATGTCCTTGTATCTTGGGGCTGAATTCGTTACCATAGGGCTGTAGAGTCACTAGGGATCTGATGGAGA
Organism: Arenicola marina; assembly: GCA_964019135.1. Lineage (NCBI taxonomy): Eukaryota > Metazoa > Annelida > Polychaeta > Arenicolidae > Arenicola > Arenicola marina. The sequence continues at coordinate 23,013,921 of OZ025258.1, read as the reverse complement.
TCCCACGAGACAGGGATAATTGAGCTCTACGTCAATGCCAAGCATCAAGGGCCTGTACGTGCTGTCTACCTTCCGGCTGTTTGCCTTCACGCGCTTCACACAAAAGATCGGCTAAATCTGTCCTCGGGGTGCACAACTAACCACTGAATTTAAGGCGCATATTAGAATTATAACCATCACAGTAGGTTTATGTAATATATGAGCGGTTAGACAGTTTCTTGAGGCTGAACTCGTAGCCATCATTGCAATGCCAAAGAAAAGGTTTGATTTTTTTTCATTTTTTATAAGCAACATTTATTTAAAGAGATTTGCAACAACAAGTACACATCCCGATGCAAACCTCAATGAGATTAACTTTTTGACTGATATTCCTGCTGATATTCGTACGTAAATTGTCTCTGATTTTATTCGTGGATTAACTCTGGGATGATTTTGCCTTGTTGTCTGCAATGTTACCTTACGATGTGGCCTGTCTGTCTCTGCCAGGGGTCGGCCACACTGTCCATGGCCTACGCCGGCGCCACCTTCACAGACGCCCTGCTGCAGGCCCTGGCCGGCGAGGAGGGCATCGTCGAGTGCGCCTTCGTCAGGTCCGACGAGACAGAAGCCAAATACTTCTCAACTCCCCTGTTGTTAGGGGTAAGTAGTGTGTTACTAGGGCCAAGTACTTCTCAACTCTTCTATTGTTATGAGGTAGTGGTGCGTTACTATGGCCAAGTACTTCTCAATACCTCTGTTGCTAGGTTTGAGTAGTGTTTTTCAAGCGGCCAAGTAAAATTCCACCATCATGGAGAAGAATTGTAAACTCACAACTCCCTGAGGCCATTACTAGGGCCAAGCCTTTAGGCAGCGAGTTGCTTGATGCCACCTATATATATATGGTCCTACGCCCACAACGTGTACACTGGTCAAAACGTGCTAGTGTCACAACAGCTCTTTGTGTTTCCTCGGTAAGCTCAAAACCATGGCGTCAACCCGACAAGTATCCATATATATGACCCGATGTTTGACGAAAGGGGGCTATTAAAATAGACATCTTTCTTTGGCATTTGCAGAAGCATGGCGTGGAGAAGAACCTTGGTCTGGGCAAGCTACTGGACGTTGAGGTTGACCTTATTAAGCTGGCCATGCCCGAACTGAAGAAGAACATCCAGAAGGGAGAGGATTTCGTCCACAAAAGCTAAACAAACCGGTCACCCGTGAACCACACAACGCTTCTCCTGCAGCGACCTCTCCGAAAGACCACCTCTAACACTCGCGCTCCTGTTCGCAGGCGTCTCCGACTAATTTATTAACGTTAAAGTGACCTTGATTTGGTCAATGTCAAGATCAAAGGTCAAAGGCTAAATTCGGCGTAACGGGCATGAAATATGTCTACGTCAATTGATATGTTACTGTATGCCGTACAAACACAGCCAGGAGCTGTATGGAACACCTATTAGTATTTCGTATCGACATTCTCTGTCGTAGCAATGCAGCGTTTGACTGTCAGATATATAGCCTTTGTATCAGGGTTTTGTTTTGTAGTGAGCGTTGCTGTTCCGCGTACTTTGCCTTCTCTCCATATCGCCACACATTAAAATCTGTTTTGTAGTGCTAGAAATTACAAAGAACAAAACTCATCGTAGACGTCAAAGATCCAATAACGATAAAACCCTTTAACAGTAGCACTCTGTACATCAAGCAGATCACTAGGGGGCTCGCTTTACAACCGACTGGGACTATGCTGGGGATGAAATGGAATCTGAATGTGTTACACTCTCGCCTGCCGTGTGATGAGATTTGTCAGTGCTGCGTTAGATACGATAGATTACGAATAAAGAATCTTACACTCAGAGATAAAAAAGTCCCTGGTTTTGTTTTACTGCGTAGATTTAGACGTGTGCCGCTGTCTCTAATGTCTCGTTTTGTTGAGGATGAAAGCTGTGTTGACTCCCCAACTGTCGTTCCCTTCCCCCTTTGTGTCTGGGAGAGCGATGCCAGCCTCTGTAACCGTGTCCATGTGAATTCGCTCTGTTACTATGATAATAAAGTTTTAAAGTTACAATCAACATGTTGGTGTTAATTCTTATGCATTTATTATTTGTTTAGTTAAGAGTTGAAATAAGCCGGGCTCAACCGATGACAGCTAGAGCTATGGCTACTGAAGATTAATACAGTACTGATTAATGAATCAATTAAAATGTAAATATATGCCCTCGTTATTTGTTCGATCTGCTATTTAAATCTGCTATATTTTCTCTTCGAAAAGGCGGTTTAAGTGGGATGTGCGGTATTTAGGTCCTTATGGCAAAAAAACAACCTTTAAAGGAGGCCGCCAGCCTGACCGCTAACGCTGCTTTACTGTTTTATATAATACCCAAGTGTTTATTAACCAAATTACAGAATTGTTCTATCCTGTCTGTAGCTCCCAATGCAAGTTAGACGTGACCGCGAGCCACGATTTCGCCGCCTAACGAGGCAGCAGCTCTTTTTGGAGGTGTGTCTGCGATTGACCAATCACGCGGCGATAACTGTATTCAAACCGGAAATCATCGCTAATATAAATAGCTGCGATTCTAACTCCTATTATGACTTTTTTACGGAGAGAATCGTCACAAGACGTATATCAATTTGTTTGGATGCTACTTTTCATGAAACACTAAGATTATGGTCGACTGCGCGTCGAACTGCCGCAATTCATTCATAACTTCCAGTTATAACGTAAGCGGCGCCACATGAAGTCACACTATACGTCACTTGCTCCGGCAAAATGGCGCGCTGCTCGACATGGATTAGTAAGATTGATTAGATTGGGTTGGACACCCGATTTAAAGTTGCATATCGAGTTCTTTCCCGCCAAAACTAAGCCCAGGCGAAATTTATATCAAAATTTGCAGAAAACTCGATTGTTCCATTCCATAAATTCAGAAACCTGATAAACCTCGCCGTTTCGGCTGTGGTGTGGCAAACGTGTCTATCCCGCGACACCATGGAACACTGTCGCGGCACTGCTACTTATAACACAGCATCATGAAGCACACAAACTGATGACGTTTACCACTGAAATGAAAATTTGTGGTAAATTGATATCACGGGCAAGGCTAAGAGACACTATTTGGCGGTCTGGCATGGGTGGAGTATACACAAAACCAATCTTGAATGATTCAAGAACTGATTCTTATTTGTATTTTGACCTCTTTAGTTTTGGCGGGAAACAACTCGACATGCAACTTTAAGAATTGTCATTCTTGACAATGATTATTTTACAAGAAACTGTGACTACTTTTACCGTCTTTCAAGAATCTTGAAATTTGCCCCCCGGCCGATAGCGGCGCGGTCTGAGCAGAGGATGGGAGCTTGCCAAGATCGGACATTGTGTCCAGAGTTGCCTACTGGAGCACGATCGTCTCAGCGAGAGCAGTCCCGCATCACAATATTAATCGCTTGACGAAGATTCTTCTGAAGTACGTGAGGATATCCTTTATTTATCAATATAATTTTACACTATTTAGAGTGTGCTACTATTTTTTAAATTAGGGTGAATAAATATTTCGTGGATATGCCTACAACAAATTTCACGCGGCGGTCGCTCATGCTGCGGAATTATTTGAATACAATACTGAAAGGTGGGAATACCGTAAGAGATATTGTAACCAGTTGTGAGATTCATTATTTTAAATTATTTAGAGTGTGCTACTATTTTTTAAATTAGGGTGAATAAATATTTTGTGGATATGCCTACAACAAATTTCACGCGGCGGTCGCTCATGCTGCGGAATTATTTGAATACAATACTGAAAGGTGGGAATACCGTAAGAGATATTGTAACCAGTTGTGAGATTCATTATTTTAAATGTCAGTCCGGTGATGTGACCCGCAATGAAACCATATGGTCTTTGTCCAATTGAACGTACAACTAACTGGTCTTCGATGTCGCGATTTATAGTTTGAACATTTGTTACAGAACAAACGACAGATAAAAACCAACAACATTTAAAGTAAAAAATAATTTATTTCCCTGACAACAAATGTTACTATAACCAACGATCAACAAATGGCGCAATATTTACATATATGTCGCTTTTTTATACAAAAAATACAAGCTGCATGAGCAGCCACGATGAGGCATCAATCTAGACGAGTGTTACATGGCTACTAGTTCGATCAATCTATCGCAAACAATTTGGCTCGCTATTTCCTCACTTTTCCAACTGCTAGGTCCCTAATACAGCTAAATGGTGTGGACAAAATGCCTTATTCTGCCTCAAACTACGAAATACCAAGCACCGACAGTGACGCCTAGAGTAGCAATGAGAAAGGGTAACCGAGCGATGTGAACAGATCCTCATTTCTAATATCACCTCGATGAAAATTGTATCTATCGCTACATGGGCTTGACTCTTGGTCATTCAATTTGCACATCTTATTCAAACACGTTTAACCAAGATAAGCCAGTCAACAATAATTATAAAGATCGCGACTTCTAGGGGAAAACTCTTACAAATGACTAGAAATTAGGTATAATGTCCGACGAGCTGCTGTGTCGATATCACGTGTCAAGTTCAATATGAATATCAAAGTAACATTAAGTACCTAATAATGGTAATCACAAAATATAAAAGGTAACGATAGAAATATATAGCTGAGAACATATCACATATATGCATGCCAAGGTTATGTACTAATCTTTTCTTCCCATTTACTGTTTGACTCTATGCAATTCACTTAATTCTATGAAAAGTCACTCAATTAAGTACTTACACGAGTGGAGAAATAACTAACATGTATGCGGGTGTAAATAAAAGCAGCCAGCTATATATTATCTTCTCTGACAAAAACGTTACAGTAAGCGGAATAAATAATCTACATGTGACTAGAGGGCAGGATGTGACGTCAGTCTTGAGGAAATGACGTCAGTCTTGAGGAAGTGACACAATGGAAACTGGTAATCTCACTGAAGCAAACAAATAAAATGATAATTAATTATTGCAGTTGAAAACAACTTGATCTGTAACCAAGTTACATTAACAAGCATTTAATTTAATTAACTAATTAAATCAACATGCAATACACTTGCATTCGGCAAGATTCAGGACTGATACAGCCTTACACGTTACAAATAAAGCTATAGGAACTACGACAAAATACCGAATATATATTTATGACCGTATTGATATAGTTTGATTTATACATGAGACGTAAAATATGTTCACATTAATGCGTCTTATCTAGTTGAAAAAGGCTCATATTTTGACGTGAATAAATTCCGGTTTAAACATTTACCATTCGTGGGCTTTCATACACGGGTTGACCTGTGACCTCTGTGTTTCTGCCCGTGACCTTGGAGACTAACATAGTCATGGGTTTGCAGAGTTTGTAGGCTGCGGTCAAGCCCAGCATCTTGTTCCGCTCGTCGAGGAAGTCTCGGGCCGACTGGTCCCACTTCTTCCTGTCCTGAAGCACCTGCAACAACAACGTAAAGTCTTGTCTTGTAGCCAGAACACCCCCGGGACATATGACCCATCTCCACCACGAGTGGAATCAGGATACACACGGCCTGACGGCCTTATCAGCTAGTTAAACAAGTCCTACGTACAGATGAATTGGGGCTTATGCCGCTTTTGCGCACGTTTTAGGGCCAGGGAACCTAGCTCCCGGCACGATAGAAAGATAAATGATTAAAACAGTAACAACTAGACATAGGATTTGACACAATTAGAATGTGAATGACCATTAACGTCACATCTCGCTTCCATCATGGATGACAATTTCTCCCATGTTTATGCTAGCCAAAGCTTCCTCATAGCTCACGTATTATTCACGACTAACAACTGCTGTAACCGATGATAAACATACATGTATAGATGGCTTAATTAACACGGGAAATAGACGGACGCGAGCGACAGGTTTCCGTTCGTCAATTGTTAATTACCTTGAGATGGGGGTAGATGGCTTAATTAACACATGAAATGGACGGACGCGAGTGACAGATGTCCATTCCTCAATTGTTCATACTGGGGGTAGATGGCTTAATTAACACGGGAAATGGACGGACGCGAGTGACAGATGTCCATTCCTCAATTGTTAATTACCTTGAAATGGGGGCCAAACGTGACTGGAGGTCTCCTCAGGGGCACCGAGACGGCGGGAAGGTCCTCCAGGGTTTGGCGGCGGTTGAGCACCACAAGTTCTCGCAGAGGAATGAGCACTTCGCCCAGGAATCGATCCGGGGTGAAGCTGTCGCGGTGCCACAAGGTGAAGGCCAACACGGCGCCATCCCGCTCCAGCAGCGACTTCGGGATCCTCTGGCTGTCAACAGGAATACACCTCATGTAACGGACGACCTTGACATTCAAATTCCAAAGTCGACGCCGACGAAGGGGTCCGCAGTTAATCGACTAATTAAGTGATTTATTCAGATTTCTTACAGATTCCGCGCAAATTAAGTTTTATTAATATCGGAGGGTGCGTGCTCTAGCTCTGGGAGCTCTTATATCGAAATCTCAGCAAATTCATTGTAAAATAAAAATTATATGAAATAAAAATTAATTACTCTTAATAATGCACAGTGCTAATACGTATTATCAGACACAAAACCTTCCTGTGGAAAGGTTTCTTTTTAAATGAAAGTGTTTATTTCTCAGGTTTAGGACAAATGTACAATACGTCTTTAAGTTTCACTCGCATTTAAGGTTGGTTTGCATGTGTTCTACTAGATCTACACAAATTAAGACGTAGATTCTGATAGAAAGAAAGGTACTCACAACTGAAACTTGAGGTTGAAGACCGGGTCTTTGTTGTTCTTCACCACGGCTGTCTTGAGGGATCGGCTGATGGGGTAGACCGTGGAGGGGCACAGGGTCAAGGTGATGTAGGGGTCGCACGTCCCACTGTGCTTCACCGACGGCAGCTGCTTGGCTCTCAAAACTGAGGCGCAAAAAAGAAACATCTTGTTACTCAAAGTCATAACACTGGCAAAGATGATGATGAAGATAAAAATACGATAAAATAATTACCCCTAATGTAGATAGATTCGAAACTAAATACTGTTAAATAAATCAACCGTCGACGATCCAAGGGAATTAGATTTTCACCAGCTGACTAATTATTTGTATACAACATGCGCTTGTTAATGTCGAGCTGATTAATAATGGCAAAATGAACGACAATCAACTGTTTCCAAATTAATCTCGTAATTCTTATACTTACTTCTGATGTGAATCGTAACGAAGTCACTGGTCGGATCGACGTCATAGCCAATTTTGACAATTAAATGGCCGTAATAGTCGTTTGGCGAAGGCTGCAATGTCAAGGACATATAATCAGAGATTATGTTCTATACGATACCTCATATAATGTATTATATGGGGCGAACGTTGGGATGTGGGGGGGGGGGGGTTATAAACTAATATGGTGCCCCATCGTGTGAATATACCCAATATAGTGCTGTAAATAAATGCATTTTATAGGTTATATGTTGCATTTTATAGGTTATATTTTGCATTTTATAGATTACATTTTGCATTTTGTAGGTTGTCCTTCTACAGGTTTTATCAATAGGACGATTGTACAAGTTACCCTGATTGTTACGCGTACCGTTTTGATGAGAAGGTCTTTGTAATAGGCCAACATGAGGCTCTCTGACGTCTGCGCGTTGATTTGTAATGTGTCCACCACTTTGTAGTACTGGTCTGAGTCCGTGATTCTGGGATCCAGTCCCACGCGTTGGAAGTAGGCTCGCAGTGACTGCAGGTGCTGAAAACCACAAAAGACGTCGACACATAAAGAAGGCACTCAAGCATTAATGGATGTACGGTAGATCAATTATAAATATTACTATTATTACAAAAATATTACTATTATTACAAAAATATTACTATTATTACAAAAATAATTATTTATACAATATAATACAATATTATAAAATACAACGAAATAAATATTACTTTTGAACACTCGTAAGCATGGTGGAATTAATATAGGGATACTCACTAGAAACATTTGTTCGTAGTAACTGGGTCGTTGCTGCAGGAACAAAATAAACATAGTGAGATTAGACCACGAATGCAAAGCAGCTATAGGAACGAAAACATGCCATCAGAGTAATACCATTTATTTATTCAACGGTCTGAACAAATAACAATAATTATAGTACCATTAAATATTCTTCACACACGCTGTATCAGTCTCACTTTATCTTTGGTGATAATCAGGTACGGTTAATAAGCCCCCCCCCCCGGCTTGGATATATAAACTGATCATTCCTTCGCAAACTGATCGATATACATATTGCCTTCTCGCCTCAAAGAAAACGTTGACAGTCGTTCACATATAAGCATCATGATTATCCCGCACGATTGCACTATGGATGAAAGATTATGGTTCTGCTAATCGATATCTATTGCGATATCGATACTTACCCCTGGCATCAGCGTTTTCTCAAACAATTCGCTGGCAATCGTCCACAGCTCCTTCAAGATGTAAGGCACAATGTTGGGGTCCAGCTTGTCGTGAAAGACAGCCAGGTTGGTCTTCAAGTAGCCGAGGAGTGGGTCCACGCTCTGCCAATTACGAGGAGGGGGAATCCATATATAGATCACTTCGTCATCAATTATATAACTTTCCTCTTAATAGACCGATTCAAACTCCCGACACTAAGCCCCGCCCACGCTTGAGTCGTTTTTTCTTTACTTGTGAGCATGGAATTGACAATCATAGCGGATGGTAGTTACAAGTGAGAAGTATTCATCTCTGAAACTGACAAGAAACTAACACGCTGCTTTGTTTGTACGACTTGTTCGTCCAACATAACGCACGTGGAAGACATCTTGTCACCACACGATTGGATATAAGCAACAGTGACGTCAGTTAATGATTGACAGCCTGGATCGGTCTATTATATACGCACGGACAGTTATGGACTGCGCCAGTCTACTTATGAGGCAAGGTAAAGGTTAATTTAAACGAGGATCTATGGCTGCTTACACTTCCTACTTCTCAACAATAAGAGCTTATTATACCTGAGAGTTGTAAATCTAACTGAATGTAACTTTAATGGAAATGCCCATTCCCATACCCAGGAATTCGACAATACGAACACGTACAATGAGGAATTCGCTGACGCGCCTTTCCAGTTAGTTACGGCCGCAATAGTTGAAATAGATACCCCAGATAAAATCGTCACGACTGAACCATTATAAAACATGCCTACCTTCTTCCACGTGTACTTAAGTTGCAAGCGGATCGCGAGTACAGCTCATTTAGCTAGGCATACAAGCCCGGGAGGTGGGGACTTCTATTGGCCCTCCTTATAGGTATGTGTCGTGCAAAAGACCCCCTTTTTACAGATGTACTTAGTGCAAAAGCCCACCTCTATCCCATTCCCCACCCCCTTTCATCTGCCTGAAAGCGGTATTGCCTTACTGAGAACACGGTAATTTGCTGATCCAAATAACGATAAGAAGTTTTGGGCTCTTACAAAACCTCCACTCCGTAGTTATGTGAAAAAGTACACCCTTTTTGCGAAAACCTCAGTTCCAAAAAAATCCCCTTTTGTGAAAGCTCTGTTCTAAATGACCCCCTTTTTGGGAAAACCCCCGTTGCAAAAGACTCACCTCTTTGTGAAAACCTTCGTTCCAACAGTCTCCACCCCCGTCCCCCTTTTTTAAGAAAAAAAAAGCCTTACCGATGGAACATCTGGCTGGCACTGGGTGAAGTTAGCGGTGTATTTCTCCAGATCCAAGGCGATGAGGTCCGTGATTCTCTTCAGGATCTTCTTGGCTTGGACCCAGATGTCCTCCTTTGTGCTCTCCCGGAGCCTGCAGAGGGTGTCCAGGGCGGTCTGCCCCACGGCGGCCGACTCGTGCTTACTGGAGAGCCCCCCGCTGACCCCCGCCCAGTCCAGCAGGGTAGGTAGGTCATTCAGGTACTTGCTGACGTGAACGATGTTGTTGAGCGTGATACAGAGCTGTGGATAAATAATATAAATAATACGTAGTCATTTATTCAGGCGATTATTTTGCTATCATGAACGGTGAATGCCTGGGTTGGTGGCACCAAGCGGCGGGACATAAAGACAGCCAGTTACATAATTATAGGGCAATAATTTATTGATCAATTGAACGTTTTTGCATCCAGGCAGACTCAAGTTTCTGCAGAGCAGACAGTCATACACATTTACTAAAAAAAATAGGGTAATTTTTTAACTCATATGAGTATTAATACCGAATAATGTACTATTTTGTAATGATAATGCGCCATCTGAGAGGAGTACAATTTTGTACTGAGAGGAATACTATTTGGTACCTGATCGGTGACGTCAAATTGCTGGTTGACGATGAAGTCGTAGTAACCGTTGTTCTCCAGAATATCGCTCACTTTGGCCACGTATTGCTTGGCTCCGTCGCATATTGTCTGGAGAGAGAGAAGACCAACCACGTCACACAAATATACCAACAAACAACATATGCGACACCAATAAATGATACATACCAAACATTGCAGCTTTAACGAGTCCATGAGAATGCATTAACACACTAAATATCAGTAAAGCCATTTGTTTGTTGTTTATGTTAGTGAACTTAGCTAGACGTGTACGACAATAAGTTCCCACACAGCCAACACATACGGCAATTGGAGTAGGCAAAGGCGTGCAACAAGATAATGGGAGCATGACAATAATTGTCCGTAGCCCCAAGGGTCCGCACACACCCTATCCTAAACCACTCCCCTACCCCGTGCTTAGAGACACTTCGAGGGGGGCAGTGACCCTTGAAGCAACACGCAGTACAAGGCATAAGGACAATTGCGTAAAACGACCCATGAACAACGCTTCCTATGGTGTCGATTACCAGGAAGAAGCAGGTTAGGTTCGCAAATAACAAAGAAACTCAAGAAAATATTAAAAATAAGGAACAAACACATGGTAATGAATTTCAACGATGGTTGTTCAGGGTGTGTGCATGCTAAAGGAGCTCATTCATGCTGAGGTAAACAACGAGGCATCCAAGTGACGTCATCAGCGTTAGCACCTTCTAATTCAGGAATGCCATCGACAACACCGTTACGATGGTATTACTGAAGATTGCATTCAACAGATAAAATCGCGACAGAGAAACAGGAAGTAGAGGTCTAAATAAAGGAAAGGTGACAGACAAGACAAGATGAACACGAAGGAAACTTTTGTTTTAACACATCACACACAAAAGCACCATACACAAAATGTACAGTGCAAGAGACCAGACTATATTCCACCTACGTCAGTGATCTTTGTCACGCCAAGGGTTGCGATGTCGGCGTCAGCGAAGTCGATTTGTCTCCACTCGGCAATGATCTGAAGGCAAACCACGGGACATTGGCAGGTGACCAGAGAATAACAGATCTAATATGTGTCCTGGCATGATTTTTTTCGTACATTACGGGAAGCCAGTTGCTTGCGGTTTGAACTTGGCACATGCATTCTCCACCTCACCACGTGTGGGCTGCGACACTTAATCAGTCAATATGTAACACTCACACCTGGAGCACAAACTTACACTTCGCATACGTCGCCTGAACAGAAAGCACTGCATGTAGCACATGCAGTGGGCTTCTTTATGTTCTGTTTTTGAAGCAGACGGTTATACGTGTGTTTCTTAGTTACTTTTCTCTCTACTACCTAGGTAAAATGGAGCAGTCGATAGCATCTGATAAACGTTACCTCAATTATTTTAGGCACAAATGTCACATATTACCAGCAAATATTAACTTCAAAGAAGATCACGAGATGGTCGAGGATGGTCGGGGGTGGAGAAGGAAGTTGGGTGGGGGGTGTATGGCGGGGGGTACTGACCTTCGAAAAGCTCGAGACGACGTCGACACAGGAGTTTGAGTATTTCACCAGGGAAGTTACCTCAACAGGCTGCAAAGAGAAGAGTAAAACTATGACACCGTGGGTAATACGGCAAGGAAGGCGTCTAGCTGCACCCAACCGAGGTCTTTAAAGTTAAACAAGTCATGGCTAGAGCATTTCACATTAAATTTACAATAAACCCTTTGACAGCAAAATTGTTTAGTAAACTAACAAAAACCGATAATAGTGATGATGATAATAATAATAATAAAAAGATTGTCTCGAAAAGGTGACCATTAAATTCGGACACAATTCTGATGATGAAATATTTCGATAAACAATTCTTGTGATGAACTAAAACAAAATACCTCTACCACCGAGACATACATTTAAGGTTATAAAACCTCCTTTCTTACGTCTTTTTCGATCTCCAGAGCGCGTTCGATGCGGCGAATGGCCTCCTCGCGGAAGGTTTGCAGCCAGAAGAGCACTGAATTCTTGAACCAACTCTGGTACCCCGCCATCGAAATCAGCCACATGTCGCTGTCACAGAGACGAACGTTCACGATGATATTAAGCAGTCGACATTAAGCTAACACATGGGTCACGTTACGCATCAAACGAACCTTGATCATGCAGTAAAATGTAATTAAAACACTTATATATAATAATCTACTTCACATACATAAAAAAGGGCATCATAATAACGACATTATGTCATTCTCTACTTGACTTACCGGCCGAGGAAATGGACCTTGCTGGTGTTGTAGAAATTTGCCAAGGAGAAGTAGAGTTTGAGCGAGATGATGCTGCTCTCCTGAATGTTGACGTGGTAGTGGAGGTAGCTCAGCTGGTACTCATCCATCTTCATCGTCAGCTCCTTGGCTTTCGCCGTCAGCTATCCAAATAATTAGGAGAAACGTTAGTAAACGTTAACTTTTCTTTCTCATATATACAGAACAATATTTCGCATTCCAAAGCACATTGGTTACTTTGTGTCCGAGCCTTACGCAACTTTAAATTTTTATTAGTAAAACTTCAGCATCAAACGTTGTTACGCAATTTTTCAGCTTTTATTCGTAAAACTTTAGCATCAAACGTTGTTACGCAATTTTTGAGTTTTTATTCGTAACACTTTAGCATGAAACGTTGTTACGCAATTTTTGAGTTTTTATTAGTAAAACTTTAGCATCAAACGTTGTTACGCAACTTTTCAACTTTTATTCGTAAAACTTTAGCAACAAACGTTGTTACGCAACTTTTCAGTTTTTATTAGTAAAACTTTAGCATCAAACGTTGTTACGCAACTTTTCAGTTTTTATTAGTAAAACTTTGGCATCAAACGTTTTTACGCAACTTTTAAGTTTTTATTAGTAAAACTTTAGCATCAAACGTTGTTATATCCTGCAGTTCGCTCCGTGACTAAACGAGGCCGACTACCGCGCACTGTTTCCTTGGATTAATACTCCTATCCACTGGTCCAACACTCATTCACTCATGTACGCGAGTGTCTTTCACGTCGCTTCCTAATCGAAACCTCAGATATGCAATCCTTTCATATTTTTTTTTAGAGTGAGGTTGGATTGAGGGAGGATAGTTATATTGACACCCACCTTGTTCTCCATCGCGAGCGCCGCCACGCGGAAGTAGTCGACACCCATTCTGGAGAAGTGCTGCATGACGGAGTGTATCGGGGTCATGACCTGGCTGGACTCCTGCAGAACGCCGACCATGATCTTCGTCTCCGCGATCACCGGATGTGCGTCAGCAGACTTCACATTCGCCAGGCGGCGATCTATCCACATCCGGGCATCATTCTGCGAAGAAGGGTCATGATTTTAAGGTCAAATCAAAGAGTCTTTTCTTTACAAACATTACAAGATACGCTGAACATCGAACAACCTCCTGCGGTTTTCGCTGAGAAAGCAGCGGTCAATAAAGTGCCATTAAGACTTAAATCGTATATTATGTTCTGTGACACATTTCTATTGCACCATGGAAATTCGCTTTGTCATGCGACACATAATTCATATCTAGACCAACAAGTGTGGGGCTTTAATTTGTAACTCGAGCAAGATGTACGCTACTATAGCTTACACAAGTGTCGGCAAATTCATCTCTGGTAATTTCTCACCTGTAGTTTGTTAGTTATTAGAGTAACTACTTCACGCCGAATATCTTCATTGCATGTCCAAATGCGAAGCAGCAAGAGACTTGAAACTGTTCTGAAAGGTCAAACGCCAGATATTTCATCAGTCGCGAATTCAAGGAATATAATATCGACGTCTTAACATATTTTCTTATCTCAGTGTCACCGAATAAAGATGAATACATTTTAAACATTATTATTCCACATACCAACTACTGGGGGGCCCCCATTACTGACATGTTAGCCCTAGTCATTTGAAGGGGATATATTAGTATACTTTAACTATTTAATTAAAACCTGTTTAATTAATATTTTAAACATTGGCTGGAGCTCAAATAAGGAACAAATATATGTACGACACTCACCCGATTTTCTTATCCAGGCTATCCACATTCAGGACCTGGGGTGGAAACAAAGTATCCAGTCCTTCGGGATAGGCCTTGACCATCAGCAGCCTGTGTTTAATGTAAGTGGTGGCCGCCTTATCCAGTAGCGCCAACTGCAAGATGTTACACCTGACCGTTAGAACATATTATTTCCACTGGAAGCATGGACAAAACTGGATCAACGCAAGTTATTTTTGATGCCCATACATCTCATATTCACGCCAGCTTGTACATGCAAGTGTTAAACAAGTATATATATAGTGCCACATGTTTCATACACACCTCTGAATCAGTGATGCCACGCCTGGAGCGCTCTTCTGTCGAGTCGCAATCCTCCCCCTGCTCCAAACTGTATTCATCTTGTAAGGAATCGATCGCGTCCTTGAGTAACTTCTCAGAGAGCAGACAGTTCTCCGGAAGTGACGTTGTGTCAGTCATCAATTCAAGAATCACCACCAAATCCCTGGAAACATAATACAAAGCTAGTCAAACAAACAATGACGGATGTAACATATTCGGACGAAATAGCACGTTGTGTTGCCAATAGAATTAAGTCATATGTAAATATCATTTATGTAACACGTTCACCTCACATATTACGTAAATATGAATGACTCCTTCCAAAATGATTGGTTGAGTGATGGATATACAAACGGTGAAAGACTAGGGTGGGTAGCAAGGAAGGTCTGGGTTGTGGAGGGACTTATTATCATGCAGTTACATTGACATTTGCACTTGGGTAGTCGAACCCACGCACCGAACTTGAGGGAATATAACCTTTATTTTCGAATTTCCAAGTTCCTGTATCACGACCCATTCGGTGTCTTCTCGAATGTCTGGTGTCTGCAGGGATGTAGTATTTGCGACAATGGAACGGGTCATCATAGAGGCAACGAGGTTACAGTTAATGACACATGCGCAAGAAGCAGTGCAGCATACCAACTGAGGCTCCAGTGAAGGAGCGCTAATGTACATAGTGTTAGGAAATGAACTGAAAAGTTGGTGCTTTAATCTGGTCGCCGTTGCACACATAAAGGCTAAATTGAGCCAGGAAACCTCCTGGGACAATGAAGGACATGGGGTTGGATGGGATTAGGCTTGTCCCACGGTGTTAGGAGATCGAAGGCATGATGGTGATATTGCTGAATTGATCTATATAAACTCACATAAGCTTCTGGCTGACGTTGGGGAAGTTGTGCTGAGCCGCCAGCTGGTCCAAGACGGCCTTATCCTGAGAGGGCAGCCCCGGGAACAGAAACCGGGGAGACTCCTGCGCCGACGGATGCCTGAAGGCGAGCGCCATCTGGCGAATGGCGTGGTTGTAAAACTGCTGGACGACTCGGTGGTAGGTCTCCACCGAGAGTTGGTCGCTCTCGGGGTCATCCACTTCGTCGAAACTCTGAAATCACATTAACTACGAATTATAATGATGAACCAGAGACAATGAAAGAAAGACAAAAAAGAATTATATCTGATACAATTATATACATGGTATCAAATGAGCCGTTTATTGTGACTTACCACGTAAGACAATTGCAGGCGAAGTCGACATTGTCCTTGGGTTTTGTTCTTTAGTTTTTTGTCTTGGAAGAGGTTAAACCATTTGTCACACCCAGTGGCAGGGATATCCTGAAAGCAATGACAACAATGGTTTCAAAACCCAATAACAAAACCATTGATAACGACACAATCAACTGCGTCACTCGATATTTCAGAACACTTAGAGAGAAAGATATCCTTATAAATTATCTTCCTACAGTATCATGTGAACAAAGACACAATGCATCGACAGTTGGTCCGCCTATAACGTCTTGTATCTATGCTTCATGTAATATGGCACGAGGAGTCGCCATGAAATGCATGAACTCTTACACGAACAATAACACTCTCCATAATGCCACACTGTCCTTACCCGGAGCGGGATCCGAAATTGACCAAGGACGCCATCAGTTTCGTTGAATTTCAAGTGCCTGGATTTCAGCAAACTGCAAGCAATTATAACAATACTTATCTTCAGAGTACTGTCTTTTCCGGGTAGTACACATCCTCATTTTGTATAACGTTGAATTCATAATAAGTCAGAATGTATTCACAAAAATGTCCTTCAAGTATAGTAATTAAAGATGTAAACATCGAGAACAGAGCTCCGCTGCGACAGCGCGTTCTCTTCCCCAAGTTTCACTCTCCTGTCATTCGTTCACTATTTGACCCTGGCGACAGATTCAGCGCCGCCTGCCACGTGGAGAATGTGGGATATGACGTTTGTTAATCACCTGAAGGGGAAATGTCGTTCCTTCTCCAGAGAGTGGATACCGATTCGCTCCTGGTCCGATTTACCGCCGTCAGTTAGGATCATCACGTGAAGTTCATCGTGCTGAAGGTCACGTACTTCACTGCAAGGTCATCATACTCATCACAGTCCTGATAGCTTCATGAATAATCGGGATAGAATCCTAAAGCGTATTTGTACTGCAATTATTTAATTGTCGTACCATATCTGTCAGGTATCTATATTAATAACTTTCGGGACCTATTTACGTATCAATAATTCAGCAAAATCTTTCGGATAAGCATAAATACATCCTATCTGTACCAAAATCGTCGTCCACAATGAGAAATGTTTCGAAGTATCCGCCCGTAGACAAACACGATTACTGATGGTCACGTACGGCTATCGGTCCCACTACAGCTACAGGCAATGAGACAGTTTCCATGACAACCCACACGTACATTTCAAAGTCTTCGTGCCACTTGGGGTCTTGACCGGCCTTCACCGCCAGCGTCTGCTGCCCGAACTCGTCGTTGACCTTGATCGACGAGCGTTTTCGCCTGACCTTGGGTGAGGTGCGCGGGGAGGTGCGCGGGGAGTTGCGCGGCGAGACCAACGGACTCTTTGGACTAACCAACTGGAAGAAGGCGTATGTATCATTGAGGCCTGCAACGGAGAGAAAGGATATATATGAGAATGGGACACAACAAGGCTAGCTATCATCATATGTTAGTGATATGTTACACTCATCATATGTTAAAATGGAAAAAGTGCTCTTCTTTGCTGTCCTGTATGCAAGAATTTAGTGATCTTTTTAGTGATCCCGTTGTTATGTGACGTCCTTTGTGAAGGATGGCGTCTTTGGAGTTATGTACGCAGTCAATCGTTGATATCACGTACGCTTAGGTGTCACGTAAGGAAGCCAATTTATACGTTCACTGGAGGGGATAGGTACATATTATCCCGTGTTTTTCGATTTCGCCACTTTGCAATATCTGTACAAAAAGTGCCACGCCCTTGTGCGCCATTTCGGAGATAACTACTGGACGAAAGAGAAGATGCCTATACAAATAACAAATAGCCCATGGTAATCTGTGACCCACTGTGTATGTTGTATATCATTTTCAAAGTTTGGCCTATTTGACCTGTACATTACAGATTGCAAGATATGCGAGAGCTGGTGCCTGGTACCGCGGCCCTAATCTTTCGCAATGAGTAGGAGCAGCGGTACCAGCTACCAGTACATGAGCTCAAGATCACTGACCGTCATTTCCGGTTGTTTTCAGGTCCTGCGCCTCGATGACCTTGAGTAGCAAGACGATATTGGGCGGCTGTAACACATGTAAATTTACAATTAAACACGGAACCATGAGACATGCAGATAAATGGACAACAAC
Source organism: Arenicola marina (assembly GCA_964019135.1). Taxonomy (NCBI): domain Eukaryota; kingdom Metazoa; phylum Annelida; class Polychaeta; family Arenicolidae; genus Arenicola; species Arenicola marina. The sequence goes on along the minus strand of OZ025258.1, from coordinate 22,995,908 downwards.
TCAGCGTTTTGAGCCAGTTACTATGTTTGTAAGATTTCGATTCTTACCTGTAACCATCAAACAGATATTTCAGGGTGTTTTGCTACCATGATACACTGCTAGATGTCGTGTATGAACGCATTTGTAGACATAACACCGGTATCGTATCTCTTCCTGTAGAACATATTATCTCACTGTAGCTCATCCTGTATCATTTATAATCTCACGGTATGTCATCCTGTATATACATTTTTCATCGTATCTCATCCTATATGATATATTATCTCACTGTATCTCGTCCTGTATATACATTATTTCACTGCATCTCCTCCTGTATGATATGTTATCTCACCCGATTTCGTCGGCTCTCAAGCGTTTTCACCACTCTGATGTGGGTCTCTTTGTCCACCTCGAACACCTGCAAGACATAACACAATATGAAATACGCCATGGATAAATTACGATTTGCCCAATATAGTGACCTCATATTGCAATATCATGTTTATTTTACTGCGTCTAGGCTTTATTCCTTATTAATACACGATCAGATTTGCAAGGACACTTTTAGCTTTTACGATGTTTTACGCGTTAAAGGTTCAAACTACCGGACTAACCCACAATCGTGGCCCCAGGCGAATACTTAATGATTAAATCGACCCATTTAGCATGCAGTTAAAATAGTCCCATACATGGAGACAGATAGATCGCTCGCCTGTATATTCCATATATATAAATCGGCACAGCAACACTCCACACGGTCGCTCAGACACATAATCGCGTCAGATGAGAGCTAACAGTGGGATTTTTGCCTCAAAACTATATAGAAAGCGTTAGATTTTATTGCTAAGTAATCGGCGGAACGCTCGGTCCGACTGCCCATAATGCGCGACATGACCGCTCGTGTATCTACAGCCACCACCAGCGAGCGACAGTGGTGATGCGGACATCATCCAACCTACATGGTGCCATATTACAGGGCTTATTAAGTGGAATGCAGTAACATTACAACCACACACAGCAAGATTACTTCGTCCCATATATAGACTGCCTCCTTGCTGCAAATGATGCCTGGTTACGAGCTGGTACAGCCCGTACTATGCCTACTTGCAAGGGCGGTGCATGGTGGTGAAGGGTGAGCGGAAACGGGTGGAGGTGTGGGGAGGAGGCGGAGGAGGCGGAGGGGGGGTCTATGTGTTTATTGACCCCGATACACATCCTGGTGGAGAAAACGTTGGTTACCGAAGCAGCGGCGGACAACAACAAACTAATTATGACACATGTCTATGCTTGCAAATTAAATACGCCGTGGATTTCAGTTAATTGTTTTAACAGTGAGATGGTAGGAAAACATGCCATAATTACATTTGACAATTACATTTACAATGAGAACATGGCACGGTATGTAGGCCTAAATTTAGGATTGGGATAATTTGGATTTCTCTCGTGAGCCCATAACCCCCAGTTTCCGGATATAAAGAGGGCGTTCAGCTACAGCTATAGACACAGCATCACGTAGAGTTTAACCAGCACCATTATCCTTCACATGCCAAAATGACTCCAATGGAAAAATTGTATTCTTGATTTGATATCACATGCATTTCTTACAGCCTTCACTGTGCCATTACGATTTACAGTTTACAGCATGTCTGCACAATTTTCATAAAACGTAAACATTTCAACAAAACGACTACTGTGGAGGTCAATTAACATCGTGGTGAAAGAGGTAATGTGGAGCAAATTCGAACTTTGAAGCATAAGCTTTATGTTGGTATTTAGTGTAATATGACAAAAGCCACGCCGATGTCCACTAGATATTATATACATAATTATTACTTCAGTGAAGACAAGACCTATAATGAAGTCCAGTTTTGTGGCAACCTCACGACAGCTTTATGATGTGATTATGGCTTTGACAGAGCATTAGTGTTGAATGCCACTAGTATTTATTATGATATTGTCTAGCGTCTTCTCAGCGACGCGGTGATCGTACGTTCTGCTGTTGATTAAGATAAGGATACCTTATGAACTGTAGTCTCCGCAGCCTTGTGGTCGTGACTTATACTATTTGTTACGATAATAACAACGTCAATGAATAAAAACTTGGGGCACGATTCACAAGACATCCTTAGGTCTATTTCTGTTACCTCACATCACCCGACAAAAATGTGGTTCAACTTGTGGGAAACGATATCCTGTCACGAGTTGGCATGCTGTCCCCGAAAAAAGATTATAGACTTAAATACTAGCACCTAAAATGACCATTGACGCAGCATGTTTATTGGCTGTATAACTATAACAGGAGAGAAAAGAACGCTGTAGTAATGTCTATATATAGTGAGATATTTCCTTTACAAAACACCGGAAATGAACTCCGCCACAGTATAGAAGTAACTGTCAATGGGTGACCCTCGTTAGCACCCCCCCCCCCCCACCGCCTCCCTTCCGTTCCGGGGCAAAGGGGAGAGCGGGAGATGGGGGGGGGGCAGATGGGCGGGGGGGGGGGTATAGGACGTCACAAGCGTGCACCATTCGGCTGTCTGACCTTGACCCCGCACAAGTCTAGCTCGATCTGCCCATGTTGCGTTACCTTTTACCGATATGTCATCACATTGCAGGACTCGTTTTAAACAATTTTTTTGCTGAGACATGTAATTTGTAATAAAGTGTCGACTGAGCTGTGTACCGCAACACAATAAGCATCCCCTCCCCTTCCCCTCCCCCGTCTCTGCCCATAATCACTAGTCCCAGCCTGGTGGAAGTCAATGCCCTTCCCCTTGGCCTCGCCTATAACTCCATCGCTCTCCCCATGCATTGGACCAAATTCCAAGCTAAGATCCAAGTAAGGCTCTTGTGGACTGACAGTTGCGCCATTCGGACCCGCCCGGTGTTAAATCATCCCCCTTACCCTGGTCCGCAGGTAACTGGCAATGGTTGCCGACGCCCCAAGGGCGACTTCAACACAGCACCAACGAGGTTATTTACACCCCGCCCGGTATTAAAATACCCCCCTCCCCTTACACTGCCCGACAGGTAACTGGCACTGGTTGCGACGCCCCAAGGATTAATACAACACACCACCGGTATCTTCTTTACATCCCGCCCGGTATTAAAGTCACCTCCCATTACACTGCTCCACGGGTTGGTAGCTTTGGTATGCTGGTCCGCATGCTTTAACCACTTTTGGTCATATGACGTCAATGGGAGAAGGAAGGGAGAGTGGAGCCATGTCCCTTGGGGCACTGTTCCACAGGTAACTGGCACTGGTTGCCGACGCCCAAAGGGTGAAGTCAACGCACCGCCGATATCAGTCTAATAATACTGTTAGACGTTATTAAAGCCTTTGATAGCCTTTGTTTAACATATTGTAAAACTATTTGAAATACTACGTTATACAGGCACCGGTCGGTGACTGCCGTAAACTTACACATATTGATAAGCATCGACGTGAATAGCGTGTACAGTTTTCTGCGGGCGTTCGCCGCGACCGCACGCGATACGGTCCTCGACCCCTGCCAAGTACCTTCCGAGAAACAACATCAACGCCTAGACAAACATTTTCAGAAGACAATTTCAGTCTCGGCGTCTCGCTCCGCTAAGCACAGTTTATCACATTTGGATTCACCGTGTGTTTCTTGGTCAAGTGGTACTATAGTGGCGAGGGCGGTGGGGGTGGGGGGCGGGGGAGGCGGGAGAGAGATGGTCTCAACATGTTATCTATCTTCCATCGATTACCCCTCTCCCCCTTCTATATCGATCTTTATCACCTCCTCAATTTTACGGTCTCTTTCGCCTTATACTGAACCACAACTTTGGCAACAAAGAAAACCCGGTTATCTCAGGACAGGAAATTCCTCACCTACAAAATGAAATGAATCGATGTCGTTTTAGGTCTCTTGGGGTGAGCAAAGTGGACCAAAGTGGACACCACCAGACACCACCAGCATAGTGAACTTGACCTACCTCTCTGACGTAGCTGGCCAGATCCTTGGGCTTGAATCCTGGCCTCATGTCGGCAGCTCCGAGGGGATTCAGGATACAGCTGAGGACCTGTCTGTACGTATATTCCTCCTGAAACAACATCAGACAACTTATTCAGGTGTCAAACAGGCGGACATCAGACTTCACAGAGGCTTATACAGATATCAGACTTCACAGAGGCTTATACAAATATCAGACTTTACATGGGTTCATACAAATATCAGACTTCACAGGGGTTTATGCAGATATCAGACTTCACAAAGGTTTATGCAGATATCAGACCACAGAGGTTTATGCAGATATCAGACTTCACAGAGGTTTATGCAGATATCAGACTTCACAGAGGTTTACGCAGATATCAAACTTCACAGAGGCTTATAGAGATATCAGACTTCACAGACGCTTATACAGATATCTGACTTCACAGAGGCTTATACAGATATCAGACTTCACAGAGGCTTATACAGATATCAGACTTCACAGAGGCCTTTACATATATCAGACTTCACAGAGGCTTATACAGATATCAGACTTTACATGGGTTCATAAAGATAGACAACTGGTAGGGTGGCATAAAAGTGTTGTAGAACGCTGGTTGATTAACTTATCGCATACATTTAGGCATACTATATCAGACTTCCTTAAGGTTTACACAGATATCAGTCTTCACGGGGGTTTATACAGATATCAGACTTCACAGCGATTCATATATATACATGTATCAGACTTCACATAGGTTTATAAACATGAGTTGCATACTAATATTGCACTTTACTGAGGTTCCTACATATGTATATTTTTCGGTTTATGCAGATCTCAGACTCAGCTGCTTTGTGATTTAAGTGGAGCAAAATGACATGGCGAGAAATGGTGTTCAAGCCACGTATCACTATCTCGTTTGGTATAATAATGAATAGGTGTACTGCATAATGTGTTTTATAATGTATATTTCAATGTTCCTGGTAACATAAAAAGCCTGTCAGATTTGCTATTTCCATTGAATCCGGGAAAATTATGTGGGTCGCAACCATCCAATAATTAAGCATACCCATCGTGAACAATTCAGGGATCACTATTGCATCCTGCTGACCGACTTTTAAACGCTTATGTCAAAAAAATTTTTTTCGTGAAAATGAAGCCCAACTAGGGGTCGTACCCACGATCTAGTGATCTGCAGCTGATTAGTATGATTATATATATTCACATATATATATTCATAAATATATATTCATCTATATATATATTCACATATATATATATCAAAACGTGGCGCAATCGGATGGGAGGGCGGGGTGACCTATATTTATAACGACGTGTGAACCTTATCAATCCCTATATGTATTTTTCAAAATGGCTGCCTTGCACGTGAAGTGACACGACGTTAAGCAAACAGCTGAAATACAAGTTGAATATGTATTAATCAAATGGTGACGCTTACGGCAGAATCCTCCAGTGACGAGCTCCGGCATTGCATAACCCAGCTGTACGCAATACACGGCTCTTCCCACAATGCATCATCACTATGTTCGTCGTCATGGTAACTGTATGGCGTGGACGTTACCACGCTGAAGCGTCGCTGCCGCTGAATATTTTCCCCATTGGCTTTTTTCTTCGACGGGTTTTCCGAAGAAAGTTTACGCATTAACCTGGACAGAGACCAGCGTCCCACGCCACCTCGTTCCGGCCAAGATGACGCGAATTGTGAGTCAGGATGTGACGGGGGAGAATTAACGATGGAAGTGTCGACACTTGGAGACGAACAGATGGATCCAGATTCGTCCGTCAATTCAGACAGTACGTCCTGAAAGTCCTCCGTCGTGGATTCATCCAACTCCTGGGGGGATTCATGCAGCGAGAAGGAATCCGACCAACCGCCTCCAGAGAGATCATCGTCGTCCGGACTAACAGCAGCAGCGGCGGCGGCGGGAACGTTCGTTGTCGACTTCCGGCCAAATCTCGTGCCTATGAACAACAGCGAGAGTTTGCGGGGTTTGGGTTTGGTGGAGGTGGCGGCAGGAGCCGACCCGCGCCGAGTCAGCATTCGGTGGTCCGCAGTGCCGACACCTGGAGACGAACAGATGGATCCAGATGCATCCGTCAATTCAGACAGTACGTCCTGAGAGTCCTCCCTCGTGGATTTCTCCTGGGGGGATTCATGCAGCGAGAAGGAATCCGACCAACCGCCTCCAGAGAGATCATCGTCGTCCGGAGTAACAGCAGCAGCAGCGGCGGCGGCGGCGGCGGCGGGAACGTTCGTTGTCGACTTCCGGCCAAATCTCGTGCCTATGAACGACAGCGAGAGTTCGCGGGGTTTGGGTTTGGTGGAGGTGGCGGCAGGAGCCGACCCGCGCCGAGCCAGCATTCGGTGGTCGCTAGCGGGAGTGCCATCCGGAGCACTGCGCTGTCTAAATACCTTAGCCATCTTCCATGGGACGGTCAATAACCAAGCGAAGCCGATCGAGTTTCAATCCAAGGAGAATGTCAGATAATAAACGAAACTACATACGAGAAGCTCTCGAATAATCTCCTTGTCTATATCCTGTGCGAGAACTTGCCATTCAGAGACCAACGAGACACTATATTCGTCTCAGCGAAGAAGTGATAGTCTTATCCAGCTATGACATTCCAGCCATCGGCGCACCAACGGCAGAGGAATGTTTTCTAACTGTGCCGCTGTCCGACGTCGGCTGTTATAGTGAGCCCCGACGGACCGTGGTACGACATCACTCGATACGGGGCGCCGCATCAAACGGCCCCGTTGGGCGACGAAGCACTTAATGTGTTTACTGTCCTAAAAAGGCCGCTGCCCAGGGGCCCTGTAGACGTGAGGGGGGGTGGGGGGGTTCACACAGGGAGGGCTACAAAGTAGATCGACAATAACATGCTACTTCCATGGGCGTGTCCAGTGGGGGGGGGGGGGCACAGGGGGCCCGCCCCCGCCCCCCTTCCTGACCACCCTAACATATATCTGTGGATCCCCCAACCTTCTCTTACACATTTTGTGCACCAGGGTCACCTACGGAGGGGTCAGGAAGGGAATGGGGGGTCCAGTGTCCAGTGTGGATGTTTCTCAATACTCAATGTTGATTTTGCACGACGTTTCGTGTCGCTTTTTGGCAAGGATTTTTTCCAAAATCTGTGTCGATTTCGCTTTTTCAGATCCTCAGTGTCGGAATTTGGATTTGGGGGTTCATGTCGAATGTCGATTTTTCAAATATATGCCTGTGTCGCGTGTCGACATTTACCCCTTCCAGACCACTCTAAGTCTCAGGCTTTTACACTCATTTGATTTCTTTGTGGAACAATTTATTGTGTCCCCCCTTTCCAGAATTCCTGTACACGCCCCTGACATCCGTTGTCTGGGTGAAGCTCGGTCTGTCGTGGCTAGGTAAGCACACCATTTCACGACTTGTGTTCTACTCTGGCCATTCAATAATCTAAAGCACGCTGAAGTTGAACGGTGTCTTCACTTGTTACATGGGCGCTTTCGAGGGGTTCTGTTTAAGTGAAGTGTTCGGCTGAAGGTCGCAGGTCGGACCCTTGTGACTTATATCTCGCTCCACTTGCCATGGCCACCCGATCAGAATAAAAATAAGGCAGTCTACTCTAAAGATATTCACGCAGCATTTAGCTAGATACGAATTTGCTCACTGGAATTGAGGATGAATATGTCGCATTCTTGTGAATACGACCGCGAAGACACAAAATGGAAGGCATGTGTCTATCAAGAGGACAATGACATGCACTTTTCAGTGTCGTAGATTAAATCGGCTTATCTGTAAGCTCCTCAAAAAAATGAAATCATATTGTTGGCGTCATTGCGTCGCCTGCTTGAGAACGCAGTACGTCACGAGGAAAGCCCAGGCGTCCGGAAGGACCGGTGAGATTAATGAAAGAAGCACACACGACCTTTCTTTGCCTGCGCGAGGGCCAGCCAAAAAAGACCACGCATTATTCGGCACCACCAGTTTTAACCTCGTGTTGACGGGGTCATCGGTATAACCAAGAACCAGTCACGGTGGCCGCACGTCGCCTTCCCCCATTACCCCAATGTACCACTCACAATTGGGACCCGGATGGTGATTGTAACGGACGCTCCATTGAGTGTCATTAACTTTAATAAGATACAGAACTATAAACGTGAGACTTTTCCATAAATACATTATAAGTTATTAGCCGGTCCTTATAGAGACGAGTTAATTTCATAAATAAGTACGTAATGTTCCCACTTGTATATATACATAAATGGTATATTCAAAATAGGACGCTGACCTGCCGCGCACTCCTTGAGACCGCTGTAAACACTTTACGTCCTGCCATAAACATACTAAAGTGGCGGCTTCGATGCATGTAGTTATGCAGATCAGGTGGGTCCTGGCTAGCCCCATTTGTTCTGTCGCCGCATGGCGGGTGACACTTGGAAAGAACTTCATCCGATATTTGTCGGTCCTATATCCTACAGCCACATATTAACTGGGGCTAGCTAGGCCTCCTCACGGCTTCACATTCTGGTCACGTGAGCTCAGCTACTGGAACGTGACTGTACATATCTGTCCCGTGGGCTCATCTGTTGGTCACGTGACTTTATATACCCGTAACAGAAAAGTCACTTATTCTAATTAGTTTCTTTGTTGACTTAATGGTGATACGGGTGAATCTAATGACCACATAAGGTCACGTGCCTCCCCCCCCCCCTCTTTTTGGCCTGCATTCACGTCGGCTGACCCTCCCCATTGGTCACCCCAGGGCCATGGTCACGTCAGTTCCATCTATCCACTGGTCACCTGGGCTCACGACAGACATCCTGTTGACGTAGACGTCTGTCGACCATGTATGCCAGTCATTAAAAGACATTGAGCATGCTGAGAGCTGAGAAACGCACCGCGCCCACACCGATTGATAGGTGCCATTGACATGAACTGCCCCCGATGGCAGGACGCACGCAGCTAGCGGACTGTCGTCATCGCTGTATCAATAACGCTTTTGTCAATACCGGAAACGACTTGTCAACCTTTGCTTCTCTAAAGGCCGCCGCGGTGAGTGGCCACCATGGCGCTAGAGGGCGGGCGCTGCAAATATTACCTATCTAATAGGGCGACTCAGGCTCTTTATCCGTCCAACCAAAATAAGTCACGTGGTCACGACTGCTGCAAAGTGGCAAGGTTATCACCACAAGGGGTGCCGTCTGAGTGATGAGGGTCACGAGGACTCGAACTTCACAATTCTCTCATGAAGAAAAAAAAACAGAAGAAAAAACGTGCCCCCCCCCCCCACTCCACCCCGCGCCTAGCTGCATGCATCTATGTAGAAGCGTTGACATTGAAACACTACACGTAAGGGGGGGGGGGGGGGGAGGGGGGTGGTATCTAGCGGGGTATTAGATAAAATACTAGCTGCCTTACAGCTAGTATCTTAGATTGTTAGGCCAAATTGGTGGTCTGCCTACTCTGACTATAAATGGAATTATTGCTTACGACATATTTCACTCACATTATGAGGCCAATTTGTTCCAAATTGCAGCAGTGGCATGCCCCCACAATGCATTACACCGGATGTGCAAGGAGGTATACTCAGCGTCACTGTATTGGTTATGTGAGATCGAGAAATGACACAATTAACCAACCACGGAGCCTAGGGGGTCACTCTTCAGATCTTGTCACAATGGTGTCAACACCAACAGACTGTTCACCAGTTCACAAGCGCTGCGCCGCATCAGATGTAATTTTCAATGTTAAAGCAATCGACCATCAGCCCGTAAACGAACAATCGCCATTCCGTAACTGAAAAGTTGGTGTTCCGAAAAATCATCAGTCCGTCAACAACAAATTTCTATTTCGTTAACAAACGGCCGTCTTCTCGAAGAAAATGACCATAATTATGTGAGACTATGCGCAATAGGCGGATATCGCAACCAAATCCGTCGTCATTTTTCTCTTTAAACCCATGCCCTAAGCTATGCTAGGCGTGTTCAAAATGCTAGCTGCAAGTCAAAAACGGTATCTTAAACTCTCAAAGTGTGGTTCGCTAATTGGGGCAAGATAAGATACCAGTATGTTGGCACACATGGACTCCTGACACCCATACCGCTATCTCGGTCGCGTTCCCATGGCACCGCCCGTCCACCGAATCTTGTCTTCCTACGTCACAGGGCCAGTAATGTCAAAATTACCAGCAGCAATCAATAGGTTGGGTGAGATATGGCACAGATGCGGGCGTCAGGGTTCAAACCCATGACCTGTTGGTTTGTAGCTCACCCCGCTTGACAAATGAGTTAGGGGACGCTCCCTCAATAATTGCGAACACTGTAAGAAACCGATATTTGTCGTACATTGTTTCGTCATCTGCGACAAACTCTCAAGACTCGCCACTTTCGCCACAGTTTGCGACGGGTTGGTTGTATATTCAGGACGCTTTAACCACTGTTGGTCACATCGCATCAATGAGAGAAGGAAGGGAGAGTAAAGCCATGTCACCGAGGTGACCCCCTACTCATTGCGAAGAAGGACATAGGATCTTTATCCTGCGACCACACAGACATGGCCACAGCGGGGCTCGAACCACCGACCCACGGGCCGTTAGGCTCTCGGGTGGCCAGAGCACTCAAGGCGAGCGCTCTAACCCACTGAGCTACCGGGCCGGCCCCGTTTGCGACGTAAAAACCCAATCGACATTTCGCGTTAAAAGTAGTTATTTATGAATGCATTCTCCGGCCCCTAACTGACCACCCGATATCTGGGCCATAACAATCCCCGGGGACCCAGCATCGCACGGTGTCTGCACCCGAATCAATCGCCCGTCAACACGGGGTCATGCCCCGAGATTGTAAGAAGTTTGGGAGGAGCACACGGGCGGTGAAGCGGGGAGACACCAATGCGTAGCGACGGTGGCTGACTGGCCCAGGATGTAGGGCAATAACGACGACTTCACTGTCCGCTCCACTTACACGCTGTCGCAGCGTGTTATTCTTTCCGAAAAAAATTTGGTCCGACTTTTCTTTTCTTTCTTTTCTTGGAACGACATAAAGAATCTTCAACATATATGGAAATATACCACAAACAAAACCGTGATACAGTTACACATGAAGCCATAGTAAACCCGGGGGCGGTAACACTTGGAAGGAGCCTGGAAAGGGGGGGGGGGTCCAGTGTCCAGTGTCGCTTTTTCAAAATTCTCAGTGCCGTATGTCGATTTTCCACGACGTTCAGTGTCGCTTTTTGGCTAAGTTCAGTGCCGCTTCTTGGCTAAGTTCACTGTCGCTTTTTGGCTAAGTTCAGTGCCGCTTCTTGGCTAAGGTCACTGTCGCTTTTTGGCTAAGTTCAGTGCCGCTTCTTGGCTAAGTTCACTGTCGCTTTTTGGCTAAGTTCACTGTCGTTTTCTTTCTCAAATGCCACGATCTGTGTCGATATCGGGTTTTTTCAGATCCTCAGTGTCGGAATTTGGGCCCCAATGTCGAATGTCGAATGTTGATTGACATTGACATATGTCTGTGTAACGTGTCGCCATTTACCCATTCCAAACCTCTACCTGAAACGAACTAAAATGTCGCTTTTTGAAATACTTGCCGATTGACGTACCTTTCCCACGATGGAGCTTCTGCGTCTTGCGGAATCTCGCACAAAGCGACGGGCCATTGCAATAACAACGCCAGATAGGCCATCAGGGCCTCCATTTCATATGGAATATGTACCAAAATTAAAGATTATTCACTGTTCGGATTCCAGGAAGTGGCTAGCCAGCTTGGCCGGGCCCCTGGTGGGAAATGCCACCAGCTTAGCTTAGCCCCCAAGAGACCCGCCAGTAACATGTATGTGCCAACATCAGTCTCTTTAGTTCAGATAATTCAAGTGTCTTGGGGAGTCCCAAGCGGGACAGAAGACCAGAACTGTTACTTCACGCATGGCGCCATGAATAACCAACCGAAGACTATGCCAGTGATGGTTTTGCCAATTCAAGGACACTTGAAGTGCCCGCGACAACTAGGCCCAAGTGTTGTTGAGGTCATTGCAGTTCAAATAGGGGTTCAGCCGGCGGTGACCCAACCGGACCTAAGAAGTAGATCAAAATATTGGGTAATACCAGAGGACGGAAAAAACACCTTCTTTCTTAGGAATGATGGGAGTGTGTCTTAGTAAACAATGCGCAAAGGAGTTTATTGGCACTGGACACATGGAACTTTACCCTTCAACGGGTTTATACGTAGAAACAGCCCCTCCCACCCCCACCACCACATCTTGCTTTCTTCGATTTACTCACAGGTTTACCCCGTACCTGTGGGAATACTAGGCCAATAAAAGCCGCTATTTAAAGCCGCGCGAGCACCAGTTACCTTACTTCTTGAAGTATATAAGTTTGTACGATAACGAGGTCTTCATTGCTCTGATTGGCAGTGAATGCCGTAAGAGAGGCTTTGGTACATAGCGATAGCCATACACACACAGTGGTCTTCGAGTTCTGTCTAGTACAGTCATCAAAATACTGACTTTGCAGTTTTAAAACGGAGAAAATCATGACAAGCAGCTATAACACGGAGAAGATTATTCATTATACTGGTGAAAAAGGGATTTTCTCATGATGAACAGTTTTAACTTCCGGTTTGTGGTAACCGACCATGCGGTGAGGCTTCGTCGGCCGTCCGTTCACCCTGTACGACCGCGTCCATGTGTTGAACCAATTATGACTTTGTGGTTTTTCCGACTTTGTCACAAGTGACCACGTGACATCAAACCGCAAGAGTTCAACGAACTCTGCTCCCGTTGACATGTATGGCAAGCGAAATGTGTCATAATTCACGAAACCGGATTATGCGGGCCGCAAACTGGGTGTTATAAGAAGGAACAAGTTGCAGGAGCTTAAACTACGTTTTATGAATAATGGCATGTTTCGCTTGCCATAGAATGTCGTGAGCGATGTAGACTAGACGGAATAGTCTAGACAGGAGTGTCGTCCTGCCGCGGGGCCCAACCGGAATTTCCGGAGTGACTAGACGCCCAGAATATGACTAGAACGGCATTCACTAACTTAGTGCCGTAATAACAGGGGCGGATCCAGCATATTGAAAAGGGGAGGGGGGAGGGGGTCCAAAATTTGCGACTGGATGGAGGAACTTGATCACAATTGCGACCGGGAGATCCACCAATTTCGACTGACAATTTGCGACCCGGGGGGGTCATGCCTCAGATGGCCTAAATGTTGCATTGAAAAAGCGCAATTTCGTCCTCAAAAATGGGGGGGGGGCGGACCCCCTGGACCCGGGGCGGACCCCCTGGACTCCCCCGCCTCCCCACTGGATCCGCCCTTGCGAATATGATTGAAACGGCACTCGCTGACTTAGTATCTTCGCAATAGATATGACCCATCCCTTCAAGCTGAGTTTATATTTGCGGTTAACCATTATCAAGGAAACGTGGAATAACCTTGCGCTCACGTCAGACACGGTGGATCCCGCAGAATGTCACGTGGTCCGTAGTCCCCGCCCCCTTTTGTTTCTGCACCGTCCCAAGCCCGTATTTAGTGGAAATAACACTCAGAGTTAGGTTTCGGGTGCACCCCCCGTCCGCCTCCTTGCCCTTCTGGGTCTCCTGCGATATCGCCAGTTCACCGAAAGACCCGGTCCCTCTTCCCTCCTTCCTCCTGGGATAAGCTTTCAGATAACCCTTTTGCCCTGTTTAAAGCGGCTGCGATAACTACGCTGCTTAAGAATTTTTACCAAACTTTCGCATCCAGGTTGTAAACAATCTTGAGGAATGTGACAACAATCACATTCAAGTCAATTTTCCAGACTTTTTTAGGGCCTCCAGTGAGCAGCTTAGGCACAGAAAGCGTTATCATTTGAGAAAAACGCCAGATGTCGACAGCCAAGACAGGAAAACGATTCTTGTAATTCCATGCGTGGATGACTGGTAAATACTTTGTCCATTGTTACCTTGCTTTTCGAAGAATGGTCTGCAAGTGACGCCCATTTGACGCGACTTTTGTAGTTTTCTGCTCTTTGACACGCATTTTAGACTGGTGTGGCCTATATACATCTCGTTTTTGCATTAACACAATGGAGTCAGTTTTCCCATCTCAGTTTACCCGCTAGATACATACATCCGTCGGCAAGGCGATGTACGTGGCGTGTTGCCCTGATACATATCCTTGTGGAGCACGTGCTAGGACGCATGTGTATTGATGCTGTTTTCTGGGGTGGACAGCGTAAGCCGCAGGCCAGGAGCGAGGAGCGTAAGCCGTAGGCCAGGAGCGAGGAGCGTAAGCCGTAGGCCAGGAGCGAGGAGCGTAAGCCGTAGGCCAGGAGCGAGGAGCGTAAGCCGTAGGCCAGGAGCGAGGAGCGTAAGCCGTAGGCCAGGAGCGAGGAGCGTAAGCCGTAGGCCAGGAGCGAGGAGCGTAAGCCGTAGGCCAGGAGCGAGGAGCGTGAGCCGCAGGCCAGGAGCGAGGAGCGTAAGCCGTAGGCCAGGAGCGAGGAGCGTAAGCCGTAGGCCAGGAGCGAGGAGCGTAAGCCGTAGGCCAGGAGCGAGGAGCGTAAGCCGTAGGCCAGGAGCGAGGAGCGTAAGCCGTAGGCCAGGAGCGAGGAGCGTAAGCCGTAGGCCAGGAGCGAGGAGCGTGAGCCGTAGGCCAGGAGCGAGGAGCGTAAGCCGTAGGCCAGGAGCGAGGAGCGTAAGCCGTAGGCCAGGAGCGAGGAGCGTAAGCCGCAGGCCAGGAGCGAGGAGCGTAAGCCGTAGGCCAGGAGCGAGGAGCGTAAGCCGTAGGCCAGGAGCGAGGAGCGTAAGCCGTAGGCCAGGAGCGAGGAGCGTAAGCCGTAGGCCAGGAGCGAGGAGCGTAAGCCGTAGGCCAGGAGCGTAAGCCGTAGGCCAGGAGCGAGGAGCGTAAGCCGCAGGCCAGGAGCGAGGAGCGTAAGCCGTAGGCCAGGAGCGAAGAGCGTAAGCCGTAGGCCAGGAGCGAGGAGCGTAAGCCGTAGGCCAGGAGCGAGGAGCGTAAGCCGTAGGCCAGGAGCGTAAGCCGTAGGCCAGGAGCGAGGAGCGTAAGCCGTAGGCCAGGAGCGAGGAGCGTAAGCCGTAGGCCAGGAGCGAGGAGCGTAAGCCGTAGGCCAAGGAGCGAGGAGCGTAAGCCGTAGGCCAAGGAGCGAGGAGCGTAAGCCGCAGGCCAGGAGCGAGGAGCGTGAGCCGTAGGCCAGGGGCGAGGAGCGTAAGCCGTAGGCCAGGAGCGAGGAGCGTAAGCCGTAGGCCAAGGAGCAAGGAGCGTAAGCCGTAGGCCAGGAGCGAGGAGCGTAAGCCGTAGGCCAGGGGCGAGGAGCGTAAGCCGTAGGCCAGGAGCGTAAGCCGTAGGCCAGGAGCGAGGAGCGTAAGCCGTAGGCCAGGAGCGAGGAGCGTAAGCCGTAGGCCAGGAGCGAGGAGCGTAAGCCGTAGGCCAGGAGCGAGGAGCGTAAGCCGTAGGCCAGGAGCGAGGAGCGTAAGCCGTAGGCCAGGAGCGAGGAGCGTAAGCCGTAGGCCAGGAGCGAGGATCCCGGAGCAAAATTTAAACGTTGGCATATAAAGTTGCGCGGCACACGTATTCATAAACAGGCGTAAATTACGCACGAAAAACGTTGTTTTCGTCGTAGCCTTTCACACTCGTGGTGGTAGTGTTAGGAATCGCAACTGGTCGGCGAATTAAACCTTAGTGCAAGTACTTTCCTCTTTCAAATATTTTGTTGGTGGCGTTCTTAGCCCAAACAAAGACCTTGCAATCATAGCCAGGTCTGTGGTCCAAACATGATATATGCTATTATATTGGCCCATTCCTCCTCATTGTGATAATGATTTTGGTGAAAGGTGTTTTCCTGTTCTTCGTCGAGAATGTTCTACTTAGTGCTAAGTAGAATACGGGCCCAGTCTTAGCCCAAAAAACAAGCGATACATAGCCCAGGTCACACTCAGGTTGGTACGTAGCCCAGGTCACACCCAGGATGGTACATAGCCCAGGTCACACTCAGGGTGGTACATAACCCTGGTCACACTCAGGATGGTACATAGCCCAGGTCACACCCAGGGTGGTACATAGCCTAGGTCACACCCCGGAGGGTACATAGCCCAGGTCACACCCAGGAGGGTACATAGCCCAGGTCACACCCAGGGTGGTACATAGCCCAGGTCACACACAGGGTGGCACATAGCCCAGGTCACACCCAGGAGGGTACATAGCCCAGGTCACACCCAGGGTGGTACATAGCCCAGGTCACACCCAGGATGGTACATAGCCCAGGTCACACCCAGGATGGTACATAGCCCAGGTCACACCCAGGGTGGTACATAGCCCAGGTCACACCCAGGGTGGTACATAGCCTAGGTCACACCCAGGAGGGTACATAGCCCAGGTCACACCCAGGAAGGTACATAGCCCAGGTCACACCCAGGGTGGTACATAGCCCAGGTCACACACAGGGTGGTACATAGCCTAGGTCACACCCAGGATGGTACATAACCCATGTCACACCCAGGATGTACATAGCTCAGGTCACACCCAGGAGGGTACATAGCCCAGGTCACACCCAGGAGGGTACATAGCCCAGGTCACACCAAGGGTGGGACATAGCCCAGGTCACACCCATGGTGGTACATAGCCCAGGTCACAACCAGGAGGGTACATAACCCTGGTCACATCCAGGATGGTACATAGCCCAGGTCACACCCAAGGTGGTACATAGCCCAGGTCACACCCAGGATGGTACATAGCCCAGGTCACACACAGGGTGGTACATAGCCCTGGTCACACCCAAGGTGGTACATAGCCCTGGTCACACCCAAGATGGTACATAGCCCAGGTCACACACAGGGTGGTACATAGCCCAGGTCACACACAGGGTGGTACATAGCCCAGGTCACACACAGGGTGGTACATAACCCATGTCACACCCAGGATGTACATAGCTCAGGTCACACCCAGGAGGGTACATAGCCCAGGTCACACCCAGGAGGGTACATAGCCCAGGTCACACCAAGGGTGGGACATAGCCCAGGTCACACCCAGGATGTACATAACTCAGGTCACACCGAAGTACACAGCACAGATCACAGAACTATGGGGCGCCAAGTGTTACCCCCTTTGTATTGTCGACGAAATGCATATTTTGGTCGACGAAATACAATTACGTCGACGCAATAGCAATTGTGTCGACGAAATGCAACTTTCGTCGACGAAATAGCAATTACGTTGACGAAATACAAATTACGTCGACGAAATGCAACTTTCGTATTGACCCAATTAATTATTTCCGACCATAGCTACAACACGGAACAACGAACTGACAAAGCGCGAAAATCGGGGCTTCCGTCTCTAAACACCGAATTATACAGAGACCTGCAGACTTATCACAGTAATGTACCGGGCTATACTATCGAGGCATCTTGTCCTCAGCGGGATATGCCCCCCACCCCCACCGCCCGAGATCCGGTTTCCGCGCTTTGTCAGGTTGTTCCGTGTTGTAGCTATCACCGGACAAAATTGGATCATTTCGTCAATGAAAGTTGTATTTCGTCGACGTAATTGCTATATTTCGTCGACGGAATTTGTATTTCGTCAACGTAATTACCATTTCGTCGACAAAAGTTGCATCGTAGACGGAATGGCTATTTCGTGGACGGAAATGCTATTTCGTCGACGGAATTGCTATTTCGTCGATGAAATCAACTTTCGTCGACGAAATGAAGGGGGTAACACTTGGCGCCCCATACAGAACACACAATAAGATCACTGAGGCAGCACTGCAGCTTTTATTTGCATATGGACCTCCACTATTTGTGTATATCTACCGTACCGTTATTGACCTCCAGTGTTTGTACTTTATAGGTTGTACTCATTTCGTGTCGCAAGAGATTTTTTTTCTGTGTCAAAATTAACGGACTGGTTTGTCGCTTCTAGCCGCGTACCAGTTCGTGCCGCCATTACCTACTACCTCTCCCTCCTTCGCCCCCCCCACCCCAACACCCCCACACCTTCTTCCCCTCCCCCGGCGCCCCTCATCCGTTCACGCTTACTTCCGGACTAACGAAGGTAATCTCACGTTTACGTACTTGGCACGTTGCCCCCAGGTCAACGACTACTGAGGCGAGGCAGCTTTGTTTACACTGTGTTTACACGGGGTTTACATTCACCTGGATGGAGTACTGGCGGAGGAGCTCCATCACCTGCCGTGTTTACAATGGTAATAATGTGTTTACATTGTGTTTACACTCACCTGGATGGAGTACTGGCGGAGGAGCTCCATCACCTGCCGTGTTTACAATGGTAATAATGTGTTTACATTGTGTTTACACTCACCTGGATGGAGTACTGGCGGAGGAGCCTCATCATTCACCGTGTTTACAATGCGAACACTGTGTTTACACTCACCTAGATGGAGTACTGGCGGAGGAGCCCCATCACCCGCCGTGTTTACAATGTTTACACCGTGTTTACACTCACCTGGATGGAGTACTGGCGGAGGAACTCCATCACCGCCGTGTTTACAATGGCAAAACTGTGTTTACATTGTCTTTACACTGTGTTTACACTCACCTGGATGGAGTGTTGTCGGAGGAGCTCCATCACCTGCCGTGTTCACAATGCTAAAAATGTGTTTACACTGTGTTTTCACTGTGTTTACACTCTCCTGGATGGAGTACTGGCGGAGGAACTCCATCACCCGCCGTGTTTACAATGTTTACACTGTGTTTACACTGTGTCTACTCACTTGGATGAAGTACTGGCGGAGGAGCCCCATCACCCGCCGTGTTTACAATGTTTACACTGTGTTTACACTCACCTGGATAGAGTACTAGCGGAGAAGCCCCATCACCCGCCGTGTTTACACTGTCTTTACACTGTTTACATGGTGTTTACACCGTGTTTACACTCACCTGGATGGAGTACTGGCGGAGGAACTCCATCACCCGCCGTGTTTACAATGGCAACACTGTGTTTACATTGTGTTTACACTGTGTTTATACTGTGTTTACACTCACCTGGATGGAGTGTTGTCGGAGGAGCTCCATCACCTGTTCGTGGGTCTCTCGCCGACTGATCTTCCGGATCGGCTCCGGCTTGGCCGCCTTCTGTGGCGGCGAGTCCTGAAACTTCCCAGAATTCCTCTGGAAAGACCCGGTTGACCCTGACGAGTCCCGTTTGTCGTGTTTGTCGTGCTTGTTGCCTTTGTGGCCCTGACACTTTCGGCGAAGCAGACCGAGTCGCTCGAAGCTGTCTCGCTTCGTCAGCGCGGAGCCCGACCCGGTCGTCTTGACAACGGCGTCAGTCGAACCGTCCAGAGATTCGGGCTTCTCGCAGCTCCCGTTGCTCTCCAACCCCTGCTGGCGACAGAGCTGGGGGCGGCTGGAGTGGACCCCCCTGGTGATAGAGTCCGTTCCGGGCGACCTTCTGTCTTCTCCGCCCTCCTCCTCCTCTTTTATCACCCATTGTTCAGAGTCGCAGAGTTTACTTCCGGTCACACTACTCCGACCGGAACCGGGAGAAATGCGTCTGCTGCCGGAGGAGACGGGCCGAACAGGCGCGCCGACGCTGTCGGTGTTTGTGTTTGTGTTAGTGCTGTCGGTCACCGCCGGGAGGTCGGTGAAGCCGTCACGCTGCGTGACGCCGTAGCGCCGGCGGCCGGATACGGGCCTACAAATGGACGCCGCGTCCTCGCCGCATGACGTCACTGGCGCGATGTCCTCGGCGTCGGACGCCGTGTTGTCGCTGGCGGTGCTCGGCCGGTGGCCGTCCAGACAGTCGACCCCCGGGGCGGCGTCCGCCTCGTCCAAGCCGAGAAAGAACTGGACGCGCTCCCGAGAGTTCATGGCGATCCGCGACAGCCGGGTGAAGGCGGGTTCCCCCTGCGCGTTGTCCGACTTGATGCTGTCGCTGCTACTGTCTCTGTGGAGACCGACTGGAGTGCTGTGGCGGTGTGCCACGCCGTGCCCGGACCCGCACCCGTCTTTCAGAGGACAGGACTCCGCGGGCCGCCGCGGATCCCCCTGTCCCTCGCCGACACACCGACAAGACATGGCGGCGAAGATGGCGGAGTCCGTAGAGAGCTGTGACAGCGACCGACACATGAAAGGCGCGTGGTTACCCCGGGGCCGCCGACCCTCCTCGACGTCCCCGCGGCGGGCGCACCCCTGCGCCTCATCCGCCCGGGAGGCCTGCTCCGGGGAGTCCATGATGGCCGTCGTGAAGCTGTCCTCAGACCCTCGGCTGCTGAACTGGCTATCGACCAGCTCGCCGGCGGGAGGCGCGGCTCCGCTGCCCGCCGCCGCCCGCGACCCCCGGTTGCCCCGTGAGCCGTTAACGTTGTACCCCGCTCTGGCCGCCGCTTTGTCCATGGAGTCCACACTCCCGCTGCTGGTCATAGACTGGAGGGAGTCGGCGCTGCCGGCCGCTGCCGCCCGGGAGAAGGCGGCGGTGCCTTCCCGCTGGTCACCCTTCCTGTTCCGCTCCCTCCCCGCCTCTCCCCGCCTCATACTCGTCCGACTCTTTTGGCCGCGGCGCGTCAGACTAAACCGCCGGCTTAACTTACGAATAAACGTCTCCGTATCCTTCCGAGATTCGTCCAACAAATCGAAATCCGCCTTTGTATCCGTCCCACCAAACGTTCTATCTTCAGTTACAATGGGACTGATGGCGTCACCTCCAGAGTCCGATCTAGCCTCTTGCGATGATCCAGAGGGATTATTAGTCAGTTTTCGGCGCCTCCTCCGACTGCTGAAGCGGAGACTGAGTCTGCGCACGAAGCTCACCATCTGGTCACCACTATCGCGCCTCTCCGTGGCCGCTAGGTGGAGCTCCATAGACTCCATGACCTGTTTATTATCTCACTGGCGACACGCTCGGATCAAGTTACCGGATAACGCTGTGTTTGTCGATCCGGTCGGTCGGTACAGGCCGTGGTGTGTGTGACGTGAATCCGTTCAACCGATGTAATCTGGATCCGCTTCTGAATGGCGCAAAACTAACTGGCTTTTCTCGTCTCCGGATAGCCCAGACCGGAAGTAGTAGTCATGGTAACAGACGGATGGGCCATGGCGGCCGGTCGGACTCTCACGGTCGGGGAGCTCGCGGACTATATCGAGTGATCCGGAAGGTAGAACAAGTCCACTACTGAGAGTCCAATGATTAACACCCTACTAATTTCTAAATCTAATTGACATCCGTGACTGAAGTACTATCCTCGCTTCGTAGATTACATTTACGTGAATGACATTTTGTGTGTACCACATACGTCCTTTAATACAGATATAAGATTGTCCGCGCCGTGTGTCCGAGTCTGTGGTCAACGGCCCTTCTCAGTGAGAGGCTGTATAGGTGGGATGGTAACTTATAACCCTGAGACGAGGGCGCGCTGAGGCGGTACGAGGGGTGAAGACGCGGTTGATATGGCGTGTGTGGTGTGAGTGGGGTTGCCAGGTCAGACCTGCCTATATATATGCATTATGTCGGTACAGCCAGTGCCCATACTCACAGCCAACGTTAACCAGCTGAGGGCCTCGGTCCATTATTTGCCAGCCAATGTGTCATGCACACCCAGCGCTATCTGTAAACCTGCGCTCGCACAACGCGCAGAAAGTTGTGATGCATAGGTATTTCCCCCCCGCCCCGCCCCGCCCGTTCCCTCCCTCCCCCCTACCCGCGAGCCCCACCCCAACACTTCCACACCTCACTAGGCAGAACCACCAACTGTGAACCTGCAAATCGCAACCCCCTGCCCGGCTAGCTCGCCCGGCCTTGTCCTGCCCCTTCCCCCCACCCCGGGCCCTCCCTCCTCCCGGACATTCACAGGATCACCCAGTGGGTGCCCACCGGATGGGAGTGCGGGGGTGCGGCGAGGGTGTGCGTGTGTGTGTGTGTGGTGGGTAGTGGGTGAGGATGGGAGCGGGGCTGGGGCCCGTGGACCTGGTATCTATCTATCTATCTACTTGACAACAACACACAAGTGACACGGGCGGCGAACGGCGAGTCTTCGGCCTGGTTTCCAATAGAATGTTGAGAAGACACAAACTATACAGGTGGCCGACCGGTGCGCCACCACCCGCCTTGGGCGATGGCAGTGTACTCAAGTTACTGCTTTATTTGACGAAGTGTCCAGATCAATTAGGTTCCGGGGAAAAACCCGTTCTCCCAGACTGAGTGCCCAATGGCAACCCACCCGGATCTTTTTCACCGCTGAATGTAAAAACCTGTATGATGTAGTACATATTAGCCGAAGCGCCCATGCCTTATCTGGCGTGGAAAGAGATACCACGTGGCCAGACATTAGATAATATGACCAGTCTGCTTGCATTGCACCATAGTGACCGTATTAACCTGACCGCGATGAGACATACTTCTATATTTGGCCATATCAGGCAGCTCGCAGTCTGCAGGTGTTGCATCACGCCAACTAGCCCAGTGAACTTGACCCTTCTGACAACAAGCTGATAGGCAAGCAATACACATCACAGGCGCCTGTGATACACATGGTTAAAAAAGTAGTAATGCATAACCAAGCTCACTTCGATGAATGATTGTCGATTATGACAATGGGCCTACCTATTTAACTCGCCTCGACCCTCTTCTTTACACATTACTTGGACCATAGGATGCATTCATTTTAAAGTTTGCTCTCTACTTCTTGCACATCAGTGATATTTTCGTCGGTCGTTAACGGTTTCCCTCCGTGCCGCTTCAAATTTTTCTAGGCGGTTGCCGCGGCTCGTTTGTTGACATCAGGTAATACACCCGACAGCTTCCGTATGGCGGCGCCACTAATTCTCGTTGTGTGTCTATAGTCGTGCGTGCGTTTTTGACGCAACTAGCGGCGCCGCCATGCGGATGATGTCTGTTTTATTGTCTGGTCAAATTTGAAGCGTCAGAGAGGAAAGCCGTTAAC
Organism: Arenicola marina; assembly: GCA_964019135.1. NCBI lineage: Eukaryota > Metazoa > Annelida > Polychaeta > Arenicolidae > Arenicola > Arenicola marina. The sequence continues at coordinate 22,973,080 of OZ025258.1, read as the reverse complement.
AACCGATGAAAATATCATTCATGTGCAAGTAATAGAGAGCAAACTTTAAAATGAATGCATCCTATGGTCCAAGTAATGTCTGAAGAAGAGGGTCGAGGCGATTAGGAGAGGTAGGTTCGTCGTCATAATCGACAATCATTCATCGAAGCGAGCTGGGTGATGCATTGCTACGTTTTTGACCGTGTGTATGGCATGGCCCTTATACCCCCGTTAGGGTTGAGGTCGTGAGGGTCATGCGTCAGGGCTACACGCCAACGTGACCGTGTCTACTTTCACAATTGTTTCCATGAATGGCAGTAAATATTCCAAAAAAGGAATGTATAACCATATATATATGTTGTCATCGTCACACGTCAGGGCTACACGCCAACGTGACCGTGTCTACTTTCACAATTGTTTCCATGAATGGCAGTAAATATTCCAAAAAAGGAATGTATACCCATATATATATGTTGTCATCGTCACACGGGACCACGAGGCTGCTGGGTCCCGTGCCAAGTTAACCACTCCGTGCCGTGCCAGGTCGATGGGGTAACGTTCTTTATATCGTCGTCATCCCTGAACAATGCGGAAAAGCGTTAAAGTTACTTTATCCAGCTCAAAATCCCGCCAAAACTGAAGAGGTAAAAATACAAATAAGACTCAGACCTTCAATCATCCAACATTTATTTTGTCTATATTTCACGCATACCAGACTGCTAAATGGAGTCTCTTTGCCTTGCTCGTGATATCAATTAACCACAGGTTTTCAACTTAGTGGTAAACGTCATCAGTTTTTGCGCTTCGCGATGCTTTGTTATAAGTAGCAGTATCGCGACAGAGTTTTCTGCAAACTGTGATATATATGTCGCCTGGGCTTAGATTTGGCGGGAAAAGCTCGACAAACAGCTTTAATTGTGCAGTGATTAGTTTTACAACGTTAATTTACGTTACGTTTACTAAGTTAAACACAGCTAATTTCATTCAGTGGTGTGTTTAGGGGGACGGGGGAGGTGTGATTACCCCTCCCCCCCCCCCTCACCCCCAGGTCGCAAGGTTTTCGAACCCAAGTCACCCCTCCTCCCCTTAATGAAACTGGCTTCTGTGCGATGCCGACCTTGGGCATGTTCAGATTACTGAAGATTTTTAAGGGGCGGATTCAGGAATTTTAAAAGGTGGGGTCCAAACTTGCGACTAGAGGGGGGGGGTCTGATCAAAATTGCGACCGGGGGATCCACCATTTTTTAACGATTACGTCCGGGGGGGGGGGGGGAGGTCCACGCCACCTGAGATAGCGTTCTTCCTCAAACCGGTGGGGGGGGGGGGGGGGTCCACGCCTCAGATTCTTCCTCAAACAGGAGGGGGCGGGTCGGGACCCCTGGATCCTCCCTGGCTTACACATACTTTCATAATAGATCAAAACTTGAAATATTGTCGGATCTTGTTAATGTTGCAAGAATTGTTTGTGTTATATCTTATTCATTTCATGTCATTTTTTCAACATGGTCATTATTCAAATCTCTAAGTCTGATGTCTATTATTTGAGTTATGAGGCAATTATTTTAGAAAAAAAAAGAGTGAAAAACACCGACGCCTCTTCACGCCAACGCCAACTCACGGTTCGACGACCGAGGGAGGGGCGTTAAAACATAACGACCTGGAGTGGGTGGTGGGGGTGGGGGTGGGGAGGGGGGAGGCTCTAAAGACGTCCATACCTGGGCGGGCACTACATGTAGGCCTGCAGGAAAGGGACTCTTTAGTAACTGCCGCCCACCCCTGGGGGTTCCACCAATTTCCCGGTGGTGTAATAGTGTGTGTGTGGGTGGGTTGGGGGGTGGGGGGGGGCTGGTGGGAAGCCCTCCACCCATTCCAACCCAGGTCGCTTTGCGCACAAAAGAACGGAGTCAGTGACGAGGAGTGATGGCAGGTACTTCTTATAACCTCGGTGTACGCGGCTGAAAGTAACGTTGCCTGGTCAGCTAAATGCAGGAGTTGGTCTACACGAAACGTCCACACATGCAAGGAATTTATCGCGCGATCAGATAATGTAACATGTGATAACACGGCCCAGATGGCCAAAGGTCCTTCATTGGCAAAGAGGACGGCGGGGGCAGGGGCACAAGTAATTAAGCGAAGTTGGTCAGGACATTGACAAGCAGGGGCGGGCGATTAATTAATGGGGTGGGGGGTGGGGCAAAATATGTTCCTGCAAGGAAGGTGGGGTGGGGTGGGGCGCTACCTTGCCACAATGGTCTGGGTGGGGGGAGGCCCATGCCATACAGGGTATATGAAGAATGAGAAAAAGTACGCGATTGTGTGGGTGTCATCGAGAGAGTAGTGTTTGATTAAAAAAAGCATTCAAAATAGACACTGACAGTCATATGGAAAGAGAACAATATGGAGGTTAACACTTTCGATATTCACAGAAATATGGTTGATATGCAAGTTTAGGATACAGAGTTGCAGACGGGCACATCGAGATAAATCCAAGTTTCTATTCCGGAGAAAAAGAAAAAATGCGACAACTTGGTCATTTGGGCAGAACATATGTGAATACCTAACAATATGTAGGACGGAGGGGCGAGTTCCATATATCTTGTTCAAGTGCCCTTTTTACATGCCTTTGAGATACAAGTATATTTCTAGACAAGAACGAAAGTACGGCAACTTTGTCCTCTGATGATAAAGGAACATTTTGTAACCTGGTCATATTTGTTCAATGTGCAAACTGTATGAAGAAACCAATTTACTTACCGATTGTTTCCTCTTGTAAACCTGTTTTTTGCAAATTACATGTTTCGTTGTTGTACTTAGGGCAACTGGTGCCTACAGTTGGAAATGAACTATTAAAGAAATTATTATTACTATTATTTTAATTATTATTATTATTAGTAGGAGCAGTAGTGGTATTATAGTGGTGGGGCATATTGCGTCGATGGGAAAGACCTAGGAGATCGAAGCAGGAGAATAATATGAGAAATGGGATGTTTATCCTACACATAACCACATACGCGTTGTTCACAAGCTCACTCGAAACATATTCCACCAATTCGAAAGCCATGTGTGGAGCAAACGCCGAGTACATAACCGCCATGTTGTCGTGGTTAGCGGTCGAAGCCGGGAACCAGTCTAGATATAAAGGACATTACACCGGCAGAACCAGGGAACATGGCTAACAGCTTATCTCGGACCCAACCCACTTCGGCCCCGATCTTACTGATACCGACCGTGCTCAACGGTCTAAACAAAAAGGATTTATGGCTTTATAGAATACCGACAACTTGCCACACGATGTAAAAAATCTCAAAGAGGCCTAGCAAGAGAAATGTCCAGACAAAGGGAGTTACCCGGTTGAGAAAGGAAATACCCTTAGACTGTGAATCGCGGAAGTAGGCCGGCGTATTATCTCCAAGTATTCTATGGGTCAATAATCAGGTCAGTAATCACCGTGAATATAACAACAACAAAACCCGGGGGGCCCCGGGCGGGGGGGGGGGGGGGCGGTGATCTCAAGGTAATTGGTTGGTTGTATATGCTTTAACCACTTTTAGATCGAGTCAATAGGAGAAGGAAGGGAGAGTGTAGCCAAGTCCCCGGGGATAACCCCCTTACTCTTTGCGAAGAAGGACATGGGATCTGTATCCTGCGACCACACAGACATATGGCCACAGCGGGGTGCGAACCACCGATCCACGTGCTGTTAGGCTCTCAAGTGGCCAGAGCGCTGAATGCCAGCGTTCTAACCCACTGAGCTATCGAGGCGGCCCCTCGACTGTTGGCGACTTGCCGCTGGAAAGGGGTTATTTTTCGTTCATTTTAGTATGCCACTCAGTTCTGATTTGTGTACTTTTACTACCTGCATAGGTCTACTTTGGGCAGCTGGTACGGCAATGGGGCCGCACAAGTTTCATGCTGGAGAGGGGCCGATTTGCTGTTTTTTCTAAACAATGGATAAAGCAGTTTGTGGGTTTTCGCAGTCACATTACGGACTAATCGTCATAGTATATTTTGCCAAAGTCGTGAAACTTTCTCAACTCTTACGTGGATGGGCCCTAATTTTGCACAGTTCTTGGTACTTAAATGGCTTTGGATATGTCAGATTTCGGGGTTCCCAGAGGCACCTCCTTGTATTTTTTGCGTCTAGTTACCCCCCCCCCCCCCTCTCGCCGGGGGACATAACTAGCTGAGCGACGCCCGGGGGGAGTGGGGGGGTGGGGGGGGGGGCAGTGTGCTCGGTAATCTGCTGGTGTTGCATCACACCAACCGGAAGAACACGTGACCGTCTCCACTTTCACCATTTTCCATGACTGGCAGTATATTCCACAAAAGGAATGTATAACTATATATATATGTTGTCATCCGTCACACGAGACCACGAGGCTGTCGGGCCCTGTGCCAAGTTAACCACTTCCTGGTACGTATATGTAGTTGCGATTATCTCTCGTTATATGTATCACATGGTATACATGCAATCGACTGCGGGAAGCTCTGTCGATCGGTCATAGACCCGGGGTCACAGATCCGGGGTCACAGACCCGGGGTCACAGACCCGGGCTCACAGACCCGGGCTCACAGACCCGGGGTCACAGACCCGGGGTCACAGACCCGGGGTCACAGACCCGGGGTCACAGACCCGGGGTCACAGACCCGGGGTCACAGCAGACCCGGGGTCACAGATCCGGGGTCACAGATCCGGGGTCACAGCAGATCCGGGGTCACAGCAGATCCGGGGTCACAGCAGATCCGGGGTCACAGCAGACCCGGGGTCACAGACCCGGGGTCACAGACCCGGGGTCACAGACCCGGGGTCACAGACCCGGGTCACAGATCCGGGGTCACAGCAGACCCGGGGTCGCAGACCCGGGGTCACAGACTCGGGGTCACAGATAGGCTTATTCAGTCATAAGCGCAAATGCCGCAAAATCTTATTACTCAAACCAAAACAAACCTGCATTCCATCGTCTTTCGCAGACGGACGGATGCCAACCGACCAACATGCATGCAATCATAGCTAAATCTGAATTTTGCAGGTAAATAGCAGGTAAGGTACCCGCTAAAAAAAATGGTCCACGTTTGAGTTTCGCCGGCAAACGCTCATCAATTTTGGTAAATTCAATAAGGGAACGGGACTTGAGCGGGTGAGATAGCTGGCAATGGCTGAGAGGCTATAACTCTGAGAGAGGAGACACATCGATTGGGACTGCATGAGAGAGAAAACCGTCCTACCATCTGTATTAATTCAAGGTGTTACGGGGCTGCATTCGCCAGCACTGAGGGGAATTTACATTTTACGGTCGGCCCCAATCGTGGAATCGCTGTCGATAATTATTGAAGGCCACATCGAATTCAGTGTATCGTTTAATTGTCGTTGGTCTAAGTACACATTTACATAAGGTATTGGTGCCATTATAAGTTATTGATGAGCCACCTGGACCTCGTGTCGTTGTTATGGACGCGTATGGTCGGTCGCGCGGCGTTTGGTTGTGAGATTTTAACTTGTGGCCCAAGCAGGGGTCTAGAAGAGTGTTGTGTCAACACGCCTGATGACCACTGCCTCCAGTTACATAAATGAACGAAGTTCCCATATAAGCGGTGAACTATTTTTAGCTAAGAAAAGACAGATGGCATGGGCGTGTCCAGCGGGGGGGGGGGCACAGGGAGCACTTGCCCCCCCCCCCCCACTTCAGACACTAAAGTATATATGTGCCGCGCCCCCACCCCCCGGTTGTTAAACCAAAAACAAATAATGGAGCCCATGGTCACAATTTAGTTCAGCCGCCCCCACCCCCCGGTCGCAAAATTTCAGCACGCCCCCCCCCCCTTCTCCGGTCGTCAATTTTTTTTCATTGTGCTCCCGCCCCTGGATGGGGAGAGAGGAGTCGGACGGAGCTGTAAAGGCGGAGGCACCCCGGGTCGATGTCGCTTTTTTCAGAACTTCAGTGTCGGAATTTCCTGTTCAATGTCGAATGTCGATTCTTCGAACAGTGTCTGGGCACTGTACATTTGAGAACAGAGTGAGTGAGGGGTGTGTTTTGTAGCCATGACAGGGGATGGACGGTGTGAGGGGTGGGGTGACGGGTTGGGCATGGGGTTTAATAGATGGATAGCGTGAGTGGGTGTGGGTGTGGGGGGTGGGGTATGGGGTGGATTCTGTAGCTTTGATATATCGGATGGAGGGCGTGAATCGCAAGAGATAAGAGCTGGATCTGTCCGAGCCCGTCATCGAGCGGTGGTAACCCATAAAAAGTCTTCATCCGTTGTCTGTACTGTGACCACAGCCGCGGGCCGCCGGGGGTGAGGGTGCAGGAAAGGGGGAGAAAACAGAAAATGTGTATTTCTCGGATATCGGGTGTCCCAAATCTTGTGCAGATCCTATACAGTTGGTCCCATTCTGATTCTTATGACTGGTTGCGTGAATGCGGGATCGATTGAAGGAGTGGCTAGACTGGTAGGCTGCACTGGCTGGGGGTGGCGGGGGAGGTAGGCGGACGTACAAACATAAAGCAACCAAAGGTGAATGGATTGCATATATATATATATATATATATATATAACGACATGACGGCGCTATAGACATACATGACTCACAGCGGTGGAGCCAACAGCCGCCATCCCCCCCCCCCCCCCACCCCTTTCCCACGGCGATCCACGCGCCTTGCACGAGATCCCGTGCCTTGCATTGACGAGATCCCGCAGTCTTTATATATGCTACAAACAGGTGTTGGTAGCCATTGAAATCCATCCATTCATAGCAACGTGCGGTGTTTACTGCGTGGGTGGGAGGGTCGTGGGAGATGCGCGCGGCCGTAGACACAATCCGACACTACAAATTCCTCCTCAGGGGTGAGGTCTCCTGTCTACGTGCCAGGTTCACATGCGGGGGTGGGGTTGTGGGGTATATTCTACAAATGTTTTTTGTCATTGAAGGGAAGTGGTATCTTTGACACTCCTTTTGCGATAGATTTTTTTTTCTCTCACTTTAGTGTGTGTTCGCGTTTGTGTCTTTTTGCGTTTGCACTTTTCTTTATTTTTTCTTCAATCGTTGAGCAAATAACTATGTAAGCATGGGGTTGCTTCCGTTTATGTCTCAAATGTCTTTACTAAATCTTTACTCCGTCGGGCCATACCGGCTTGGGCTGCCTGTTAAATCTGAGTCGCTGGGACGCGGCCTTCTCCAAGATAATTTACAATTAGTCCGGGCAGACTGTGATGAGTCAGGGGTCAACCCGAAATAACTTACAATAGTAATCAAATCTGCTTTCTCTCATTACACGGGTATCTGTGCATATCATTTCCAAAATCTACCAATATCCATTGATTAAAACATATTTTTAACACCAGAAGGGATTACGTATTTGTCCGTGGCAGAGAAGCGTTGTAATTGAGACCACTTCGACGAATAAGGGCCTGCGTACCCTTCGCCTACTATATGTAATGGAGTGTTATTTAGTCTACCAAATACAACAAACAAAAATAAAATATCTTTGATATTAAAATGTATACATAATCTTTATGGTTTTCCGGCTCTCGATCGACACCGTGTATTTGCACAGCGCGCTGGATGGGTCTCAAGTGTGACAGACTGTAACTTTTCCATAAATTGTCCGATTTCCACAATTTATTCTACTTTATACGTCTTATTTTTGGGCAGACATGGTGCGTCTCCCTCCCACCCCAACTTGGGGTGTCCCCCCCCCCCTAACTTGAAGTGTCTCCCACTTGGGGTATCACCCGACCTTACGATTTCTCCCCTCGCATAATTTGGGGTGCCTCCCGTTCCCTAGGTTGGGGTCTCTACCCTCCCGTGACTTAGGGTAGCACCCCAGCTTTGGGTGTCTGCCCTCCCCTAACTTAGGGTGTATCTCCTCCCCTAACTTGAGGTAGCACCCGACTTTAGGATGCCTCCCCTCCCCTAACTTGGGGTATGACCCGAACTTAGCATGTCTCCCTTCCCCTAACTTGGGGTATCACCCGACCTTAGGATGCCTCCCCTCCCCTAACTTGGGGTATGACCCGAACTTACTATGTCTCCTCTCCCCTAACTTAGAGTATCACCCGACCTTAGGAAGTCTCCCCTCCCCTAACTTGGGGTATCACCCGAACTTAGGATGTCTCCCTTCCCCTAACTTGGGGTATCACCCGAACTTAGGGTGTCTCCCTTCCCCTAACTTGGGGTATCACCCGACCTTAGGATGTCTCCCCTCCCCTAACTTGGGGTATCACCCGACCTTAGGATGTCTCCTCTCCCCTAACTTGGGGTATCACCCGACCTTAGGGTGTCTCCCTTCCCCTAACTTGGGGTATCACCCGACCTTAGGATGTCTCCCCTCCCCTAACTTGGGGTATCACCCGACCTTAGGGTGTCTCCTTCCCCTAACTTGTGGTATCACCCGACCTTAGGAAGTCTCCCCTCCCCTAACTTGGGGTATCACCTGACCTTAGGATGTCTCCTTCCCCTAACTTGTGGTATCACCCGACCTTAGGGTGTCTCCCCTCCCCTAACTTGGGGTATCACCCGACCTTAGGAAGTCTCCCCTCCCCTAACTTGGGGTATCACCTGACCTTAGGGTGTCTCCTTCCCCTAACTTGTGGTATCACCCGACCTTAGGAAGTCTCCCCTCCCCTAACTTGGGGTATCACCCGACCTTAGGAAGTCTCCCTTCCCCTAACTTGGGGTATCACCCGACCTTAGGATGTCTCCTTCCCCTAACTTGGGGTATCACCCGACCTTAGGATGTCTCCCCTCCCCTAACTTGGGGTATCACCCGACCTTAGGAAGTCTCCCCTCCCCTAACTTGGGGTATCACCCGACCTTAGGATGTCTCCTTCCCCTAACGTGGGGTATCACCCGAACTTAGGATGTCTCCCTTCCCCTAACTTGGGGTATCACCTGACCTTAGGGTGTCTCCCCTCCCCTAACTTGGGGTATGACCCGAACTTAGGATGTCTCCTTCCCCTAACTTGGGGTATCACCCGACCTTAGGATGTCTCCCCTCCCCTAAATTGGGGAATCACCCGAACTTAGGATGTCTCCCCTCCCCTAACTTCGGGTGTGACCCGAACTTACGATGCCTCCCCTCCCCTAACTTGGGGTATCACCCGACCTTAGGATGTCTCCTTCCCCTAACTTGGTGTATCATCCGACCTTAGGATGTCTCCCTTCCCCTAACTTGGGGTATCACCCGACCTTAGGATGTCTCCCTTCCCCTAACTTGGGGTATCACCCGAACTTAGGATGTCTTCCTTCCCCTAACTTGGGGTATCACCCGACCTTAGGATGTCTCCTTCCCCTAACTTGGGGTATCACCCGACCTTAGAAAGTCTCCTTCCCCTAACTTGGGGTATCACCCGACCTTAGGGTGTCTCCCCTCCCCTAACTTGTGGTATCACCCGACCTTAGGAATTCTCCCCTCCCTTAACTTGGGGTATCACCCGACCTTAGGATGTCTCCTTCCCCTAACTTGGGGTATCACCCGACCTTAGGATGTCTCCTCTCCCCTAACTTGGGGTATCACCTGACCTTAGGATGTCTCCCCTCCCTTAACTTGGGGTATCACCCGACCTTAGGATGTCTCCCCTCCCCTAACTTGGGGTATCACCCGACCTTAGGAAGTCTCCCCTCCCTTAACTTGGGGTATCACCCGACCTTAGGATGTCTCCCCTCCCCTAACTTGGGGTATCACCCGACCTTAGGGTGTCTCCCCTCCCCTAACTTGGGGTATCACCCGACCTTAGGAAGTCTCCCCTCCCCTAACTTGGGGTATCACCCGACCTTAGGATGTCTCCCCTCCCCTAACTTGGGGTATCACCCGACCTTAGGGTGTCTCCCCTCCCCTAACTTGGGGTATCACCCGACCTTAGGAAGTCTCCCCTCCCCTAACTTGGGGTATCACCCGACCTTAGGATGTCTCCCCTCCCCTAACTCGGGGTATCACCCGAACTTAGGATGTCTCCCTTCCCCTAACTTCGGGTGTGACCCGAACTTACGATGTCTCCCCTCCCCTAGCTTGGGGTATCACCCGACCTTAGGAAGTCTCCTTCCCCTAACTTGGGGTATCACCCGAACTTAGGATGTCTCCTTCCCCTAACTTGGGGTATCACCCGAACTTAGGATGTCTCCTTCCCCTAACTTGGGGTATCACCCGAACTTAGGATGCCTCCCCTCCCCTAACTTGGGGTATCACCCGACCTTAGGATGTCTCCCCTCCCCTAACTCGGGGTATCACCCGAACTTAGGATGTCTCCCTTCCCCTAACTTCGGGTGTGACCCGAACTTACGATGTCTCCCCTCCCCTAGCTTGGGGTATCACCCGACCTTAGGAAGTCTCCTTCCCCTAACTTGGGGTATCACCCGAACTTAGGATGTCTCCTTCCCCTAACTTGGGGTATCACCCGAACTTAGGATGTCTCCTTCCCCTAACTTGGGGTATCACCCGAACTTAGGATGCCTCCCCTCCCCTAACTTCGGGTGTGACCCGAACTTATGATGTCTCCCCTCCCCTAACTTGGGGTATCACCCGACCTTAGGAAGTCTCCTTCCCCTAACTTCGGGTGTGACCCGAACTTACGATGTCTCCCCTCCCGTAACTTGGGGTATCACCCGACCCATTTTGGAAATGCCATTCCTAGATACCTAAGAAATTAGGAAAAACAGGATTTATTACTACTGCAATTTGATTTGGGTTAATCCTTAGTTGCCCGGACTATAGTTGCGAGAATAACGCGATAGAGTATGAGCTTCACTTTCTATTTAAGTCTTAGTCTTATAACGAATTTCGTCGCTATCCTGCCTTCAATCACAAAATAATGTATTCCTCCTATAACCGTTGTTCGCGTCACTTAGAAAAATATTTTATGCATTGTTTGGAAAAGAGGAAGTGTGCGTTATATAAACAAAAATTTAATATATGATAAATACATATAATAAATATAGAACAAATATATAGTATTTCGTTTACTAATATTACGTTCATAAGTATCGAATGTTCGTTAGGGCCAAACACTCACATGTGCAATGAGCTTTGAAAATGAAGAATATGATCAGATCCAAAGTGTTTGCGCACCTGAATCATTTTTAATTGTTAACTAAATAAGGACTAATCCTTAGTAATTCTAAATTGTGTACCTTTTTGAATGCACCGGTTGTTAAGGTATAGGCTCCTTAATCGTTAACTCACGGGATCCAAAACTAAATGTAGGCCTACACGTACATTAAAATACGTATCCTGGAGTAAGAAGGTGAACCAGCAGAGAAAGAAAACATCGTTATTTAAGACACGTGAGCATCGCTCCATAAAATGATGTTGTATATACAAGTTTCAAAGCGAAAGAATGAAAAAGAAAGTTCAAGTTAAAATTAGAAGAATGTTTTCCATTATTAACGGCAGCAATAACACTGGGACCGCGCATCCACCCCCTCAGACCACCGCGGGAACTCCTATAGGAATGGCCCGGTACATAGTTACTCATCGTTGAATTACTCACGAGGAAAATGTCTCCCTCCTAGCTGTACTTAGATCCCTTTTTCCCGCCATAAACTTAACAATATGATGCACCCCTCAACCCCCGCAACACCCACGACGGATATTCCAAGGGTCTCAATATAGGCCTACGTTGCGGCATTGCTGAAATACCATACATATCTAGACTAATAGTAACACCAGATAAGGTATGTTCACTGGCCTTAATTTCACTTGTATGCTGATAAGTAAGTTCGGGTTTACATCCACTGTGTTAAAATACGATCAGTTTGGCTTCATTTATGATACATATATAGAAGGAGTATTTAAATGAATATTATTATCGTCATCAATATATATAGGTATGTTATTAGCGTCATGAATATGATCATTATTATTTATATGAAACTTTTTATTTTCATGAATATGTTCATGAATATAATGTTCATCGTCATGAATATCTGTATTTATATCGTATCGTCATAAATATCTGCATTTATATCATATCGTCATGAATATTTACATTTATGGTCATGAATATTCATGAATATCATGTCACCATGAATATGTAAACGCCCCTAAATACAATGAATAATTCCTAATTAATCTTTTCTTTCAAGACTTACACAGACACTGATCGTTGAAGATATGTTTAACCTGCACTTTGGCCTACAGTCCGCTTGGTCGCATTTAACCTTCACTTTGTTATTGGCCGAGTTTCTGCTTGGTCGCATATATAGAACAGAAACGCACCCACGCCGTGCGTACCCCATGTTATACAGGTATCGGTGAAGGAGGAGGGGGAGGGGGAGGGGGAGGAGGAGGGGGAGAATGAGGAGGAGAAGGAGGAGGGGGAAGGGAAGGAGGAGGAGGAGGAGTAGGAGAAAGAAGGGGAGGGGGGCAGCTTTTGGACACAATAGGTCTCTTGTTTATACGTCGGAAAGACACAAAACAAGCTGAAATATGTTGCTGCATTCCTGCGTACTCATGTTGAATGAATAAAGTGTCACCTAACTGTATAGGATAGGACACACTCTGACAAGGATATCGCGTAATTAACGATCCGGACGTTGGAAGCCTCTGGAAATCCGTTTCCACTCTTGGTCAAATAGGTATCCAATTCATGCGGTTTCACGATTTCTTTATAGATGATTGAAACTAATGCAACTTCATTACGTTGCGCAATTGGGGAAACCCCATGAGACAAATGTTCACATATAAATACGAGTTTGTTTTAGGTAAGGTATTCTAAATAAGGAAATGAAAGCACATTTTCCAGAAGAGTTTGATCGTCCGTATGATCCACGCTATGATGTAACTAGCTATCACATTAATATTTCTAAACCCGTCCTTGGGTTATCTGTATCTACCGATATAACATGTGGCCACTCAGGCCAAACAGATGTCACTGACTCACTATTTTTAATCTGTCGGCGTTATTGTGAATGATGTGTCTAAATTCTCCAGCCTCGCGATAACTTAATGACTTATATGCGTTATGTTGAATACAAATATTGGAAAAACAGGCATGTTGCAGACGTAACGATCTGTATAACCAAAGTATTCCCTTTACCCGATAGTAAGCCTTTACTTTGCAAATTCGGCCGTACGTAGTTGACATTAATGTGACATGGCAGGGAATTAGGTGCCGTGAAAAGCTCCACATATAAGAGAAAAATAAATGTAAAGTATAGTTCCAGTAGCATCCGCTAGCCGAAGGCGCCACCCTCCCTTGACTAATAATATAAGCGTTTCGATGGTCGCCCCGGAGACCAATGTAGGATGATAACAGGAACCTTCAGGCCTGGCAATGGGCGCTAGGACACAATACTTTTCAAATATATTATGATAAAGTAATTAGCAATACGGGTACTTCCAAGCAAATATAACTGTTTTTTTAACCGTTTTAAAGTGATTTTAATTACGTTATAACCGTTTTAGAAACTTTGCAAAAACGTTATGTGTTTGCTGGGTTGTACCTTGGTACACATAATCGGGTATTTTACTTCGGTACATCCAAAACCTATTAAAACGACAGGACTTCACGCTAACTGCGCTTAATGCCCTGTTACATGATGCAATACGTTGTAAAGTTAATTGAAACAAATCAACTTTTCGATCAAATCTGCAATTGGAGGGCCGATTTTCCACGCATTTTGTAAGCTTGGCGCATGTTCTAAAGTTTCGATGAACTTCACGATTTGGGAATCCCCAACCAATCAGCGTCGAACTTTTAATGCCCTGTTTACACGATGCAATACGTTGGAAAGTTCATTGTAACAAATAAACTTTTTGACCAATTCTGCAATTGGAAGGCCGGTTTTCCACGCATTTTGTAAACTTGGCGCATGTTCTAAAGTTTCGATGAACTTCACGATTTGGGAATCCCCAACCAATCAGCGTCGAGCTTTTAATGCCATGTTTACACGATGCAATACGTTGGAAAGTTCATTGTAACAAATAAACTTTTCGACCAACTCTGCAATTGAAGGGCCGGTTTTCCGGGCATGGCTTAGCGCATGTTCTAAAGTTTCGATAAACTTCACGATTTGGGAATCCCCAACCAATCACAGTTCCGCGACGTCACCAGATCTGACGTATCGTGTGCCAACACAAGCTAAGTGAGGCGACATTCGCCTTATTCACATGTTGGGAATTCCCACGCGAGAACGAGGCTATACCGGCAAGTTTGCGCGCGAAAGGCTAGTGCATATGATGTGTGGCCCTGGTGAGTGGCACAAGGGCCTTTCTCTCCTGCCGCCAATGGTCACTATTAAGTCTGTCAGGTCATTATTGTTCAAACTAATTAACAAATAAGACCTATAGTGCTGTACAGTCACTTCGGGATCTTATCGAGACCCCACGAGACAGGGATACCTATGCTCTACGTCAATGCCTAGCATCAACGGCCTGTACGTGCTGCCTACCTTCCGGTTGTTTGCCTTCACTCGCCTCACACACAAAATCGGCTAAAGCTGTCCTTGGAAGCACAAATAACCACTGAAGTTATGTGCATATCCGAATTATAATCATCCGAGTAGATTTATGTAATGTATGAGCGGTTAGGCAGTTGATAAACCAGAATGCGGTTGTCGCATGTGTGACTGTCAGTGTCAGGCGATCTAACGTGCTGCGCGGGGTTTTCCATGTCGTATGACGTAATAATCATCATGACGCGCGTGTCTGCGCGCAGTATCTATGGTTACGTAACAACGCTCCTTATATGGACTGACCAGGCGAGGAAAATGGTGTTCCGTTTGTCCAGAAATATAAACATCGATGACTGGTCTCAAAATACAACGCTTTCAACAGTCTCATCGAAAGGATCACATGTATTATGGAGAAATAAATGTCTTATCTTTAACTATATTATGATTTCATAGTTAGCAATGCCTGGACCAAAGCAAACAAAAAACAGTTTCACACCCACTCGATTGTTCACGCACAAACCGCGCAGCCGGCCGGTTCCCATCACTCAAACGTTGACTACAATGAGTGCGCGCCAACCATCTGTAGCAAGGCACCAGCGTGATGCGCACTCGTTCTAAGAGCACGTGTTTTTTTGTTGGTCCCCAATAGACCTAAACCGGAAATAGAACCCGCGAGAACTGTACAGCCCTATTTCTGCAAATGTTAATCTTTTTCGAGCACATTTGACAATAGTGGAACGTGTAGGCCTATGCCACACGGAACCGGTTACCCCCTCCAGCTGGGGGTATCCCCGACCAGCAGTGGGATGCTATCACTTTAACAGAGCTAATCTGCTTAATGGAAGATAGTTATAAGGTCCAGATGTGGATTTGTCCATTGGAAAGTTAACGGCAAATTAAATCAAACGTTAAAACGTGGTGTTTTTATTACAAACTCTACAGGGAATGGTTGCTGGAGGTACAATATGACACACTGAAACGCATTGCGTAACGTTGAAGACCGCGTAGCTCAGTCGGTCGAGCGTTTCCATTTTGATACTGGGGTCGTGCGTTCAATTCTCGAGGGGTTCAATTAAGTTTTTCCCTGCATTTCGTGCAACAACCACATTCTCCCATAAAAGTGGTCATCACTGTTATAAGATTAGACCAATTAGTTCATGCAACGGCACAGGCACAGTCAATCAATACGTGCATGGAGGGGGTGGGGGGGGGGGGGTAGAATTATTGCCACATTGGTCCCTTCATGATATAAAATATGTCAGCATAATTCCATTTAACCAGCATAATATATCCCCGGGTAAAACACGGGGTTCAACAACGCTTGTGTACACGTGGTTTGATTTGGGTTTAACGGCACTTTCAGCCTGTAAGGCCTATCGTGCCATTTCACGTGGGTCAATCATGAGTAGTAGGCAAAGAATGTCCGGGTCATAGGATTCACTCAATACTCAATAAAAAATACTCATTATAAAAGCAAAAACAATAGTAGGTCCATAGACTAATATGTCACAGCACAAAGATCCTAGTTGACGTGGAAAGTGAGTTAAAAAATATAGGGGGGCTTTCATGTCAATTGACCCTTGCTGCCTGCCGCGGGAAATACCCCACTTTTTTCAAATATACTCTCCCCAAAAGACCCTCCTTTTCACATGTACTTGCTCCAGAACACCGACACCCTTTTCATCTGACTAAAATCGGTCATTTTATTACTGTCATCACCCGGGAGCTATTTCGCAGCGAACCCGCAGCAGTGTCTTCCATTAGATTTCACGCGTTGGGCGAGTCACGCAGTTTGTGTTTGCAGGCACAGCCTCGTTTTGGCGTCAATATGGCGATTCCGTGAATAAGGCGAATGGACTCCTAACTGACCCCAATTACATATCTACAACCCAATATATCCCCTCCGCATTTCGACCCACCGTACCTGCCATATTCGTGTATAACAATGTTAAAGTTTTACGGTTGGCGGACAAAGCTGAAGCTGCTGATCAAGCAATTTTTCACCTACATTTTAATTTTCAAAATGTATTGAAGAAATTTCTTTATCACATTATCTAACTATGTGAATGTTAACTGCACGAAACAGATACGTTATCACATTTAAAAAGCCAAAAAAAAACGATGATGATGCCCTAAATTTGATGACGTAAGACACAAAATTACCATACTTCACCACAAGAGCTTGACTTCAAAATGACTTAACAACACGCCCCGTTATTTATTGAAGCTCAGAACCTTTCAAACCTTACAACATGAAGAACCTCATTGCATGCCTGAACTAAATAATACACCAATTCCATTCAAAACCTCTGGCAAACTGAGAGCCTAATGGCACTTGGATCGGTGGTTCGCGCCCCGCGGTGGTCAAAACATTTCCAGGGAAAATATCGCTGCATTATCGGGTTCAAAATACATAAGTAGTCACCCAAGAAGTGGATTTTCTGAATTAAGAAAGGGCTAAACTTATGTTGAAAATGATTTCTTAATCATGAGCACCACCACAACGAGCCGGTGAGGCTAAGATGAAAACGCAGTTTTCGTGCGTAACTTACGACGCGATTATGAATACGGCCCCAGTACCGGTGGGCCGACCGGTAAACTCGAGCTCTTCCGGACTTGCCGGTCGGGCTACGCCGAATGTCAATGAAATGTTCACACCGGTCATGTCATGTCCGGTTCATTTATGCCCTGTTCACACGATGCAATACGTAGTGAAGTTCATTGCCAGAAATCAAGTTTTTGACCAACTCTGCAATTGGAGGGCCGGTTTCCATGCATCGTAACCTTAGGGCATGTTCGAAAGTTTCGATCAGCTTCAAGATTTGGGAACGGTCAACCAATCAGCGACAAGTAATACAGCCAATCATCGTCGAGCATTGCGCCAATCAGCGTTAAGATTGTCACGTTGACTTTATTGTTTGCATTATGACTATTATAAAGTATGTTTGACTTGAATGCATGACGCTATGACGCGCGATGCCCTAATGGCATGTTCGCTAGGTGGCGGTAGTGATAATTGTTGAATCGGTTGGTACGCGGTTTGACCGTGTGAACTGTTGACCGACCTATACTTCGAACGTTGCTAAGACTATTGAAGGAATGTTCTTACCGTGTAAACCCAGCATAAGACACACACAGAGCTTACCATTATGGCGTCCTTTGGCTGGTCATCATGTCCACCAACCTGGTATCTGGCGGGGTGGGTGGGCGGGAAGGGCGCATCGTGGCTATGGTAGTGCGGGTGACGAGCACGGGGATGCGGAGGGAGGGGGTAGTACAAGCTGTGAGTCCTGGAAGGGGGTGGGTGGCGTTTACTAGCCGATCCCTCCGCCATTCCGGTCACTGGCCGAGTCCCCTGAAAATAAGGGTAAAATACGCAAAATTCTAAATTGTTATGGACATCGCCACAGATATGACATCTGAGCCCTCCTCTAATAATGCGAAAAATCGCTCTACCAGCAGAGGTACAGTGGGAGAGCTCTACCACAGCCACCAGGACGTCACAGCGGTACGGTGGGAGAGCTCTACCACAGCCACCAGGACGTCACAGCGGTGCAGTGGGAGAGCTCTATCACAGCCACCGTGACGTCACAGCGGTACAGTGGGAGAGCTCTACCACAGTCACCATGACGTCACAGCGATACAGTGGGAGAGCTCTACCACAGCCACCAGGACGTCACAGCGGTACGGTGGGAGAGCTCTACTACAGCCACCAGGACGTCACAGCGGTACAATGGGAGAGCTCTACCACAGCCACCAGGACGTCACAGCGGTACGGTGGGAGAGCTCTACTACAGCCACCAGGACGTCACAGCGGTACGGTGGGAGGGCTCTACCACAGCCACAAGGACGTCACAGCGGTACAGTGGGAGAGCTCTACCACAGCCACCAGGACGTCACATCGGTACGGTGGGAGAGCTCTACTACAGCCACAAAGACGTCACAGCGGTACAGTGGGGGAGCTCTACCACAGCCACAAGGACGTTACAGCGGTACAGTGAGAGAGCTCTACCACAGCCACCAGGACGTCACAGCGACACGGTGGGAGAGCTCTACCACAGCCACCAGGACGTCACAGCGGTACAGTGGGAGAGCTCCACCACAGCCACCATGACGTCACAGCGGTACGGTGGGAGAGCTCTACCACAACCACAAGGATGTCACAGCCGTACAGTGGAAGAGCTCTACCACAGCCACAAGGACGTCACAGCGATACAGTGGGAGAGCTCTACCACAGCCACAAGCAGCCACACGGACGTTATAGCGGTACAGTGGAAGAGCGCTACCACAGCCACCAGGACGTCACAGCGGTACAGTGGGAGAGATCTACCACAGCCACCAGGACGTCACAGCGGTACGGTGGGAGAGCTCTACCACAGCCACAAGGATGTCACAGCCGTACAGTGGGAGAGCTCTACCACAGCCACAAGGACGTCACAGCGATACAGTGGGAGAGCTCTACCACAGCCACAAGGAGCCACAAGGACGTTATAGCGGTACAGTGGAAGAGCTCTACCACAGCCACCAGGACGTCACAGCGGTACAGTGGCAGAGCTCTACCACAGCCACCATGACGTCACAGCGGTACAGTGGGGAAGCTCTACCACAGCCACCAGGACGTCACAGCGGTACAGTGGGGGAGCTCTACCACAGCCACAAGGACGTTACAGCGGTACAGTGAGAGAGCTCTACCACAGCCACAAGGACGTCACAGCGATACAGTGGGAGAGCTCTACCACAGCCACCAGGACGTCACAGCGGTACAGTGGGAGAGCTCTATCGCAGCCACAAGGACGTCACAGCGGTACAGTGAGAGAGCTCTACCACAGCCACAAGGACGTCACAGCGATACAGTGGGAGAGTTCCACCACAGCCACCAGGACGTCACAGCGGTACGGTGGGGGAGCTCTACCACAGCCACAAGGACGTTACAGCGGTACAGTGAGAGAGCTCTACCACAGCCACACGGACGTCACAGCGATACAGTGGGAGAGCTCTACCACAGCCACCAGGACGTCACAGCGACACGGTGGGAGAGCTCTACCACAGCCACCAGGACGTCACAGCGGTACAGTGGGAGAGCTCTACCACAGACCGCATGACGTCACAGCGGTACAGTGGGAGAGCTCTACCACAGCCACCAGGACGTCACAGCGGTACAGTGGGAGAGCTCTACCACAGCCACCAGGACGTCACAGCGGTACAGTGGGAGAGCTCTACCACAGACAGCATGACGTCACAGCGGTACAGTGGGATAGCTTTACCACAGCCACTAGGACGTCACAGCGGTACAGTGGGAGAGCTCTACCACAGCCACCAGGACGTCACAGCGGTACAGTGGGAGAGCTCTACCACAGACAGCATGACGTCAGAGCGGTACAGTGGGAGAGCTCTACCACAGCCACCAGGACGTCACAGCGGTACAGTGGGAGAGCTCTACCACAGCCACCAGGACGTCACAGCGGTACAGTGGGATAGCTCTACCACAGCCACCAGGACGTCACAGCGATACAGTGGGAGAGCTCTACCACAGCCACAAGGAGCCACAAGTAGGTTATAGCGGTACAGTGGAAGAGCTCTACCACAGCCACCAGGACGTCACAGCGGTACAGTGGGAGAGATCTACCACAGCCACCAGGACGTCACAGCGGTACAATAGGAGAGCTCTACCACAGCCACCAGGACGTCACAGCGGTACAGTGGGAGAGATCTACCACAGCCACCAGGACGTCACAGCGGTACAGTGGGATAGCTCTACCACAGCCACCAGGACGTCACAGCGGTGCAGTGGGAGAGCTCTACCACAGCCACCACAGGAAGTCACAGCGGTACAGTGGGAGAGCTCTACCACAGCCACCACAGGAAGTCACAGCGGTACAGTCGGAAAGCTCTACTACAGCCACCACAGGAAGTCACAGCGGTACAGTCGGAAACCTCTTCCACAGCCACCAGGACGTCACAGCAGTGCAGTGGGAGAGCTCTACCACAGCCACCACAGGAAGTCACAGCCGTACAGTCAGAGAGCTCTACCACAGCCACAAGGACGTCACAGCGGTGCAGTGGGAGAGCTCTACCACAGCCACAAGGACGTCACAGCGGTGCAGTGGGAGAGCTCTACCACAGCCACAAGGACGTCACAGCGGTACGGTGGGAGAGCTCTACCACAGCCACCACAGGAAGTCACAGCGGTGCAGTGGGAGAGCTCTACCACAGCCACCACAGGAAGTCAGCGGTACAGTGGGAGAGCTCTACCACAGCCACCACAGGAAGTCACAGCGGTACAGTGGGAGAGCGCTACCACAGCCACCACAGGAAGTCACAGCGGTACAGTGGGAGAGCTCTACCACAGCCACCACAAGAAGTCACAGCGGTACGGTGGGAGAGCTCTACCACAGCCACAAGGATGTCACAGCCGTACAGTGGGAGAGCTCTACCACAGCCACAAGGACGTCACAGCGATACAGTGGGAGAGCTCTACCACAGCCACAAGGAGCCACAAGGACGTTATAGCGGTACAGTGGAAGAGCTCTACCACAGCCACCAGGACGTCACAGCGGTACAGTGGGAGAGCTCTACCACAGCCACCAGGACGTCACAGCGGTACAGTGGGGAAGCTCTACCACAGCCACCAGGAGCCACAAGGACGTTATAGCGATACAGTGGAAGAGCTCTACCACAGCCACCCCAGGAAGTCACAGCGGTACAGTCGGAAACCTCTTCCACAGCCACCAGGACGTCACAGCAGTGCAGTGGAAGAGCTCTACCACAGCCACCACAGGAAGTCACAGCCGTACAGTCAGAGAGCTCTACCACAGCCACAAGGACGTCACAGCGGTGCAGTGGGAGAGCTCTACCACAGCCACAAGGACGTCACAGCGGTGCAGTGGGAGAGCTCTACCACAGCCACAAGGACGTCACAGCGGTACGGTGGGAGAGCTCTACCACAGCCACCACAGGAAGTCACAGCGGTGCAGTGGGAGAGCTCTACCACAGCCACCACAGGAAGTCAGCGGTACAGTGGGAGAGCTCTACCACAGCCACCACAGGAAGTCACAGCGGTACAGTGGGAGAGCTCTACCACAGCCACCACAGGAAGTCACAGCGGTACAGTGGGAGAGCTCTACCACAGCCACCACAGGAAGTCACAGCGGTACAGTGGGAGAGCTCGACCACAGCCACAAGGACGTCACAGCGGTACGGTGGGAGAGCTCTACCACAGCCACAAGGACGTCACAGCAGTACAGTGGGAGAGCTCTACCACAGCCACCACAGGAAGTCAGCGGTACAGTGGGAGAGCTCTACCACAGCCACCACAGGAAGTCACAGCGGTACAGTGGGAGAGCTCTACCACAGCCACCACAGGAAGTCACAGCGGTACAGTGGGAGAGCTCTACCACAGCCACCACAGGAAGTCACAGCGGTACAGTGGGAGAGCGCTACGACAGCCACCACAGGAAGTCACAGCGGTACAGTGGGAGAGCTCTACCACAGCCACCACAGGAAGTCACAGCGGTACAGTGGGAGAGCTCGACCACAGCCACAAGGACGTCACAGCGGTACGGTGGGAGAGCTCTACCACAGCCACAAGGACGTCACAGCAGTACAGTGGGTGAGCTCTACCACAGCCACCACAGGAAGTCACAGCGGTACAGTCGGAAAACTCTACCACAGCCACCAGGACGTTACAGCGGTGCAGTGGGGGAGCTTTACCACAGTCACCAGGACGTCACAGCGGTACAGTGGGAGAGATCTACCACAGCCACCAGGACGCCACAGCGTTACAGTGGGAGAGATCTACCACAGCCACAAGGACGTCACAGCGATACAGTGGGAGAGCTCTGCCACAGACAGCATGACGACACAGCGGTACAGTGGGAGAGCTCTACCACAGCCACCAGGACGTCACAGCGGTACAGTGGGAGAGCTCTACCACAGCCACCAGGACGTCACAGCGGTACAGTGGGAGAGCGCTACGACAGCCACCACAGGAAGTCACAGCGGTACAGTGGGAGAGCGCTACGACAGCCACCACAGGAAGTCACAGCGGTACAGTGGGAGAGCTCTACCACAGCCACCACAGGAAGTCACAGCGGTACAGTGGGAGAGCTCGACCACAGCCACAAGGACGTCACAGCGGTACGGTGGGAGAGCTCTACCACAGCCACAAGGACGTCACAGCAGTACAGTGGGTGAGCTCTACCACAGCCACCACAGGAAGTCACAGCGGTACAGTCGGAAAACTCTACCACAGCCACCAGGACGTTACAGCGGTGCAGTGGGGGAGCTTTACCACAGCCACCAGGACGTCACAGCGGTACAGTGGGAGAGATCTACCACAGCCACCAGGACGCCACAGCGTTACAGTGGGAGAGATCTACCACAGCCACAAGGACGTCACAGCGATACAGTGGGAGAGCTCTGCCACAGACAGCATGACGACACAGCGGTACAGTGGGAGAGCTCTACCACAGCCACCAGGACGTCACAGCGGTACAGTGGGAGAGCTCTACCACAGCCACCAGGACGTCACAGCGGTACAGTGGGAGAGATCTACCACAGCCACCAGGACGTCACAGCGGTACGGTGGGAGAGCTCTACCACAGCCACAAGGATGTCACAGCCGTACAGTGGGAGAGCTCTACCACAGCCACAAGGACGTCACAGCGATACAGTGGGAGAGCTCTACCACAGCCACAAGGAGCCACAAGGACGTTATAGCGGTACAGTGGAAGAGCTCTACCACAGCCACCAGGACGTCACAGCGGTACAGTGGGAGAGATCTACCACAGCCACCAGGACGCCACAGCGTTACAGTGGGAGAGATCTACCACAGCCACAAGGACGTCACAGCGATACAGTGGGAGAGCTCTGCCACAGACAGCATGACGACACAGCGGTACAGTGGGAGAGCTCTACCACAGCCACCAGGACGTCACAGCGGTACAGTGGGAGAGCTCTACCACAGCCACCAGGACGTCACAGCGGTACAGTGGGAGAGATCTACCACAGCCACCAGGACGTCACAGCGGTACGGTGGGAGAGCTCTACCACAGCCACAAGGATGTCACAGCCGTACAGTGGGAGAGCTCTACCACAGCCACAAGGACGTCACAGCGATACAGTGGGAGAGCTCTACCACAGCCACAAGGAGCCACAAGGACGTTATAGCGGTACAGTGGAAGAGCTCTACCACAGCCACCAGGACGTCACAGCGGTACAGTGGGAGAGCTCTACCACAGCCACCAGGACGTCACAGCGGTACAGTGGGGAAGCTCTACCACAGCCACCAGGAGCCACAAGGACGTTATAGCGGTACAGTGGAAGAGCTCTACCACAGCCACCAGGACGTCACAGCGGTACAGTGGGAGAGGTCCACCACAGCCACCAGGACGTCACAGCGGTACAGTGGAAGAGCTCTATCACAGCCACAAGGACGTCACAGCGGTACAGTGAGAGAGCTCTACCACAGCCACAAGGACGTCACAGCGATACAGTGGGAGAGCTCTACCACAGCCACCAGGACGTCACAGCGGTACAGTGGGGGAGCTCTAACACAGCCACAAGGACGTTACAGCGGTACAGTGAGAGAGCTCTACCACAGCCACAAGGACGTCACAGCGATACAGTGGGAGAGCTCTACCACAGCCACCAGGACGTCACAGCGGTACAGTGGGAGAGCTCTAACACAGCCACCAGGACGTCACAGCGACACGGTGGGAGAGCTCTACCACAGCCACCAGGACGTCACAGCGGTACAGTGGGAGAGCTCTACCACAGACAGCATGACGTCACAGCGGTACAGTGGGAGAGCTCTACCACAGCCACCAGGACGTCACAGCGGTACAGTGGGAGAGCTCTACCACAGCCACCAGGACGTCACAGCGGTACAGTGGGAGAGCTCTACCACAGACAGCATGACGTCACAGCGGTACAGTGGGATAGCTCTACCACAGCTACCAGGACGTCACAGCGGTACAGTGGGAGAGCTCTACCACAGCCACCAGGACGTCACAGCGGTACAGTGGGAGAGCTCTACCACAGACAGCATGACGTCACAGCGGTACAGTGGGAGAGCTCTACCACAGCCACCAGGACGTCACAGCGGTACAGTGGGAGAGCTCTACCACAGCCACCAGGACGTCACAGCGGTACAGTGGGATAGCTCTACCACAGCCACCAGGACGTCACAGCGGTACAGTGGGAGAGCTCTACCACAGCCACAAGGATGTCACAGCCGTATAGTGGGAGAGCTCTACCACAGCCACAAGGACGTGACAGCGATACAGTGGGAGAGCTCTACCACAGCCACAAGGAGCCACAAGGACGTCACAGCGGTACAGTGGGAGAGCTCTACCACAGCCACTAGGACGTCACAGCGGTACAGTGGGAGAGACCTACCACAGCCACCAGGACGTCACAGCGGTACAGTGGGATAGCTCTACCACAGCCACCAGGACGTCACAGCGGTGCAGTGGGAGAGCTCTACCACAGCCACCACAGGAAGTCACAGCGGTACAGTGGGAGAGCTCTACCACAGCCACCACAGGAAGTCACAGCGGTACAGTCGGAAAGCTCTACCACAGCCACCACAGGAAGTCACAGCGGTACAGTCGGAAACCTCTTCCACAGCCACCAGGACGTCACAGCAGTGCAGTGGGAGAGCTCTACCACAGCCACCACAGGAAGTCACAGCGGTACAGTGGGAGAGCTCTACCACAGCCACCACAGGAAGTCACAGCCGTACAGTCAGAGAGCTCTACCACAGCCACAAGGACGTCACAGCGGTGCAGTGGGAGAGCTCTACCACGGCCACAAGGACGCCACAGCGGTACGGTGGGAGAGCTCTACCACAGCCACAAGGACGTCACAGCGGTGCAGTGGGAGAGCTCTACCACAGCCACAAGGACGTCACAGCGGTGCAGTGGGAGAGCTCTACCACAGCCACAAGGACGTCACAGCGGTACGGTGGGAGAGCTCTACCACAGCCACCACAGGAAGTCACAGCGGTGCAGTGGGAGAGCTCTACCACAGCCACCACAGGAAGTCACAGCGGTACAGTGGGAGAGCTCTACCACAGCCACCACAGGAAGTCACAGCGGTACAGTGGGAGAGCTCTACCACAGCCACCACAGGAAGTCACAGCGGTACAGTGGGAGAGCTCTACCACAGCCACCACAGGAAGTCACAGCGGTACAGTGGGAGAGCTCGACCACAGCCACAAGGACGTCACAGCGGTACGGTGGGAGAGCTCTACCACAGCCACAAGGACGTCACAGCAGTACAGTGGGTGAGCTCTACCACAGCCACCACAGGAAGTCACAGCGGTACAGTCGGAAAACTCTACCACAGCCACCAGGACGTTACAGCGGTGCAGTGGGGGAGCTTTACCACAGCCACCAGGACGTCACAGCGATACAGTGGGAGAGCTCTACCACAGCCACCAGGACGCCACAGCGGTACAGTGGGAGAGCTCTACCACAGCCACCAGGACGCCACAGCGGTACAGTGGGAGAGCTCTACCACAGCCACCAGGACCTCTTCCGTATACACAGAATCGTAAAGATGTGTGTTGTGTTGGGAAGCAGTTTTGCCATGTTCACTTTGTTAAAACCCGCTGCTAAAACATAAATGAGTGGCAGCATAGTCGCATGAAAACTTACCACATTGATTGCTTTGACATTCAAGTAAATTCCAATACAAGAACAATTTCCAATGCAAAAAGTCTGTTCAGAGCTGCCGTGCAAACAAGCCGGCCTTTGAGCGAAATATACTATCAAATTATGTGCATTTGGGCCACAACAGTGAAGCCACGATTCAACCACCGTGAGCTCTTGTGAACAGCTCCTTGCGATCACCAGCCGAGCTGCGTCAGTGTGGCCTTGCAGAAAGCGCCAGAAAAGGGTGGGTGGCTGGGAGGACGGATGCCAGAAGCGCTCGTCAGACTTCTCACGGTGATAACAACTTAGAACTTGGGCGCCCACTAGCCTTGTGCAGACAGCAGGCAAATATCTGGCACCCTGCCTCAGACCAGCTAAAGTCCCCGCCCTTGTAGTGCACTCTTCTAGCTACGGGCATTCCGCATAGCATTCAATGGGCGCATTTCTTTGGGCCAGGTTCGGTATCCCGCCCCGGGCCCGCAACACGTGACAGGGCACTTCCGAGTGTGCCGATAGGAATATGCCTATTCCAATGAAATGCACACACCGTTCCCATCCGGTGCACATTAAGGCACTGGAACCAACCTACTCTCATCACCTTTCAATCAGCCGCAATCTTTTCCCGAATGTCCCGTGCTGTTTAGAACGGGGCACATCGATCGGCATACCGAATGCATGCGCGCGCACCCATACCTGGGTGAAAGAAGTGTCAGGCGGTCAACCGATGCGTAATGTGCGTATTCGGTCCACCATAGGGATACACCCGGGTTACCAAAGAAATGAGCCCAATGTTTGATGTTTTCAAGTCGTGCAGCAGCATACTGGCTTTGCTAACGTTGAAAATATCGTCACTATATATAGCTGAACATTATATGCGCGCGTACCATATCATGTCAAGGCCCATATGACTCATGTAGCGAACTAAACAAGTTCTAACCACGCCGCAGTGTTTATATATATATATATATAGACCCATGTGTATACATATATTGCGGGTTTGAGAATACATAACAAAGCTTGGATCTCCCTATACCAGAGGCTTTGTTTGCTGTGGCCGTCGACGCCCAGCCATAGACCACCACGCCCGGTGTGTACCACACAACGCTATAGAGATCTGCATGGCTCAGCTCCAGAAACAATTACAACCAGTCTATAGCTGCTGGGTCCACGCTAACTGTGACCCATGGGGCTATACGAGCGGTAATTACGCCTCTCTATCCCGTTGTGGTGGACGTCATGCACTGAGGTTATATTTGAACCGCTCAGCGTCGCGTTTTTTAACTGTATGCAAACACGTTTAAGTGTCATATGAACTCGAATCGAGGCGCCCCCCTCTCCCCCCACCTCTCTCACCCTCTGTCTCCCCCGCCCCCCCCTGCCCTCCATCTCCCTCTCTCCCTCTCTCGCTCTCTCTCCCTCTGTCTTAGTTACCCAGCCTGCTCATGCTCTCCCTCTCCCATCTCTGACTGTGTGTTTGTTGTTCATTTCGGCTCTCCATCCCAACCCTCTTTCTCCAGCTCTGTTTACCATCGCCATAACTCACTCTCCCGTTGTTTTGTCCATCTGCTTAGGTTTTTTCTCCCTCTTTTCCTCTGTTTCTCTTGCTGCCCCTCTCCATAAAGCAGGTTTTTAAAGTGTGATTTGTACCCAAGTTCTCGAAATTCGGACATTCGAAACGACATTCATATCGCTAACAGCTGGTTGCAAAATAAGTTTCTTATGCTGGTTATCAGCTTCTGGTTTGAAGCCATTCGAACAGTTGTTCCCGCCAATTCGCACAAATCTGTGTAGTTCACAGAAATGAAAGATTAGCATTCACATTTAGCAAAACTGTCATATTGGCTTAAAATTATAATGGTAAACCTGGCAGAAAACGTTTTGGCTTAACGTGCACTTGAGTTTTCCCTCCACAAGGGTCGAAACTTGTGCCTGTGGCGAAACGTCATGTGTTCGTGCGGTGCCATTATGATAGATACAGGGGGGAAGGGGGGGGGGGGTGTGTGTCCGCGCAGATTGCTCCGCGACCCGCTCAGCTCGCATACACAAACTCCTCCCCAAGTGGGGAAAACATGTGGCGACATGTGGCGAAGCGTTTGACTCTTCTCCATGTCAAATAAGTATATTATGTCTTCATTTAAATCGTGAAAGCCTGTGGGCTATCCGGAGAGCAGCAAGTGTTTGCGCCGGAGCAGAAGTTGGTGGCCGGCTTTATATCCCTGCGCGCCTGTTCGCTGTACTGTATTCTGTGTGATGTCGACCGCAACTCGCTACCGACCTCCGCGCGTGATATAAATAAACTGCGCAGTTTTATGTTGAATTTGTTGTTTTACAGTCTCAAATAGATATAAAACATATGCATCATAATTTTGAGATACTTTTTAGTCTTGTTTCTAAAATGTAAAAAATCTAAGATGGCGCATGTTAGTATATTGCTTTAAGATTTGAGCGCATGAAGGTCCATTTTGATGTGCATTTATGTAGAGCAGAGGCACTTACTATACCGTAAGCGGGACGCCCCTTACTGGGAGATCGCCTTGGTCATTGTCCGCAACAATTCATTCCGCTGTTGGCTTTCGTATTTTGGCAAATAAATTATAAATATGCAAAGTAAACGTTCAGTTTTATTTCGCACGCGGTGGCGTTCGTTAAAGCACCCTCTGCCTCACACCCAACAGCTTAGTTCCTGGGCTCCCCTTCATGGGTGACACCATGCAGTTGGTACAAATACATCGCATTTCTCATAACTTACAATGACTACAAATTAGTTGCAATCAACCAAATGAAGTCCTGTAACAAATACTAGCGACATCGATCGATCATTGTCCGCAACAAGTTATTCCGCGTTTGGAGTTCGTATGTTGGCAAACAAATTATAAATACGCCTTTGCAGATGCAAACTCATGACCTCTGAGCTGGTGTCCGACATTGGATTCTGAGGATGTAACCTTATTCACTTCTGGTCTGATGTTCGTCCTTGGTTGCCCTCTGTGGATGTAACCTTATTGACTTCTGGTCTGATGTTCGTCCTTGGTTGTCCTCTGTGGATGTAACCTTATTCACTTCTGGTCTGATGTTCGTCCTTGGTGGCCCTCTGTGGATGTAACCTTATTGACTTCTGGTCTGATGTTCGTCCTTGGTTGCCCTCTGTGGATGTAACCTTATTGACTTCTGGTCTGATGTTCGTCCTTGGTTGCCCTCTGTGGATGTAACCTTATTCACTCCTGGTCTGATGTTCGTCCTTGGTTGCCCTCTGTGGATGTAACCTTATTGACTTCTGGTCTGATGTTCGTCCTTGGTTGCCCTCTGTGGATGTAACCTTATTGACTCTTGTCGTGCTTGCCGCCTCCAATGGGTACAAAAATGTGCTTCTCCCTTTGTTGTACCGTTGGGTTGGGACTAGGGCCTCCGTCATCGCTGGGATGGTACACCTGCAGTGAACAAATCTAATGGTACTCCCGGATCCCTAGCAATTCAGCACAGCGCGTAAATTACACAGACTGCTTCCACCGGACATGACAGGAGATTGAAGTGAATATGGAGTGTCATTTATTTGAAGTGGACGAAAGACCAACTAATATCAAGCTGATAATCGATCGCATCGTGTAAATCCGGCTCCATAAGACACTTCCATATGGCGAGAACAAAAACACATAAATCCGTATAAATCTTTGCAATTGTGGACTGCTAGCATGGCATTGAGGCATTGTTTTTGATTTACGTTTGATGAAAGATCGATCCAGGTTTACCAAGCGTGAAACAATGCCATCTAATACTTACATAGTCAACACTATACCGACCTGCTCAACGTATAGCAAGCCAGACACCGAAAGTGAACGACTGGCCATGCCGGCTGGTGCCACATCCTAACTGTGATTCGGGGTGGATACAGTACAAGACCGCAGATCAATAGGTCGTGGGTTCGAATCCGGGCCCGCGTCTAATCTGGGGCATGTTACACCCATTCATCCATTCATCATTGCCATGATTTCCCTTGGCCCTGTGGGGGTGTGTGTACAAAGCGGCCTCACACGCTCCCTTCATATCCATGCCGTACTCACCAAATAGGACTCCATCTCCTCGCGGCCCAGGAGAGGTGAGACGGTCCGCCGGGCACTCTCCCGCCGGGGGTCGCGCTTGGGGTCGCCCAGCCGCTGGGGGTTTCCGGGGTGGCGACCCCTCAGCTCTCGCTGCTCAAGATCCTTCAGTTTGCGCAGCGCCTTGGGCTTGTTGGCCAAGGTCAGGATGTCCTCCACCTCGCTGTCGCCGGACAGGTCACCCTGGCAACAACCGCCAACAGTGCGACTTTATCGGATTGACGGAAAGACTACGAAGTCGATTAATATTTTCAATTCTATTCGCTTAAGTAAAGGGCGTGTGTTCTTCTAAAACAATAGCTCGCGAGGATCGACGTGTCTAAAGTGTTATTTTAAGCAATTTTTAAGCAATGCATGGGTGTCCCCGCGTAGTTTGTTATATAACTGAGACATGAAAACTTAAATTTAGTCGAATACTATCATTTAGTTCTGCTATTTTTTTTTTCTTTCTTTCTCTCTTTATGTCATAATTATATATATATATTTTTTCCGTTACTTTCAGTCCTAAGACCATAAATTTCAGAGTCACTTGTATAGGCTGTGAACAACTGTTCACCAGTAGGGCTGGGTGAGGATTTATATTGCGTGTTTACCCGGTTGTACATGTTATCTGTTGTATTCCTCATAAGTGACTATAATAAACAAATTACTTACTTACTTACTATTGCGGAGAAAGTACCGAAGCGATAAAACCGACGAATTTAGTTTACGTTTACTCATAATATATTCACGTTTACAATTTATATCTCAAACATATATATCACACATTCATATATATCGGACTGTAGTTGATATGTATCTGACTACACAGCTCATACTATATATATCTCACTCTACCACTCTCACTCTATGTCACTTTATATATACAGATATCATACTGCTCACATACTCACATCGTGCTCGGAGTTTTGCGTGATCCCTGGAAGACCTCCGGCACATGTATCCTCTGGATCCTTGTCGAGTGGCTGATCCCCTGTCCGGCTTTCAGTGTGGTCGGCATCCTCCTCCCCTTCCGAATCACTCTCTGCCATCGGGGACATATCACTCACGCTCCCCGGCGGTGAATCCAGATCAGGCGACTGCTGCAGTTTCATCTGGAATTGCTTCAGCGCTTTCTTCTCGCTCCAGGATCCGGCCGACAGAGGGGCGGAGGACAAAGGCGCGACGGCGGTCGCTGTTTCACCGGCGTCTCGGTAATGGCTGATGATGTAGCGATCCTCCCACAGGGGTTTAATGCTGCTTGTGTTGTCAAAGCTCGCCGCTAGGCTGTCCCTGTGAGCCATCGCGGCGCGCGGACTAGGGAACTTCTCCACGAACTTGGATGAGCTCTTCGTGGAGATGTTGCCATTGATATTGGCGGCGCTGCCTGGGAAGGGTCCGAAGCTGGTCTTCTGGACGCCGTCGGGATTGGAGGCGCCGAGGGCGGACGGCGGCAAGGTCCAGCCGCTCGGTAGTGACGTTTTACGGGAGTGCTGGTCAGAGGCTGCCTGACGTCGGGTGCCGGAGAAGCTGGTTCCCGAAGCGCGCTCTCTCTGTTGGCAGGAGGGTTCGCACACGCTCTCCTCGGAGTCGTAATCCGACCTCATCAGCCCTGTGCCCAGGCGAGACCCTCGGCTCAGGTCATGGTGGTGGTACCCCGCGGCCCCGGCTCCCGGCCAGGAGGGTCGGGAGCCGCCGCCCGCGTGACGGGGGTCGACGTCCCTGAACCCCGCCCACGTGCCCCCGGCCCCGCTGCTACCCTGCTGCGGTGGCGTCACGACGTTGATGAAGCTCTGCAAGTCGATGCGGCGGCCAAAATCTTCGTCGCTGAAGAACCCTTCGGTGAAATCCTGAAACTGGCAAGCTTCGAGGGCGACAGCGGCCACCGAGGCAGCGGTGGCGACCACTCCGTTGGAGATGCTGTGAAGGGACTCGGCCTCCGACCAGGCCCGGCGAGATAGGTCCTCCACGTACTGAGCCCGGGAAGCCGCGTCCTGCGCCTGTCTCATGGCGTCACTGGCTGCACATGCGACGTCAACAGCTTGTGAGAACATGTTGACACTGCCTCCCCGGGACTTCGGCTTGTCGCCCGGCTGCCTAGGCGGGAGGGAGTTGTCCTTCCCTCGCTTTTCCCCCGTGCTCATGATGTTTTTATCAGATATAGTAATGTCTGGTTTTATACAGACTTGCGAGCGATCACGCGTCATGTGCCATTCCAATCCGCTTCATGCTTCAACGTCTTTTGTCCCGCCTTCACCGCAAACAATGGTTTGCCATGGAAATGATTGTGACGTCATAATAACTATTTATATGACGTTGCATTAATTCCTTTCCTTTGATTACATGGAGACGTGTTATATTTGGCCGTGGCAGTAACTGCAACAAGTAGGAATAAGGTCGTCTCGCCTCTATCTGAGACAGTAACGACTAACGTTACTAAGCAAAATCGGCGATTATATATCATACGCACATTTCAGGGTTCATTTTATATATATTTGATTACTGTCATGTCCATGGCTGAAGACTAAGGATTCGTTTGTCACATATCTCTGGCGCAGTACTTCATAAATAATGACGGGGTGTCTGACTGTTGTCCTACTTACAGTAATGTGCCAGTAACTATAGCCTAGGGCGCCATGTTGTTATCTCCCCTCGTAGTACTGTGTCAATAACTGTGGGGTGTTCTACTTTATATTTACCTCACCGTACTGTGTCAATAACAATGGGGTGTTCTACTTTATATTTACCTCACCGTACTGTGTCAATAACTATGGGGTGTCCTACTTTATATTTACCTCACCGTACTGTGTCAATAACTATGGGGTGTTCTACTTTATATTTACCTCACCGTACTGTGTCAATAACTATGGGGTGTTCTACTTTATATTTACCTCACCGTACTGTGTCAATAACTATGGGGTGTTCTACTTTATATTTACCTCACCGTACTGTGTCAATAACTATGGGGTGTCCTACTTTATTTTTAGCTTGCAGAACAGTGTCAATAACTATGGGGTGTCTTACTTTATTTTTACCTCACAGTACTGTATCAATAACTATGGGGTGGACGTCCTACTTTATATTTACCTCACAGTACTGTCTCAATAACTATGGAGTGTCCTACTTTATTTTTAGCTTGCAGTACTGTGTCTTTGCGGGCGTTATTTCACAAGCATTTCAATGACATTCAGTTTTCGGAACGGCCCCAGGGGCGGATCTAGGGGAGAGGGGTTACGGGGGTTGCCCCCCCCCCTTGGGAACCTGTTAAAGTCGGCTTCTCTGAGCACCCCCCCCCTCCCCCCCGCCGGTCGCAAGTTTTTCAGAGAGCACCCCCCCCCTCCCCCTTGGCAAATTCCTAGATCCGCCCCTGGGCCCAGATAGAAGGTACCGCCTCGGAAATATAGAATTTATCGCAAATAGAGCCTAAATGAGCATGCACCGCTCAAAGTATGACAAATGTGCAAGAGAAAATTAAAAGAAAATTACACAAAATATATTCACCAGAAAGCCAAAAGGAACAGCTAACAGTATATTTTACAGATAAACATATACCCAGACTTAAAAGTTACTTTTCGGTGGCTTTAGAGCGTCTCCCATGCATGGAGCAGAACCAACGTAGATTATAGGCTAAACCTGGAATATATTGTCTCTTTATTGATATAAACACAAGCATATATGCATTAATGTACATAAACGTTAATACTGGTGTATTTGAATACAATGTTTGCTTTCACTCTTAGATATTGGGTCAGATAATGGTTTGTTAGCTTTCGTTGGACTATAACAGAGAACAATGCACACATACCACACGGCCGGGTAATCAGGCGCTTCAGACAACCTGTCACAGATGCATCCATAAAGCCGCTTTGTTTGATATTCAACTTCTACTCTACTAAAAGTATAGTTTTCTAGTAGCTATAAATTACACAAAATATAGCTATAAGCGGTGGTAATTAGCGGTGCAGACTGTTTCGACATCGCTGATTACGAAACCCAGAAATAGATGTTTGGGTGACAAGCTCAATTATATGAGATCCTCGTTCATGTTGCGATTAATGAAGGGACCCATTACCTGGGTTTCTGGTTCACCTCAATTCACAACTGTAAGGCAATTGGCCGAAGGACGAGTGTCTTTGTACCGGATACTTGGAAATAATTGATATGCTTTAAGCGTACGTGTTTAAAAAAAAGGCCCTGTGGCATTCTGGCCCTCAAGATAAGAAAATCAACACGAACGCACATTAAATAATATTTTAAACTACTTTGTCTTCTGTGTTTTGTTGTATGAGAGTGTTTATCGGTTCTTCTGGTGACTGACTAACAAAGCCACCACATTCTCTCTGGCCATAACCTAGGGGCTGCCATAACGGTAAACGTTATGCGAATGTACAAAGATCAAAACACCTATGATCCCATGATAAGCGTGCATTATCCAAGTTGACAACTAAACGCCGAAAAACGACAAATATAATAGTCTTCCACAAAGACCACCGTAAATTGAATATTATGCGTTAAATACAAATGCAATTGCATCTAATAAGCAGGTATACGGTTACGTCAATACCTTTTGCATTCGGCGGGGACGGTGTGTCCGAAGCATATATGTTCATGTAATTAATACTGATGAAAGCTGAGGCGTGAAATCAAATACGTGTGAAATCCATGGTAAAGTGGTGGCCAATATGGGCACCATGCCTATAGCCCCGATCCTAACAGCATAACCACAAATGTTGGGCAGCATTAAACAGCAGGAACTGTTTGCGTGGCAGCGGGGGTGCGTCCATTTGACGTGCCAGCTCTGACGGCGACGGGTGTGCGTCCACTCGATGGACCGGCACTGGCGGGCGTGGCGGCGGAGGGGGTGCGTCCGCTTGATGTACCAGCACTGGCGGGCGTGGCGGCGGAGGGGGTGCGTCCGCTTGATGTATCAGCGCTGGTGGGCGGACAAAGCCTGTTGATGATGTCGTCCACACGCCGCGACCTGGCGAGGCCGCTGATCAGGGGAAGCTTGTCCCTCGGCACCGAGCGGCTGGTCGGGCGGTCCCGCCAGCAGTCCACACCCTCACTCGCCACGGTCGCCGTCTGCACGCGACTCACGATGTCCTTCAACTCATCACGTGACACCTCGCGCTCGTCCGAGAAGTCCAGGTCGTGGTACGGGTCTAGGTCGGGATCGTCGCAGAAGACGCAGAAGGTCTTTGACTTGCTGGCGGTGGTGGGTCGACTGAGGCGAAGCACCGACTTCCTCTCTTCCAGACTGGTCCTCGTCGTGTTTGGGCCGGAGTCCGACACTGGGGGCGGCGGCGACGGCGGCCACACGTGGGTCCGGTTTCTCGCGCACGAGTGATGCTGGTGGGCGCTCCGCTCGCCAGGGGCGCTGCCGGCGCGGTTTCTATTCAACAAGTGGTTGAGGGTCGGCTTCTGAAGCCGGCGCACCATGCGGTCAAACGCCTTCTGATCGGCTTTCGTGCGGCGGCCGCGAGCCGTGGTGGCAAGACCGCGATAATGCGGAGAGTGTTCGTCAGGGGGCGCTCTCTTGCAGACGCTAGAGGGCGGGCGCGGCTGTCGGGCGGCCGGCCCCGCGCTGTCACTCACGCTGGAGTGGGTCGGCCGCTGCATCCTCATGATGATTGAGCGCAGCTCGCTGGAAGACACCTTCTCGTAGCCGTAGTTTTTGCAGGCCACCGCCTGTGGCTCTCGGCGTGTGTAGTAGAAACTCATCTCGGCGGATGTGACGTCACAGTGTGAGCCTCCCTACAATGCAACCGGCATACCTTAGCTTCTATGAAATTGTCTCTGCCTTTTGTAAACACCGTTCGTCTAGTGAGACGCGCGAGACTTGAGACCAATGTGCCTAGATGTAGCCGCTGACGTCACGAGTTAGTGCAAGCGAGCCTCGAATTCGATAAATCCAACTGGTAACGTCATTAGGGGTTTAAGGACTCAAAATATTCAAACGCAAAATATTCAATTCAGGTGATTATTTCTAAACAGTGATTTTCGTTCCATCGCCTGTAGATAGTGCATCCCCACTCCTGGAAAAATGTGAAGACTAAATCACCAGGCAGTCTTTATAAAGGAAGCATGCCTAACTATAACTGTGTAATGCGTTAACTGTGCGCTAATGATATGCAGTAATTTGAATCGCGACCAATCACGTGCGCGACGCAGAGCGACATGCAACGCGAATACAACACGTTTTGACTCAAATGATATATTACAAACAACAACAATAACAGTTTCACTTTGTCACTGTGTGGATAACATGTATAAGTCGACAGACACCGGACGAGCTTCTGGCATGATCAAACCCGGGATAAAGGAGTAAACCCGGCTGGCGGGGAGGAGGGGGTGCACTTCTATGCAAATCTGATGGGGGGAGGGGTTTCTGGTCGCCCAGTTAGGCCTCAGAGAGCACACACATCTCCTTAAAAAAGGATAGCATTAAAGAGCGGATATTTTTCATTAAAATGTACCCTATTAGATCTAAAATATTCTCAACAGAATGGATATTTCGCACTAACTTTGCACAGGACTACTGAGAAGTACTGGTGTCGCCCAGGGTACACACAACAGTGTCCGTAAGGCGAATTCGCCGGGAAAAACGTAATAAGCCAAGCGGGACTGCATGGAAAGGCGACATAGAGCGGATCAATGGAAACAACATGTCCCTTCCGAGCACTATTGTCCAGGTGAAGAAGGGAGCGTTTTCCGCGGAACCCTCCCAAATCCGGCAATGTATGAAGTACACACCCCTTCCCCTGCCCCCAGCCCCCCGGGTTCAGAACAATATTGTCCTTCAGAAGGCACTGAAGTCGTCATTTTCGGCTTATTTCAGTCAACACGTGCTTAGATACTCCTCGCTATACATGTTTCGCAAACATAGCTAACTTGTTTATTTTTGCGATTAAAGATTCATGCTTACATTCGCGCCACATTTATAATGTTACCAATACAGTAGTGATTGAATATAATATGCCTGTGCCTCTGATTTCACCTGGACCAATCGACTTAACGGTCGAGTTGCAACTTGCCTATAAAGTAAACATTTTTTGGTTAAAGAAACACTTTCACTTAAGTCCTTTAAGACCCGGAAAACAGGTCGTTATCCTTGTATTACAGTCAATAATTACAGTCAATTTAACATGATTAAAAATACGCATTCCAAATAACATGATAGACCTTTGCCTGGACAGCTATTGTTTCAACCGTGGTATAATTATCAGCCCATGGTGAGTAAATTGGTACACCTTCAGCTGTCGGTAGACCTACCTGTTAGCCCCTTCCCAGCCTTCAAGTGCTTGCCTGTGGCGTACCTGTGGCGAGAGTTTAGTCGAAGTTCGATCGATACGACTTGCTCGGGGCATGGCAACGAAGGAACAAGCGGCGTGCCCGGCCACTGCCCTTCCGCCCCCCTACGCCCCCCACCCCTCCCCCTCCCGCCCTCCCACCTCCTCCCCTATCCGCCTCCCCCCCTCCCCCTCTTCCCCTCCCCCCACCTACATAGCTTAAAAGTCAATGGGGTTGGAACCGGGAGGGGAGGGGGGCGGTGTGGACATGTAGGCGTTAGGTAAGCGGTAGGGTGGTTCTTCGTGGTCGAATCACGGGTGTCAGCGGTGGCAGCGGGGGCGGTATTAAAGCGTTTTAGATTACGGGTAGGTTTGTTCTACTGTGGGGGTGTGGGGGTCGGTGTGGGGGTCGAAGGAATGGTGCATTATTATAGGAGGACATGCATTGGTAAATCCATCTTCGGCCGGTAGCCAGCCAGATCTCTGGGTAGACGGCGTCCCACGACGCGACACTTGCTTGGAGGGCCTGGTGGGCTGAGTGGATGATCTGAGACGGGTTCACTGGCATTGGGGGGGGGGGGGGCACGAAGGGGTAATGTGCGATGGGTGTGAGGGTGGAGGGGGCGGATAGGGTAAATAGCAGGATGGGTGCCGATAAGCCTAAGTTATATGAGTATCGCAAGTGCAAGAAATTGAAACGTTTCTGCGTCAGTGGAAACGAGGTCTTCAGCTAGACTAACATCTAATTACCAAGAACACGGTTTACAACATATATGTGCACCATTGTGACTTACAACGCGATCCTATCCATTCATCATGTACACTCAGGTAGACAGGGGAGGGAGGGGAGGTTTTCGCACGTCCAAATAACATTTCGCTGCCCTCTCCCAGCTCCCTCCATTAACCTAGTATTGACTGACCTTGTAGATGGCTCTAGTTACAGACATTGCGAAGCAACCTCGGTCAGTCCCCGGGTTTGGTGCCAGCTGGGTGACTAATAATAGAATTTGTGATAACCAGGCCCACTTTTCTCGGTGACGTCAAGGACAACACACTCCCTGGTCACGCCGAGGTCACACTCCTTGTTCACGTCAAGGTCACACTCCCTGCATGGTCACGTCGAGGTCATATTCCCTGGTCACGGTATAGTCGATCTTCCTAGTCACGTCAAGGTCACACTCCCTGCTCACGGTATAGTCACTCTTTGCGGTTATTTCAGTCCCTTATCATGTTACATTACTTATCATACCCAAAAAACAACTTGCGATTTCTTAAGGAATACAGCCCCATCACAGCCAATGTTAACAAAGCTGCGTGGTTGAAACACGGTCACTGTGTTGTCATCTGACAAGCTGGTGGGATAGCAGTAGTAAACCGTTGCTTTTTCGTGGTTTTCGCCTCCTTCTTCGCAATGAGCAGGGGGTTACCCCCAGGGACATGGCTCCACTCTCCCTTCCTTCTCCCATTGACGCGATATAAAAGTGTTTAAATCGTCCTGAATATGCAACCAACAGTTCCCTTCCCCACCCTCAGTATTCCGCCTCCGATTGA
The DNA here is from genome assembly GCA_964019135.1 of Arenicola marina. Lineage (NCBI taxonomy): Eukaryota > Metazoa > Annelida > Polychaeta > Arenicolidae > Arenicola > Arenicola marina. The sequence goes on along the minus strand of OZ025258.1, from coordinate 22,934,142 downwards.
CGGCATTAACACCGCACCAGTCCACGGATATCAAAGAGCTGTTATAGCGTCATACTCGAGCTCCGATTGGCTGGTAACTGTGTCAGTAGGGCAGTTGGGGTCAGTACCTCGACGTGGCGGTGTCTGTTTTTACATATTCTCTGGACGAAACTTCCGTTAACAAAAGAAAAGCAAAACAATTGGCGAATGATGAGGATTTATTCCACGAACTATACAACACCTTTCACCCTACTAACTATACCCCCCCCCCCGGTTCACCATACCCCACCCTCACCCTAAACCCCCCAGGCAAGACTATACAGTTTTCAGTCTTCACCACGTGTTGTCACTCTTTTCGAGAGATACGGTTTTGATCGCGACTATGGATCTACATGTACACCAAGCGCACACAATCGCTACCAACCAAACTATAAATACACTAATAATAATGTAAAAAAAACAAAAAAAAAACACAATAACCGATATGTAGAATCCTCCATTGGAAAAGTAACAAAATGACGACCACGTAAAAAATTCTACGCCTAACAAAGTCAAAGAAACAAGAGCCAAACGCGCAATGCAATATCCACAATTCCTAGTCATAAGGTGATACAGTTCTAGCACAAGTACGGCATTCTCACCTTCCATGATCTTAACCATTGATGGCACACGCACACAGCACACGATCGTAAACAAGAGATCAATGTAGATGGTGGTGAGCTAGCGACACTCCATCAATGGCACACACAAAACTAATAACAATATCCTCTCTCCTTTCACGCGTAGATACAGCTATCAAATATACATGAAAAGTATAAAGAGTAAAAAGAGAACTTGCTATAGATGAGTTACATTGTTCGTTCTGAGTCATTGTGTTGTGTAAACCCATGGTTCTTTCATAACGATTTATCCGATTAGCAAGAAGAATTCTCCGTTGTTGTGAGATTCAGATACAGTCCAAGCGAATAAATACTCGATTCATTGTAGCAACACTCCAGTAGTTACCATCATTGACAGCCTTCGTCACGACCTTCAAGGCCCTCGTTACGACACATACGTCCTTTGTCACGAGCTCCAATGCCATCGTTACAGCAGTTACAACAGCCTTCATAATAGCTACAAAACATTGGTATTCCCCTGGACTAAAATTACAGCAAGTAACGACAACACAACACATACACCACAATGCATCACAGAACCCCTGAGTTTACTGTTCCTTCAGCACAAAACAATTGAATGGTCTCTGGGCAAAACAAACTTAACTTTTGTTTAATAATAAACAAAAATAATTTAAACATACACCGTGCACTGAGCGAACAACACTGACGACACCGTGCAAACATTTCTACGTCTAGAATCAGGGCAAGATGGCAGTGTTCTAGCACTGTATAATATGTGGAGGAGGGGACAATCACATGAAGAAGAGCTTTTTGATTTTGATGTACATGCATCTGCCAATAAGTAACCTTAATAAGATATAATTAAATAATATTATAAATATAGATTACACATCAACAGTTGTCAGTTTTGACCAGTTGAGCATGACGAAAAACATAGCATTCGTGTTTATCATCGCGACCATTCTCTCTGTCACATCACGGGCGACTACAGATAGTTATAATTATATGACCGTCACAACATCAGAAAGCAGGTGTCATGTTGAGGCTGCACATGAAAACTATACGGCCCTTTACAATATAAAACTGGGCTCCACGCTACACGAAAGACCACAGATGTACAATTATGGCACAACACATCGTAGCTGAGATCACGTCTTGAATAAGTATGGAAAATGTTGAAGATAAATAATAAATGATTGGTGAAGATAGACGAAACGCCATACAGCACAAGGCAGAATGACATACACCAATAAATCACTGGCGAAGATAGACGAAATGCCATATAGCACAAGGTTGAATGACATACACCAATATATATCAGAGGCGAAGACAAAACGCCATATACCTTCACATATACCATTGTTGCAGATAAGCACTCCATACTAGTAGACAGAGAAGACAAACCTACGTGCAATAACGTGGTTGTGGCCCGTTCTAGCATTATGTCCGCGATCCACCCCCCTCCCGTACTACGCCACTGACTACCTTGGGAATCACACAAGCTAAATCCAAGATGGCCGACTGTTAACAAATTGATAAGAGTATTCATATGTTTCTAGTTATTTCTTCTCGGAGTACTGTACTTATATTAAAAGCAGTAATTCATTATATCTTGATTAGAATACTCCGTATCTAGATGACAACAGAGTTGCACAAATTTGCTTTGGAAAATGTTAGATGTTTGTGCAATTCAGTTGAATTCCATATGAAAAGTATTATCATAAAAAAACATTGTACCCTGAATATATCAATGTAAATATGTGAACTATCATCATAAATTTTTTTCTCAAAGTAGAAATACATGTAGCGAACAAATCCCCAATACTCTCTCAAGCACACAATTTTCTATCATCTTAGGGAGCATGTCCACTTTCCCTTTAAAAATATACAATTTGCAACTAATGAGGGTGAAATGCATTACGGTTCGTATGAGAATAAAATGCATATGGCATGTGTATTTCTCGTGACATATGGGTTAATCGTCCGGCAAGCAGCACCACTGCCTTATACCAGCATCAACTCGCATCTATAAACGTTTGGCATGAGCAAGGGTTGCAAAGTGCCCGGTGCGAGGGATTCTCACAGTAACAGCGAGACCTTCTGAGGCTAGGTTTCGTGTTCTCATGTTCCCAACTCTTCGATGCACGTCACAATATGTTGGAATATGTATCTTCTAGCCAGTGGTATTTAGAGCGTATGCAGAAAACTTCGATGTCGCCGCTGCTCACTTAGCGGGATACCTCCGTAGAAATGGTAATGGCGCGAGATAAGATATAACCCCGTAAGCTACAACAAACCCCTTCATACACCGCAAGACAGATAGGACCGCTGGTCATTCACACAAATCACTCCCAACATTAGTCAAACAGATATACAATGTACTCCCATATCACAGGGCATACAGACGACTCCGTCGGACAAACCACGGTACATTATTCCCACAAAGCCCGAACATCCGGGCACCTCATAGACAGGTTCGAGACCTCTCAGAGAGTGGCGGTCTCTGGGAAGTATCCCAGCCCTCATTCACAGCCGGATCGATTCAGCCTCGATTCATATCTTCACTGGACACTCGACGATTAGATTTTCACCTCCCGCTGAATTCCCTGGCATCCCAGCTCAGCGTATTTAACATCTCCCTGGTCTGGTTGGTCGGCTTGTTGCTCGGGATATGAACTGGTGCTGCTCGGGGTTGAATCGTTGATGTCTTCCAGCGTCTCCGGCAGGCGGCGCGCCTTGGTTTCCGGGAGCAACAGCGCCACGACGCCGCCCAGCAACGACAGACCCCCCACGATGATGACGGGGATCAGTGGAAAGAAGAGGTCACCCTGAATACAACAAATAAAGAGCGAATTAAATTGAAGGAAATAAACTGATAGGGCAATGTCTCGCATATTGTCTCATAAGTTTCTCATATAAGTTTCCGGCATTATTCACATAAAGACGCGGTGGGCTAGCAGCAAAAAGCGCCATATGCTCAAGCGATTACACTTTTCTAACGGAAGTTTAATTTCCCATGATATAGGTTGGCTTTTTGGGTTGTATATTCAGGTTGCTTTGAACCAATTCCGGTCATATCGCGGCAATGGGAGACGGAAGGGAAGAGCGTAGCCAAGTACCCGGGGATAACCCCCTAAGCTTTGCGAAAGAGGACATGGGATCTGTATCCTGCGACCATACAGACATGACTACAGCGGGGCGCGAACCACCCCATGTGATAGACATAACTTTACCTAGTTTAAATTAAACCATATTTCTCACAAGAAGATCAGAATATTTGAAAGGTCCATTATTTGTAACTCTAGCTGGTTACCATTCATGTATAAAGATTACGTCCGGTCCTACAGTATACTGTTCCTACAGCACAGAAAAATTCAATGGTCCCTCGTCAAAGCAAACTTTACTTTTGTTTAATAATGAGTACACTATTTATTAGATTACGTCTGGTCCTTACCAGTCTGATTATCTGTGGAGTGACCACACCACCGACTCGCATCCAGAAGGCACACGCCCCGACACTGACGTTCCTGCAAGTACACCATTTACCCACGTTTAACTGCCGAAAATACTTGTGCCACTCTAGGGGCGAAAATTCATCGTAGTTATGTGGACAAAAATCAATACATTGATAATGCAATGTAACATATAATACAATCTAATATAAATGATATATGTATTGGGCCTTTAAGTGTCTAATATCATTATTAAATATATATGTATGTAAGTGTATAATATAAATATAACTGTATTGTGGTTAAAGGGTCATACAAACTACCGGCTGTCATTGATGGTACCGTATAGTACCATGGGCCACTGGCCTCTTAGTACAAATAAAACATATATACATATGGATCCTCCTTGTACGTCAACTTACAATCCCCATCGGTTTACGCCAATCTTTACATTTATGCTAATTTGAATCACCAATTGTTCTTTATTTTCGTCAAGGTGAGTATCTATCAGTGCTTACTACTCACTAGGTGCGGAAGACTGTCATGAACGGAAAGCGTCGTGTTCTGGTTGGTTGGTTGTATATTCAGGACGATTTAACGACTTTTGGTCATATCGCGTCAATGGGAGAAGGAAGGGAGAGTGGAGCCATGTCCCCGGGGGTAACCTCCTACACTGTGCGAAGAAGGACATGGGATCTTTATCTTGCGACCACACAGACATGGCCACAGCGGGGCGCGAACCACCGATCCACGTGCCGTTAGGCTCTCAGGTGACCAGAGGCGAGCGCTCTAACCCACTGAGCTATCGGGCCGGCCCCTTCGTGTTCTGGAAGTTAACACAAATGATACACACCTGATGACGGTCGGGTAGAGCTCAGAGGTGTAGAGCCACATGAGGCTGAAGCAGCCCGCCATGCTGAAGCGACCAATCAGAGCCAGCGTGGTGGGCAGCCAACTGAGGTCTCGCTCGTCTGACCCGGACCCTGGAGAGAAGGGAACAGTTGGGTGACGTCAATTAATGATAAACGATCAATGTGATGAATTAATGATAAAAACATGATGAATGTTGCCGAATGTGCCATCATCGACCACTTTGATTCGCAAACAAATGTAAACAAAATGGACATAACCGAAATTAATACAAGGCACAACACGAAACGAAACACCCGAAGAGAGTGGGAGATAAAACTAAAGATATGGGTTTTCTTTACGTGACGTCATCACGCCACCAGTGACGTGTTTGCTAAGTGTCACTAAGTGCCCGGTCTCCGCTCGACCGGTCCCGGGTTGGCCCGAGTGGCAGGGTGGAACACATCTAGAATCTGAACAGAAATATCGGCCCATGGTTGCCTATATATGTGTCACAAGCGGTCAAAGACTGTACATCTGTACAGGGGTTTGAAGGACTTACCAATAGTGTGAGGCACGAGGCCAGCCGTCAGACAGGTCACTCCGCCCACCAAGAGGTACACACACAACGGCCACCGTCGGCCAAACCTGCAAGGAATGATGCCACATCGGTGAGAAGACAAAGTAACATTTACCCTTTTCCTGCCTGTACGAAAAAAAACAGACCTCCAGACATTAGTTCGACCTGTTTAGGACCCCTGATCATGTACTGTAACCAAATGAAGCATGTTTATCTGACAACGCCAACATGACTAGTGCTGGTGTCGATTGGAAATATAACGGGACATTCTTCAATACTAGACCGCATAGATATTTCAGGATCTTGACCATAATGTTCCGCCAAAGGTGTGGGAGAGTTTGCTCCGCATACAGATGGCTTGAATATCCACTTTCACTGACCGAGCACTGGCTGAAATAAGGAAACAATTTTCCTCTTGCCGAGTGCTTAAGAGGAAATCCCTCCATGGGTCACGTGACTCACCTCCGGACGATGAAGAGCGCGGCGCAGTAAGCCGGAAGCTCGCAGAGACCGCCCAGAAACATGTTGAAGTACTTGTTCCCGGCCAGTGACGTCAGACTTAGCGACAGCCCGTAGTAACCGACCGCCATCACGAACCTAGGACAGAAAGAAAAACCATGAACGTGCGGTGACCGATTCAACTATATAATGGCGTATGACACCAATTGTTAACAGTGTTAGCACGCTAAATATGTAAACAAAAATATAGTTTGAATTTTAGGTAGATAAGTCCCTAGCCACATCAACCTATGTTGTGTAATCACTACTGTCGTCACGTTTCACAGACGTGGGACAAATACAATTTCTATAGCCGCTACTGCAGGCTCGGGTATAATATACAAATCAATGAATCTAAGTAAAAATGCTTGAGTAGAAAATCCCATTCCATCAACATCATCATGCGCAGAAAGTGACTCACCATATGTAGAACAGGACGAATGATCTCTTCCTCAAAGCGGGCGACCTGAACATGTCCAGGAAACTGGCCTCGGCCATCTTAGTCTTAACCGCTTCATGTCTGGCCACCGGGGCCTTCACAGCCTCTGTCCCAGACTTCCCCTCCCTTGGCCCAACCCCAGCGGCCAAGGGTTTCTCAATGTCCACTCCTCCGCCTACCACACCTACCCCCACCGCCGGCGCTACGGCAACTACCAGCGGCTTGTCTTCCTCCAGATTTTGCTTGAACAAGGTCCCGGGTAGAGGTATGCGATTGACCTTGGCGGCTCTGGCGAAGACTTTCTCAAGGACGCTGTACTTTTTCTTCGACATGAGCCAGCGTGGAGACTCGGGAACCAGCCTGTTGATGGTGGATATGGGCATACAATCAGTGGAGACTCGGGAACCAGCATGTTAATGGTGGAGATAGAAATACACTCAGTGGAGACTCGGAAACCAGCCTGTTGATGGTGGATATAGACATACAATCAGTGGAGACTCGGGAACCAGCCTGTTGATGGTAGATATAGACATATAATCAGTGGAGACTCGGGAACCAGCCTGTTGATGGTGGATATAGACATACAATCAGTGGAGATCCAAGAACCAGCCTGTTGATGGTAGATATAGACATACAATTAGTGGAGACTCGGGCCACCAGCCTGTTGAAGGTTGGATATAGACACACAGTCATTGATCAGGCACCGTCATCTCTTCAAATTGACACTAAATGAAATTGTTAATGAACAATAATATCAGACATATAACAAAAGTATGTTATTTATGTTGACCAAATGACCAAGTCACGTCACTCATGTTACTTAAGAGCATGCATGATCTCATCCACCAATATCAGTTAGTCACCCATTATGTCTTTCCATGTTAAGGTACAGGCATCACCCACCAGATATATCCCAGTCCCACTCTATGTCAACCCATGTTAAGATCCGGGAATCACCCACCAGATATAGCCCAGTATCAGTTGATCACCGACTCTATGTCAACCCTTGTTAAGGTAAGTGCATCACCCACCAGATATAGCCGAGCGTGACGAGGCTGGGGAGGGTGATGGCCAGCTGTAGATAGCGCCAGTTAGGTATGAGGTACGCCAGCAGAGCCAGCCAGAGGACCCCCAGGCCCCAGAAGATCTCGAAGCCGCAGCCTGCAGGGGTACGGTACTCCACCGCAGCGAGCTCCAGCAGTAACACAAAGCTCGTCGTCTGAAGTCCCTACCAATCGAAAAGTACAATACATGTATATAAATAATTTCCAACATCGACTTTCCGAAATAGGTAAATAACTGCATTTGAATGATTACAGATCATTAATATAATCTAGATCAACAGTAAGTTTTCTTTTTTTACCTCTGAAGAACAAAGTCAAGTTATATCATCTTATAGCCTCCATGCTTACATTACAATTACATTACCTGATTACATACATCAAATGCTAAGTCCTAATTAATGTTGCCTTGAATATTACATGTTATAACTTGATAATTAAATACCTCTAATTATTTCACATTACGCTGAAAGTGACGTACTTGCATAAAGATCCCTTGCACAAATCTCAGCAGTGTAAAGAGCATATAGGAGTTGGCGAAGGCGATGCCCGTACCGACAGCAATGTGCGCATAGAGGGTTAGGAATAGAAAAGGTTTCCGCCCCAGTCGGTCAGAAAGGCTGCCGAACAACAGTCCACCCAGCATCACTCCGCAGAAGTAGATAGTGGTGGTTAAGGGTACCAGATGTGCGGACTCACAAACCAGATCAAACTGAAAAATAAGAGAGTAGATTGTTTTAACAAGTCAGTTGCAAGTGCATTAGAAATCCAACACCACCAAATGAAAACTAATTTCCTGATGATATATTTCTTTGTTCTTAGATAGATCAAATATCCCTTAAAAAATTCACGATGAAAATATGACACATACAGCTATACACATTTTAAGTCACTTAAATTGGAATGATGTATTAATTCAGGTTGTTATACCATAAATATATGATACAATAAATACAAAGGTATCTTTGCAAAGCTTTTGTCAGAATGGTGAATCATGTTTGAGAAAGCATTGGACATTTGGAAATGCCTGCAGTGTTTTACCTTTTAAGATGGACTTGATCCTACATACATTTCTTGGATCAGACACTCTACCTAGTAAGTTTCTAACAAACTATTTTTCAAGTCATTATATATGTTGAAAATGGATGCATATAAACAGCTTTTGATATCTGTGGGGGAAGAATAAAATAGTATTTCTATATATAAGTAAGCAGTGATAATTTCATAACTCAGGAGAGTAGTTGGTCACTCTCAGACAGAGTCATATACCAGATGTCACATTTATTTACAAACACTTTCACTCTACCTCCATTATGATATTCCACTCTGGACCATCTGACATGTAAGTCCATCCATCAGGGCAGCTTATTGTCTCATTGCTGTCAGACGAGTAGTTGAGATAGACATGACAAGAATCCATCTTCCAATTACCATAACGGTCATGTTCAAAGGGGATTGATTCGTTGACAGTCACACCATCTGGTATCTTGCAGTGGTGGTCTGTCCTTGCACCATAGAATGCCATAACAAGGTGGTTGACCAAAACAACAATGTTATTAAGGCCAAGACAGATCCAGACCAAGATGTGATAGCACCCTGGAGAGCCCAGAAGGCGGAAAGCACTGTCAATATTCATATTCTTCTATTTTTCCACATCAATCCAAAGAAAGGAAATTGGGTGATGATTACCTGAAAGTATATTTAAGACAAAATTATCATAAATAAAATAAGATAAATAGATAAAATAAATATTACTAAATGTCAATGAAGAGCAATTGAAAAAAATATTTTGCAAATCAGTAATTACCATAAGATTTTCAACATTGAAGCAGATATCAAAAGTTTATATAACTGTGAAGCATAAATAGATTGATCATTTATTTTATGATTATTACAACCTCTTTAAACTTTAATTCTCAAAGTAAATAACAGATCTATTATTAGTTATTACTATATGAATATATCTTCATTATAAATATTTGCCATTAATCTAATGTAAGAAGTATATATAAACAGTTATTATGACATATATAAATAAAGGCTTTAGTTTCATAGTATTACAATTTCATCACTCTTCATTCGCATGAGAAGGAACTGAGGCAAGAAATATTGCTTTGACATTACTTTTCCTTGTCTTGGAATCTGCTTTTAAAAAAAATGGAACTCTAGGCTGTGGATTCATGGCTAGGAACAATCAGTCTCCAGCATTTAAAAAAATGAGGTAATGATTTCTTGCCTATTTGTTTTCCGTTTTGCTGTGCGGACTCTTGCAGTTCAGTGACACTGACACTCAGTGACAGGTCGTGACTGTTGCAGCAGGCCTAAGTCCGCGGCTCGGGACGGCAAGCCAGGCAGTGGAATCGGCCTGCATAGGCTGCAGTTGGCGTCTTTATGAGGAATATCGTTCCCAGTCATCACCCTTTAAGGAAAAATTGACGATTGATTGGCATCGATAGGAACATGTTCAGACTTGTACAGGCCACCCGCATCTGAGAGTCATGTAAATCACCCACAATCGATCCTGCAAACCCCAGCGATTTCTTCCCCTTTCCCGTTGACACATGAGGGTGGCCGGTCAAGTAGCCTGGCTCCCTGGCTCCTCGATGCGCCCCTCTCATTTTTCATTTTATAGAGTTGGAGTGGCGGTACCAGCTTACCGATCTTCTGTCATTGAGTGCAGTCTGAAAACCAAAAAGCCATGTATGAAACGCTAGGCTGAGAATCGGCCGAGAGCTGCTCGCATCCAACTGGGCTGTGCAGATGCTATCGTGCAGATGCTATGGCAAGCCAAGGTGGAATTTTATATTGAACATATCTTCAAGTAATTAAGTATACGTAAAATTGGTTTATTTATATCTTTAAATGTCCAATTATTTACACATATATGTCCAATTATTTATATATATGTTAAGTGAATTGGACATATTCAGAAGGATTTTCCCGACTTCCATGGAATATTTTATTTAGCACAGCATGACACATATAGACTGGGTATGGAATGACGCATTGAAGTTGTTTGCCTGGAGCATGACATTTTGGAGTATTAAATGAAGCCAATGTTCAATATTGATATACAGTCTACCAGACCCAGCATTTGATTTAGGGTCTACCCAAATTGGAAATATAGGTCAGAGCATGACCTGACCTAATTAGGAAAAGGTTGTTCACGCTCTTGTGGAACTGCCCGGCTGCAGCCATCCCAGCGAATGTTTTTCGATACCTTTGATATCGAGATCTCCGGGCCTAGATCATATGGGTGTATGACTTCACTGACTTAATTTTCACCCTCCTAACAAAACTGGAAGGTTAAATTCAGGGCTTCCTGCTTTATTAATATTTGCATTGAACTTTACAACGTACACAAACTTGTATATTAGTAAATGTGTGACATAAAATTACCTGTCATCAGAGAATTGGTTCACATCAAGTGAATATCCATTCGAAGCCGACATAGTCGGTTTGCCCAGCGAGAAATATCATTTTGGAGAGATGGCAGTATATTTCCGTTTTTAGTCACCAGAATATGGTGACTTCCGGTTGGCGCATGCGAAGTTTAGAACTGAACTGGTTATTTTTCTCGACTTGTTGCTCGAACCGCGTGTTATACGACTAACGAAACTGCGGGGACGTTTGATTTAAACACACACAAAAGCAACTAAAGACCTTAATCATGGGTATCCTTGATAGGATCTCGGATATTGAGGCGGAGGTGAGTTACCAGCCGGCTGGCTGTCAGACAAAGTGGGCGCATTTTTGGTAGCGCGGTAACCCGAATACGCACATTACGCATCGGTAAACCGCCCGACACTTTGTTCACCCGGGTATGGGTACGCGTGCATCCATTCGGTCTGCCGATGTGCCCGTTCAAAACAGCACGGGACATTCGGGAGAAGATGGCGGCTGATTGAAAGGTGATGAGAGTAGGTTGGTTCCAGTGCCTTAATGTGCACCGGATGTGAACGGTGTGTGTATTTCTTTGGAATAGGCATATCCTTATCGGCCCACCCGGAAGTTCCCTGTCACGTTTTGCAGGTCTCGGGTGGGATACCGAACCTGGCCCAAAGAAATGCGCCCAGTGTCAGCAACGGTACCTCAGCAACTTGTCACTCACCGACTCAGACTCAGCGCTGCCACTGGGGTGCAAAAGCCCGAAGTAGCTGCCGAAGTGCCGAAAAGTTGCGAAGTGTTTCTAGATCTCCACAAAGGACCAATGTGTGATGATGTTATGAAAGCCATTAGTGCATTACCTTAATGTATCACAAAAACATTCGAGCAATTTGGTATCCGAAAAGTATATATATATATCCACATTAATGTTCCCGTATGGATCGGCGGCCTCAGCTCAAATCTTATACTCTTTGCGAAGAAGGACATGGGATTTTTATCCTGCAACTATATAGTCATGACCACAGCAAGGTGCAAACCATTGATCCATGTGCTATTGGGCTCTCAGGTGACCAGAGCACTCAAGGCGAGTGCTCTAACCAAATGAAATATCTAGCCGCCCCCTTCTGCAGAATGTCCTGTATTGTTTTGAACGGAGCACATCAGCATACCACACAGATGCACATGTTCCCCACCCATTTGAAAGAAGTGTTGGGCATTATACCGATACATAATATGTGTATTTGATCTACCTTGGCGATATATCTGTATTAGTCCTGTAAAATTATATTTTCTAGCGGGGTCACTCAAGTTACTAATTTTCATCTAACAGTAATATGTTGACCCTGCTAAATAGAATGGAAGCAATCTTGATAAATATAGATGGAGCTTGGTGGTGAGAAAGACCTTTCAAAGTTACAATCCTTTACATGAGAATACATATCACATTTGTATTAAAGCAACCTTTTTCACAAATACTATGACTTTGTAGATGGCCAGGACTCAGAAGAACAAGGCAACCATGGGTCACTTGGGATTATTGAAGGCAAGATTAGCTAAATTACGCCGGGAGCTGATCGAGCCGAAAGGTGGAGGTGGTGCCACTGGTGATGGTTTTGATGTTGCCAAGACTGGAGATGCTCGAATTGGATTTGTCGGTAAGAATAAATTCATTTAGATTACTGGTATGCTATATGTGGCGGAAGGTATGCTATTTGAATTATCAGGCCTGACGTGAGGAATTATCATGTGACCCCTTTATTGTCACTATGTAGACATGAACTGTATCTAGACAAAAGTCATATTAATATTGATTGCTTTGTATGTATAAACTACTGGTAGCTTGAGTAACTTATTCACCAATGGCAAAATTGTTGTTTAATAAGATGACCTTTTTAACATATTAAACAGTTATATCATTATGCATCATCGTGTAATACATATTATGAGCTTAATAATGATAAAGAAGAAGTATTGAATGCAATATAGATAAAAAGAAAGACTAGAAATATAATAACCAAACTACAAATTAACAATATTCACCTTGTAGGATTTCCTTCTGTGGGAAAGTCTACTTTGTTGAGTAACCTGGCTGGAGTGTACTCAGAGGTGGCAGCATATGAGTTCACCACTCTCACCACTGTCCCAGGCTGCATCAAGTACAAAGGCGCCAAAATACAGGTGAGTCAACAATCTCTTGCTTTGTATTTCGTAAAACATGACCGGATTTTAAATTGTCAACCCCCATTCATATGAAGAAGCACCAATTGATACATATTCCTTTATTTTAGCTGCTGGATCTCCCAGGTATCATTGAGGGAGCTAAGGATGGAAAGGGAAGAGGAAAACAGGTCATTGCAGGTCAGTGGAATGCTTACTTCCGTCTCACAGCTCAGAGCGTCTTGTAGGTAGCACACATACGCAACATTGTGAAGTGAGGTCTGTCAGACCAGCCATCATACCAAAAATCTGGGCCTCTTGCTCGAGACTGACTGCCTAGAATAGCACATGGTGTCTTCTACGTGCAAATTGTCCTACTTTCTAATGTATAATATACTTCTTCACTGCTGACGCATCCCATTGTCTCGGGAGAGTCCTTGGCCCACACTGTACACTGTGTGCACAAAGGTTCCCTAAACACTAATTCACAGCCGCAGCACAACCGAATCAATGTGGTGTCTGTTCCAAATATACCTTTGAACTGCCCCCATATTTTTGGTCTTAGTGTTTTATTTATAGATATCTGTGGCCTGCCCCATAATTTCACGTAGCTCATGACGCCAATATAACCCCAGTGCTGTATCTCTCCAGTGGCCCGTACCTGTGGCCTGATCTTCATCGTCCTGGACGTGTTGAAACCTCTACAACACAAGAATCTGATTGAACACGAACTCGAGGGATTCGGCATGCGACTCAACCAGAATCCGCCCAATATCTTCTTCAAGCGGAAAGACAAAGGCGGCATAAACCTGACTTGTACGGTGAGTAGGATTGCGGCATAAACCTGGATTGTACAGTGAGTAGGATTGCGGCATAAACCTGACTTGTATGGTGAGTAGGTCTGCGGCATAAACCTGGATTGTACAGTGAGTAGGATTGCGGCATAAACCTGACTTGTATGGTGAGTAGGACTGCGGCATAAACCTGACTTGTACGCTGAGTAGGTCTGCGGCATAAACCTGACTTGTATGCTGAGTAGGTCTGCGGCATAAACCTGACTTGTACGGTGAGTAGGACTGCAGCTTAAACCTGACTTGTATGGTGAGTAGGACTGCGGCATCAACCTGACTTGTACAGTGAGTAGGATTGCGGCATAAACCTGACTTGTACAGTGAGTAGGGCTGCGGCATAAACCTTACTTGTACGGTGAGTAGGAATGCGGCATAAACCTGACTTGTACGGTGAGTAGGACTGCAGCTTAAACCTGACTTGTACGGTGAGTAGGAATGCGGCATAAACCTGACTTGTACGGTGAGTAGGAATGCGGCATAAACCTGACTTATACGGTGAGTAGTACTGGCATAAACCTCATTTGTACGGTGAGTAGGAATGCGGTATAAACCTGACTTGTATGGTGAGTGGGACTGCAGCTTAAACCTGACTTGTACGGTGAGTAGGTCTGCGGCATAAACCTGACTTGTGCGATGAGTAGGACTGTGGCATAAACCTGACTTGTACGGTGAGTAGGACTGCAGCATAAACCTGACTTGTGCGGTGTGAGTAGGACTGCGGCATAAACCTGACTTGTAGGGTGAGTAGGACTGTGGCATAAACCTGACTTGTACGGTGAGTAGGACTGCAGTAGACCGGGAGAAGGTAGGGGTGGGTTCGGGGGAAACAGCTAGATGCGCTGACTACAGTCGCCGTCTGGACTTTGATGTATGTACGACATGTGAGTATACAGCAGGGTGGTGTCACACATGAAGCTGTCTCCTTGTATCAGCCTATGTAGTCAAATATACAATATACAGAGCCCCATCATGTCATATGTCGGTAGGGTTGCTGAGATTGAACTGGACGATGACTTGTATAAGGGTTGTTGTTGACGACAGGCAACCCATAATTAACTGGGTAATGATTTGTATAACGGTTGCTGTTGACCACAGGCAACCCATGGTGAACTGGATAATTATTTGTACAACGGTTGTAGTTGACGACAGACAACTCATGATGAACTGGGTAATGATTTGTATTACGGTTGCTGTTGACGACAGACAACTCATGATGAACTGGGTAATGATTTGTATAACGGTTGCTGTTGACGATAGACAACCCATGATAAACTGGGTAATGATTTGTATAACGGTTGCTGTTTACCACAGGCAACCCATGGTGAACTGGGTAATTATTTGTACAACGGTTGTAGTTGACGACAGACAACTCATGATGAACTGGGTAATGATTTGTATTACGGTTGCTGTTGACGATAGGCAACCCATGATAAACTGGGTAATGATTTGTATAACGGTTGCTGTTTACCACAGGCAACCCATGGTGAACTGGGTAATTATTTGTACAACGGTTGTAGTTGACGACAGACAACTCATGATGAACTGGGTAATGATTTGTATTACGGTTGCTGTTGACGATAGGCAACCCATGATAAACTGGGTAATGATTTGTATAACGGTTGCTGTTTACCACAGGCAACCCATGATAAACTGGGTAATGATTTGTATAACGGTTGCTGTTTACCACAGGCAACCCATGATAAACTGGGTAATGATTTGTATAACGGTTGCTGTTTACCACAGGTTGCCCAGACTGAGCTGGACAATGACTTGGTGAAGACCATTCTGGCCGAGTACCGCATCCACAACGCTGACGTCACGCTACGTTACGACGCCACGTCAGAGGACCTCATTGACGTCATTGAGGGAAACCGAGTCTACGTCCCTTGTATCTACGTTCTCAACAAGATTGACCAAATTTCTATAGAAGTAAGTTTAGACGATCTCTTGCAGGTTTCTGTTTAGCAAAAACTGAAGTTCAGATCAGTGGCGGATTTCACGAACGCAGTTATAGCCAGATACCCGGCTTAGGCGGCTAAAGCTACCATGTAAATGACTATTCTAGCCGATTAAACTATGTACGTGAAATCACCACAGTATTTCTTAGCGAAGGTTTGGTTGAGTTTTTGACAGGCATGTTTAAAATACCCTAATTTACGAAGCAAAGATTTTTCGTGTATCATTAATTATTTTTTATTAATTTATGTCTTACTAATAACCACATGTTGACAATAACTTTGGCTCGTTTATTACGATAATATAAAACTGGATAATACGATATTTTAAAAGTCACGTAACTTTTTCTTTTGCAGGAGCTGGATATTATATACAAAATTCCTCACTGCGTTCCCATCTCCGCCCATCACAAATGGAACTTTGACGACTTGTTGGAAAAGATGTGGGAATACCTTATGCTCGTTCGAATGTAAGCGCGCCACCCCTGCTAATTGTACTGTAGCCGTATGCATGGTTATACAGTTTATCTAAGTGTATGAATGAAATGTAGCAGGTTAGCTGTGATAATATGCTAAACTGTTGAAAAAGATGTTGGTCTATGTGGGTATGCTGGCTTCGGCCTTAAACTATCTTGTCCAATCTGTGGACTCACTGGCTCCAGATGAAATAATTGGGCTGAGGTCACCATACAGTTGTTGACTACCTCTCTTTTTGTGTGCTTACATTGTGTCGTCATAACCGATTTAGAAATTGATTTGAAAAATGTCATGCTCCAAAAAACCGCATAACAGGTCCTGATTTACTTATTTTTTCAGTTACACGAAGCCTAAAGGCCAGCTACCGGACTATAACTCCCCCGTCGTCCTGAAGAACACGGCAACAAGTGTCGAGGACTTCGGCACCAAACTGCACAGGACTTTGATGAAGGAATTCAAACAGTACGTAGATTGTGTGCCAGGTCGCCTGCCCTGCGGGTGCACTGTTCGTGAAAAGGACCTTTCGCTTTGGGGTTAGAGAAAACGATGGCCAACTGACTTTAACCTCGCCTTTAAGCTATAACCTTGGTGTAAATATGTAACTATATAATTGTTTTACATATAATATACTTCTATGCCAAATTTTCTGGCGAGGGACTACATGCTTGATTTACATCCGCCTTTCTAGAGAAGCTAAATGTTGTCGAGGAAAAGGATATGTAAATCTGTCTTAGATATAGTCCTGTTTAATCCAGGTAGCCCAGTGTGTGGGTCCCAGGGTCCCAGAGCTCCTTAAAATTATGGGACATTCGAACAATAATGAGATATTAATTGAAATGAAATATTGCGTAGTCCGCTCACTATATATTTACAATGCGTCACCATGTCCCCTCACAGCTCAATGAATTGCGTCACTTGACATTTTGTTCGACAAATGACGTAGGACGCGACATTTTTGTTCGACAAATGACGCAGGACGCGACATTTTTGTTCGACAAATGACGCAGGACCCGTACCGTATCAGAATCGCTGCCATATGACGTAAGATCTGTAACCCTTGCAGCGCCCTGGTCTGGGGCTCCTCGGTGAAGCACCAGCCTCAGAAAGTAGGCCGGGAACACGTCCTGAACGATGAGGACGTGGTGCAGATAGTTAAAAAGTGAGTATCACCCAAAGCTGTCGCCATGACTGTCATAGTTGTCTACCGGGGTATAATCTGTAGACCATCAATGATATGTTTGGAGCAAGGATGATTATCAGTGTTCCACAGTGCCACTGTATGTTGATGTGTTCACCTCTGTTCCTCATAAGTGTACGAACATCTCGGGTTTCCTGCTATTTTTCTGTATTTTAGCAGTGATAGGTTCGAATATGTGCCTAAATTCATGTGAGGTGAATTCATGTTCCATGTAAGCTTTATAACCGGGGAAAAAAGTCACTACTCGCACAATAATTTGACCTTGCTTGCGTTTAAAATATATTTGCGTTTTCGATTTCATGCGAAGAAAATACTTGATGAAAGTTGTGCTATAATTGTGATGTCCGTCTTTGTTTCAGGGTGTGAGTTGTTCTGTTTATGACCATACATCAACTGACCACTCACTGAACAGATGGATATGGAACGTCCCCCCCCCCTCAGCGTCATACTCCTCCTCCCCCCCCCCCCACCCACTGCCCCGTGAAAGGCCACCACCCGCATTATGCCTCCGTTGTTAGGAGGACGTTTGGTGACGTAATAACCCCGCAAACTCTTACGTCACGTCGTCCTAGATTATTGCTATGACAACGAGGTCTACAGTAAACACCCTGGCTCGACGCTATGGCGCCATACTTCAGTGCTTGGACTCCCCATCAGTTACATATGTAGCCTTCGATACTGTTATTCCATACACGGCAGTATCGTCGTCTGTGGCCATCTCTGTGACTGTCTTAACCCCTTCGGCAAGTTCTCTTCAAAACCTTCATCCAATCATTTGATATGTAAATAAACGCCTTCAAACCTGCAGGTTTTGAGCTCGGTGTTGTTTTTATTTGGTCGTAATATTATGTTGTTTGTGCGATGTGGTACGAACACAAAAATAGAATACGGAAAGAAATCTCTTCTTGTTGATACTAATTTAAAAGCGTGGTACTTCATTTTCTAAGATGCTTTTCACATGCTTTTGATGATATGCATACACGATGGATGAAACGCAAAAATTATTAAATTACAGTGAGCTGAAAAGTGTTCGGTATCGAATCAGATTGCTGGGAGGTAATATGGCTACAAGACTGAACACTTTACGTCTACGGTGTTTTCCACTTTGGTGGAAATTGCACATGAAACAGGGATAATACAGCAGACTGGACTAAATGATGTGATAACTGCGACATGCTCTGCCAGACTCCAATCGTTCATCCATAAATTTATTTTTTTATTTTCGCGCCCATTTTACTTCATGTGATTAATGTATTTGTTAAATGTTGTCCTGGTAATCTGAGAATCTTTTCTAGATCTATGTAACGATAATTTTCCAGTAGATCAGTGTGCTCTAAAACAAATAAACATGGTGACCATTTGATTGTTAATTTTGGACCAATTTTATACATTTATATAAGACTACAACATGACAAAAATGCCAGAATATGGAGGATTCCAACACAGTTCGCAAGAGTTCGTTACGCCGAACCTTTAGTTACGCGCACGTTTTTTATTTATTGTCAACGTGTTTGAAGTTTGAAGAAAAAAAGACACTTTCCTTTGTTGTAGATTTGTAAACGTAAACCTGTCGAGGCTTAAAAACGTGTTTGCAGTTTTGTCGAGATTTCTGTTGAACATTGGTCAAACAAAATGGCGTCCTCATGTAAACCAAAGTGTCAACAAGTTGAAGCAAGGCTGTTGACCCTTTGCTTCCAAAGAACGTGTATGTCTATAAATTCTTTGACTATACCTCAAACCTCTACAAGATAAGAAGCTACAAATCGATGGTTGTACACAGAAGGATGGATGTCGAAAAACCACGGCACGAAGAAACGGAACCATTCGCTGCCTAGCAACATTTCGATAAATAACGTCATTATACAGTGCTATAAACCTAATTATGACGTTGCGCGTCGTTATGACAACTGTCTTCATTGTTCTAGTCACGGATCACTTAATAGGGCTGTACAGTCACTTCGGGATCTTATCGCGACCCCACGAGACAGGGATACCTATGCTCTGCGTCAATGCCTAGCATCAACAGCCTGTAGGTGCTGCCTACCTTCCGGTTGTTTGCCTTCGCTCGCCTCACACACAAGATCAGCTAAAGCTGTCCTTGGAAGCACAACTAACCACTGAAGTTCTGTGCATATCCGAATTATAACCATCCGAGTAGATTTATGTAATGTATGAGCGGTTAGGCAGTTGATAAACCAGAATGCGGTTGTCTCATGAGTGACTGTCAGTGTCAGGCGATCTAATGTGCTGCGCGGGGTTTTCCATGTCGTATGACGTAATAATCATCATGACGCGCGTGTCTGCGCGCGGTATCTATGGTTACGTAACAACGCTCCTTATATGGACTCCGCAGGTGAGGCCAATGGTGCTCCGTTTGTTGTAGAACTGTAAACATCGATGATTTGGCTCAAAATACAACGCTTTCAACGGTCTCATCGAACGGACCACATGCATTATGGAGAGATAAATGTCTTGTCTTTAACTATATTATGATTTTATATTTAACAATGCCTGGACCAAAGCAAACAAAAAATAGTTTCAGACCCACTCGATTCTTTACGCACAAACCGCGCAGCTGGCCGGTTCCCAACACTAAAACGTTGACTACAATGAGTGCGCGTCACGCAGTTGCAGCAAGGCACCAGCGTGATGCGCACTCGTTCTAAGAGCACGTGTTTTTTTGTTGGTCCCCAAAAGACCTAAACCGGAAACAGATACCGCGAGAACTGTACAGCCCTATAAAGTCTCATTTTGGGGACGAACAAACGAAGCACGTGTTTGGAACGAGTTTAGAATCTCTGCGCACAGTGGTATCCTGACTATCTGTGACGTAGGCGTGACGTGTATGTTACGCAAAGAGAAAGACTGGGAACCAGACTACCTGCGCAAAAGCCAGGCGGTGAGGGGTGGGTCCATTGCGGAGGGCCTGGCAATATAATTAAGAATATTTAAGAAATATAGCTGCCCAAAACGGATAGACGACATTTTTCATTCATTTGCGCCACCACAATGACTAATATCTGTTACGACGGGACAACACGGCTGAGAAACTAAGGTTTTTTTGCATTTCCTACGAAAACGAGACATTATGACGTCACACGGATTCTCCCTGAGTGACAACGTTGGCGCAACGCTTCAAACAGAAAACTTACAAAGAATGAAGAACTTTGTCTTTTCGTGATCCAAAAATGATACGAAAACATCCTACTGGTCTTAATTTACCTTTACCATGTGGTTTAATGACGCGTCCGTGTGTTGTTACTCCATGCGCTGCACATTTTGACAGCGGAATGGTTAAGTCGATCACTTGCTCTCGTCATTTTTGTTACCGCGGAGGCACGTGAAACCCTGTGACGTCACTCGCACTTTGGAGAACTCGCGAAAGCCCGGGTGCAGGGCTAAATTTAGAACGCTATTTTTAGCTTTCGAGTGTTGTGAAGACGGATTTTTCCTTGTATATTTCGAAAGTTCTGCGCTCCATCGCCTCCAAATATTTTAACGTCTATCTCCCATAGCCATGTTTAGTGAAATGGTACTCATAGTCTTTAGAATAAACCTGGAAAGAAATTGACTTATAGCTGCCTATACTTCAACATGGAGCACGTTTGTTATTAAGACGAAATATCGTAGATATGTCGTCTTATGTCGGAAGGACGATTTTTTGAACAACAATGTTTGTTTGTTTGCATTTTTTCGTACCCTCTACTGCCCTAACGACAACAGCTATCGTTCACCAATATTTATGGAAATGTGGCATGTCCGAACCTCTACAATTTTAAAGTGATGGACTTTCCAATGTCAAAGGTCAAGGCCGTCCGGTTAAAGGAAAAACGTAAAAGTGCTAAGGCTTTCTTAATATCTGTCCTAAAGAGATGCGACTAACGTCAACATGTTTCACTGATCAGGAGAAACAACTTTAATATAGATCATTTTTTTGCGCGTAGGAAGAAGTTTCGCGCAAAATGACGTCATAGTTTACCTTGTCCTTATGTTCAAACTAGATGCACGTTGTTTTCCCACTTTAACTTTCTCAATCGTCGTCAACCTCCAATGATGTATTAATGGAGTCGGTATGACCCAGTTCCCGAAGAAAAGTTTGCCGTCAATGACGTCACATGACGTCCAAAAAATGAAATATTTAAATACGAAGTAAATTCACTGTATAACTAATATTGGAAACAGAGAGATCGGATTCGGGTCACAGAACGTCTAATTTTACCGCCTAGTTGTTTCTTTGTTAAAAAAAGATACTTTCTATTTTACTTTTCCCGCTAGAGGGCCAAACATTGCTTATGGGGATCCCCATGTTAAAGTGCGAGCGGGCAGTGAGTGAGCGTTCGTGATAAGGCACCGTGTTGTTTATATATTGTGATGTGATTTATCGGGAGAGGCGACCAGGCACAGTCGTGGGGAGGGAGTGAGTGGAGCAGGTAGCACACAAGTACAGCGCATTGATATTGTGTACAAAGAGTTCCGAACGAATCGCCCCCGCAGCTGCCCACCACCCTCACGGACTCCTGCCCCTCCGCCCCCCCCCCCTCTCCCACCCACACCAACCAGTGTTAATGCACTCCTCTCTGCTCATCCCCCACACCCATCCACCCAACACAACTGCAGCCCCCCACCCCTTCCCCCCCGCCCGTCGACACTCATCAGACTCCGGCATTACTGGCCCGCCCCCCGCCCACCGGCATCCACTAGACTTAAGCTTTATGCACTACTGTTTTTGTTCGTTTCTTCTACTCTGACCTAACGACAACATCTATCGTTCACAAACTTTTATGGAAATGTGGCATGTGCTAGCCTCTACGATGTTCAAGTTACGGTCTTCCCAATGTCAAAGGTCAAATGTCAAGCCCATCCGATTAAAGGAAAAAGGTAAAAGTGCTAAGGCTTGCTTAATATTTGTTCTAAAGAGATACGACTAACATTAAAATGTTCCACTGATTAGGGGACACAACGTTAATATGGACCATTTTTTTGCGCGTAGGAAGAAGTTTCGCGCAAAATGACGTCATGGTTCACCTTGGCCTTATGTTCAAAGTAGATGCACGTTGTTTTCCCAATTTGACTTTCTCAATCGTCGTCAACCTCCAATGATGTATTAAGAAAGTCGGTATGACCCATTTCCCGAAGAAAAGTTCGCCGTCAATGACGTCACATGATGCCAAAAAAATGAAATATTTAAATACGAAGTAAATTCACTGTATAATTAATATTAGGAATAGAGAGATCGGATTCGGGTCACAGAACGTCTAATTTTACCGCCTAGTTGTTTCTTAGTAAAAAAAAACAACTTTCTATTTTACCTTTCCCGCTAGAGGGCCAAACATTGCTTATGGGGTTTCCCATGTTAAAGTCGGCGCCGGAGCTGGTTCGCGATAAGGCACCGTATTGTTGATATATTGTGATGTGATATATTGGGAGAGGCGGGAGGTGGGGGGGGGGGCAAACTCGTGGGAAAGAAGGACAGGAACCCGGAATGAATCGCCCCCGCAGCCGCCCATAGCCTCAAGGACTCATGTCCCTGCTCCCCACTCCCATCCACCAGGCTCCTGCAGTCATTCCCTCCCACCTTCTTCACCCTCACTCGTCAGAATCATACACTGCAGCGTTGGTAGAGGGGGTGAGTTGGCTGGTGGCGGAATCCATGGCGCAGAAAACCCACAGTCAACCTGGTGGTTTCTTTCGATGCGACGCAGGCACGCACCGCGGTCGCCTTTATACTGTGGCCCATAGGTACAACCGTTGCGCTGAGGGCATTGCTCCGCTCAGCGAGGTGAAACGGCTCTGCGGAGGTCATTTCTTCGCTCTGCGCAGTACATTTCTTTGGTCCGCGTGTACATTTCTTCGCTTCGCGTGTACATTTCTTCGCTTCGCGCAGTACATTTCTCCGTTCCGCGCAGTATATCTTTCCGCTCCGCGCAGTATATATTTCCGCTCCACGCAGTATATTTCTCCGCTCCTTGCGGTGAAACGGCTCCGCGGAGGTCATTTCTCCGCTCCGCGCAGTACATTTCTTCGCTCCGCGCAGTCTAATTCTCCGCCCCGCGCGGTACATTTCGCCAGACATCCGCGGAGCCGTTTCACCTCGCGGAGCGAAGAAATACCCTCAGCGTCACCGTTGTACCTATATGGGCCACAGTACTATCACAGACAGGCGGCAAAGCGAAGGGCATAACCACACAACGTTATGTCTTTTGGGAAAACCCAAACAATACTCCCTCGGTCAGTTCCATGCCCCCTCCCCCCTCATGTCAATACTCCTGCGGTCAGCCTCATGGTATCTGGTATGTTGGAGTACATATGGATGACATGGTATTCCATTGGTGGACTGATTTAACAAATAATTGCGTGAAACTGCAATCTGCCGATCTGCAATCTGCCGATCTGCAATCTGTCAATCTGTGTCTTAAAGACGCCCTCCCTACCGGCTGAATTATCCCCGGACAACTGCCCCCCCCCCCCACCCCGGACAAATCCCCACAATTTCCTCACAGACCGTGCCCCCCCCCCCCCACACACACACACAATGCTTTCTACCGCCTCTCCCCTCCCCCTTTGACAATCACCCTGTCCCCTTCATGACAATACTCCCTCGATCAGCCCAATGCCTCATACCCCCCCCCCCCCGCCCCCCAAAGTTATGCTCCCTCAATCAGCCCCACGCCCCCCCTCCCTCATGGCAATACTCCCTCAGTCAGCCCTATGCCCCCTTCCCCCATGACAATACTCCTGACAATCAGCCCCATGCTTCATCCCGCCCCACACCCCCTAAGGCTATACTCCCTGGGTCAGCCCCATGCCCTCTTTCTCCATGACAATACTCCCTCGGTCAGCCCGACGCCTCCTCCCTCCTCATGACAAGGAGATAACTTTCTATATTCTACGGAGAGTTGCGTTGGTAGCGTTATGGTATCTTGCTGTTTAATCGTGTTTGCATACAGTGATGCCTTTGATGCTAGTTCGTGACTAAAAAACCTTATAGAATGCTCCCAAAGACGTGGTTTGTCATCATTGACAGACACCAACCATTCTTTATATAATAAATATGCTACCAATGTTACTACCAGATCTTCAGTTTTATTCTCGCGGCCCACATATATATCCTGGAGCTGTACTGGCCTAATCAAACGACTCAGAACAGACCACACCTTCCTCGCGTGACAACATTGAAATAGGAGGTGTGGTATGTCTTGGACTCCAGGGCACAAGTCGCAGTTGGCTGACTCGCGTTTGCCTCACTTCTTAAGATTGGCGTTACATGGTAGTACAATTATGCAGTATCTTGTAATTAAACTGAACCAATTTCAGGATTTGACATTTTGATATTTTTGTCCTATACGTTCTCGAAGAGTCAAAATCTACATTTAGAGATAACACATGTTTCAGTTTTGCTCAGAAACTGGTCTTTCTATTTTAAGGTCTAAAAGCCGGTTATAATAAGGGTTGCTTTTCTCTTCGATTTCATGGTATCGTTCCCTTACTCTATACAATTCTGGGTTCCAGGTACCATGCAATTAAATTACCGTAAGGCTTCAGGGCTTTACGCAGGATGACGCATTCCGCTATGAAGTTCCGCTTATCATCTAGGATATTGTAAATGTAGTCAGAGTCTAGTTTTCCATTGACAAAGCGCAGTTGCACAACAAAGAGTATATTGTTCTTGACAAATGTTGAAAAGTATAAATGCTCTAGACCTTTACGGTTTCCGTATTTAAAAAATCTATTTCCCCACAAGCAGTGGTCAAGTAAGTCCTCCTTTGATTCTGGGGGTTTTACTGACCGAGACTTTGAAAAGGCGTGAATGACACCCCTGTAATAAGCCGAACATTGGTCTAATACAGGGAACTGACTTAAAACTTGAACAGAAAGGTGTACTAGCGTGTTATCTGTTACAAAAGGATGCAGACGTTGTCTGGCTAAAAAGGCCCAGTTGGCATTGCTATGTGCACTTAATATTCTGAATACCCACACCGCTTTCAGCGACATAAAGAAACATTCCATATCGATCACACCCAAGCCACCTCTATCAATTGGCGCTACTAAAACATTTCGTCTAATCCTGTCGCTTCGTCCCCATAGGAAATTAAAAAAGATAGTATTTATACGTTTAACTATGTTAGGAGGTACATCGCAAATGCTTGACAATAGATTCAATTTTGAAACACACATTGTTTTAATGACAGTGACTTTGCCAAATAAAGTTAAATTCCGTGCTATCCATTTCATTATTTCTTTATCGATTGCTTTCAATTTGCTTTCCCAATTTAGCATTGTACATTTTTCATGATCTTGGCCTACAAAGATACCCAGACATTTTAGCGGTTCGTTTGTGAACCGTATACCGCTGATTACGGATTGACTGGTTACCTGTCCTACACAAATTCCGATCGTCTTATCGATGTTTAGACGTAAACCAGCAACGTCCCCGAACCTCTCTATACTTGACAGGGGGCGGGGAATCTCTTGCACATCTTGTATAAAGACAATGCAATCATCTGCATACTCACTGAGTATAACATTTGGGCTTTCATCTAAATATGTTAGGGTTACACCCCTCACTTCCTGTTTTAGTGACAAGGACATGATTTCAAGTGATAATATGAAAAGTAGGGCTGACAGGTACCCGTTATTCTTTATTTGCATAAGAGGTTTTTCATATATCGTACTTATCGCCTTGACAAAATTTGGACCAAAATTAAACTTTTCCAACGATTTTAACATAAAGTTCCATTCCAAAGAGTCAAACGCCTTTTTGAAATCTAAGGAGAGGACATAGCCCCTTTCACGTTTTTCTTCTAAGTTGTCGATGACGTCTTGCACCATTCTTATGCTATATCCTATAAAGCGTTTCTTTACAGAGCCTGTCTAGTCCTGGCTAATCAATTTACCTAACACTACATGTATTCGATGCGCTAAGGCAAAGGCTAGAATTTTGTAATCAGTATTTGACAAAGAGATGGGCCGATAGTTTGAAAGCTCGTCCCTTTCCCCTTTCTTGTATATAAGCGTGAGGACGTATCTTGGTATACGGTAATACTCCACCGGTCAACGCCTCATTGAATGTATTTACAAGCAACGTTTTTATGTGAGGCCAAAAGGATTGATAGAACTCAGAACTCCGTCCATCTAGGCCTGGGGACTTGTTTACTTTCAGGTGATTCACAGCATCAGAGAATTCACTTTCAGTGAGTGGTAATTCACAATCGTCTCTTTCGCTTTTCGTCAGGACCTCGGGAATTATTAACTTTCAAGATATTCATCTACCTTTGTGTCATTTACACTCGCAGACGTATACAATTGCGAATAATAATGCTGACTTTCACGTAGAATGTCTTTGTTAGAATATACAACAGCACCAGTTTTATCCCTTAGGTTGGTTATACAGTTGAAGGTTTGACGCGATTTCTCCAGATTACAAAAATATGTGGTCTTACGTTCACCTTGTTCGAGCCATTGGAAGCGTGATCGGATCTGTGCACCCCTGGACTTTTCGTAAAACAGTTTTCAAATTTCTGCTTCAACATTACTTTCTTATCTCTCAACTCCTTTGTCTGAGTCTTGCATAGCTGATCTTCCACAATACTCAATTCCTTTTCCATATTGCTTAGTTCCTCCCGTCTTATCCTGCTACGCTTTATACCGTATCCAATTGAATATTCACGCACACGTACTTTGAACATTTCCCATGTCGTACTGTAACTAATATTCCCATATTCTACCTTCGTTTTTTCTAGAATATTCAGAATATTTTGAACATAATCAGGTTCCTGCAGAAAAATACAGTTGAGTTTCCAGTATCCCTTATCACTCAGTCCCTAGATTTAGATTGGTTACTACACCTACACCTACTACACCGGTTGTCGGAGCAAGCTTGATCACACAGTCACCGAGTTGAGTTTTCATTTTACTGGCCACTAACACGTGATCTATGCGGCTCATAATGCCGTTATGCGATGGGTCTACATAGGTATACATACGCTGATTCGGGTTTTTAACTCGAAACGAGTCAATAACGTTCATGCTTTCCCTCCTCGTGACAATACTTCCTCGGTCAGCCCCATATCCCCCGCCCCCATGACAATACTCCCTCGGTCTGCCTCATGCCCCCCATCCCCACGACAATAAACCCTCTGGCAGCGCCATGCGACCGCCCTCCAAGACAATAATCCCTCAATCACCCCCATGCTTCATCCCGCCCCACCCCCCACGGCTATACACCCTCGGTCAGCCCCATGCCCCCTCCCTCCACATGACAATACTTCCTCGGTCAGCCCCATGCCCCCTCCCTCTAAATGACAATACTTCCTCGGTCAGCCCCATGCCCCCTCCCCACATGACAATACTCCCTCGATCAGCCGCATGCTTCATCCCGCCCCACCCCCCAAGAATATACTCGCTGGGTCAGCCCCATGCCCTCTTTCTCCATGACAATACTCCCTCGGTCAGCCCGACGCCTCCTCCCTCCTCATGACAATACTTCCTCGGTCAGCCCCATGCCCCCTCCCCCCATGACAATACTCCCTCGGTCTGCCCCATCCCTAAGACAATACACCCTCGGGGAGCCCCCCCCCCCTCGAGACAATACTCCTTCGGTCAGCCCCATTCCCACTCCCCCCCCCCCCTCCCCCCGAGACAACTCCCTCGGTCAGCCCATTCCTCCTCCTCAATCATGGCAATACTCCCTCGATCAGCCCCATTCCCCCTCCCTCCACATGAAAATACTTCCTCGGTCAGCCCATGCCCCCTCCCCCCATGACAATACTCCCTCGGTCTGCCCCATCCCCAAGACAATACTCGGGCATACTCCTTCGGTCAGCCCCATCCCCCCCCCCCCGAGACAACTCCCTCGGTCAGCCCATGCCTCCTCCTCAATCATGGCAATACTCCGTCGAGTAGCCCCATGCCCCCTCCCTCCACATGACAATACTCCCTCGGTCAGCCCCATGCCCCCTCCCTCCACATGAAAATACTTCCTCGGTCAGCCCCATGTCCCCTGCTCCCCATGACAATACTCCCTCGATCAGCCCCATGCCCCCTTTTCCCCGAGACAATACTCCCTCGGTCAGCCCAATGCCCCCTTCCCCCATGACAATACTCCCTCGGTCAGCCCCATGCCCATGCCCCCCCAGACAATACTCGCTCGGTCAACACCATGCCCCCGCCTCCCTAACACAATGCTTCCTCGGTCAGCCTGGGATAGGAGCTTGGGCTAACGGTTTAAGCTAGCGGCCTGGCTTAGCTGCCTGGGCCAGGGGCCTGGGCTAGCGGCCTGAGGTAGCGGCCTTGGCAAGGCCTAGATTGATGCCCTGGCTAGCCGCCTGGGTTGGCGCCCTGGCTAGCGGCCTGGGTTAGCATACTGGGCTGAACCTGGGCTAGCATACTGGGGTAAACCTGCGCTAGCGGCCTAGGCTAGCAACCTAGGGTAGCTTACGGGGGTAGCGCCCAGAGCCAGTAGCCTGGACTAGCGGCCAGGGCTAGGCCTGGTTTAGGGGCCTCGGCTGGTGCCCTGGGCCAGCGGCATGGGCTAGTAGTAGGCCCCTGAACGAAAAAAAAGAACAAATTTCTCGTGGACCTAGGAGCAACGCCTCCGCCATTTTCCAATATGACGAACCAGGCCAGCAAAATACTGAATATCTTGAAAACTACAGGGATAGAAGTATTATTTTGATACCTGTACATATTTTTTCGGGGTCACTGAATTCGAAAGAAAATAATTATTGAATATCCTGTTGCAACGTGTTTTTTTTTTTCAAAATGGCGGACAAGACCACGAAAATACTCAATATTTTGAAAATGAACACTGAAGATTTTTATGTTTATGTATACTTTTTGGGGAATAAAGAAGTGCTATTGTGTAAGTTGGGGCAACGCATCTGCCATTTTTCCAAGATGGCAGATACGGTCTGTAACAGTACACAACATCTCCAAAACGAAGTGGGATCACTCTATTTAACTCTATGTATTGGTTTTCGTGGTCAAAGAATTCAACAACTTGTCTTCAAGAGCAATTAAGGCGTCTTTAGTTTGCCATAATGACGGCTATTTCAACAATAATACACAATATCTGGAAATCTAAAAGGTGCAGGGGCGTCATTGTGAGGATAACCATATGTACCGTCGTCACAGATCTACAAACAATAGGTTACAGATTTCGAGATCTAGGTTTATTTCGCTCGTATCTCGTAGCTTTGCTCGCAAAAATGCGTGTCAAGTTCGCAACGGAAACCTGAAAGACTTACCCTCTCATTGAGAATCATCCGCTCCCGCCATCACTACGAGTAAATTTAATGGGGTAACTACAAGTAGAACGCCATCCCAGCCAATTGGAGAAACTCTCTGGTGACAAGGCCGAACCTTCTGAGTGAGAATGTTTAGGCTGTAGATACAGGGTTTAGGCTACAGAGAAAGAAGTCATCCATAATGGTTCATGTGGCATACTTCGAACCTGCAAAGCTAAGGATAAATTGCCGCCATAGACGTCAGGTGTCAAATCTGATTTGATACTCTAGCTCAATTTGATTAGCCATGGTGGAATTTCGAACATGTGTGCCAAAGAATTCATGCTTTTACCACAACATGCACGATTCTTTTGCATATGCGCGGGACTATCATCTATTATACGGTAGGATGGCTTCCGGTCTTCAGAGACACCTTATGGCGCGGGTGATAAGTGTGCGTCAACATCATAGGTAACATTCTCCTACGAAAGATTGGGCCAGCTTGATGTTCAGCTAATTTGGCAATAGCTAACATCACCCATAAGTTGATGAGTTCACCCCTGAGTTCATAAGTAGGTATATTTAGCAAAATAGAAGCTATCACGAATATTGTCGTGACCGTCAAACGACGTCACGAAGACATAATAAATAAAAGATACGAAAGTACCGTTAATAATGCTTCAAGAGAAGCGCTCTTGACTTCAAACTGGATGTTCATTTAAGCTCCGCCTACAGTGCCCACACTGCCTGTTGAAGGCAGTATTTAGCCCAAATTGCGCTTAAAAGGCCTCTCAGCCGAAATTGGCCCTGACGACTCGTCACGTCGCCATTATTACAGCTTCCAAAAGTACTTTTTCGTCCTCAACCTATGGTCGAATATCTCTTGTTTGTTTGTCCCCAAAACTGAAGTCTCGCGGCCCGATCGCGAGAACTGTATAGCCCTATTGCCAACTGTCTTACGACAGTAACGTCCTGTTTTCCCAATGATTCCCCAATGATTTTCAAAGCGGTGTCGGTGGGGTTTCACAAGAAGCCAAACATACACTTATACCAGTACGCTTGAAAAAGGCAACTAACGCTTCATGTGTCACTTTAACTTGAAACTTGAATATATGTTTTGCACATGAAGGCTAAAAGCCGGCCAAAAGAGCTCTCGGGCACTGAATTGAGGTTGGATAAATCATGCTCTTGATGAAAGTGTGAGGGTGCGAACCCGCGACCTGTAGGTCTGTATGCCCTTTCCCAGCGTGGATGGATGCAGCAATGTAAACTGTTCGTGACCCCGCCCCGCCCCCCCCCCCCCCACATCCCATCGCTCTCCTTGTGCATGACGTAAAAATAAAGGCACAACATCATCCACTCGTAAATTTTATTAAAATTACCTACCTAATGAGCAACAAGATACATATTCATGACATGGGCGTTTCCAGGGGGGAGGTGGGGGGGGGGGGCGCAGGGCAAGCGTGCCCCCTCTTTCAGACCTTGAGGTATATCTGCGCCCCGCCTTTTTAAATTCTCTGCCTCCTTATTACGAATGCATCGACCATCTGTGGCGTTATAAAGGTGATTACTACCAGACTGTACAGTATATACAACTATAAATAGTTCCCATTCTACTCGAGGGAAAAATAAACTTATCTATGACCATCTTTTTACGATGATAGCAGTGACAGGTGATTAAAGGACTCGACCACACATGAGCACACTGTAAACACAAACACTGTTCAGTTACCACACGATATCATTGCGAACTAAACGACATTTACAGAATCAATGTGCGGAGTTCCGAACACATTTGGAGCACAAGAATATCATGTGTGCGTCCCGGTGCTCCCGAAGTATTTAACAGCAGAATTCTGCAGGATAAGAGGTGCCACCGTGGGCCAGGTCTCTGTGACAAAGCCATGTATCACAGCGACATTCCAAACCTTGAGCAGGATTCACGCAGAACCGGGCGACATATCCACTCGAAGACACGCGAGAACGGAGGGAGCATTTCTTTGGTAGCCCGATATATCCCTGCGGTAATCCGAATACACACACATTACGCATCGGTGTACCCCCCCGCCCCCGACACTTCTTTCGCACGGGTTGGGTGCACGCGACTTTAATCGGCATGCCGATTGTATCCCGTTCAAAACAGCACGGGACAGTCTGGAGAAGATGGCGGCTGATTTAAAGGTGATAGAGTAGGCTGGTTTCAGTGTGTGCACTAGGCGAGTGCGTTTCATTGGAATATCCATATTCATATCGGCACACCCGGAAGTGCCCGGTCACGTGTATAATAGTTATTGGTTTCGGAGTGAGTTTCCAATAAATACTTCTACATGTGTATTCTGTTTCACAATTCAGATTTATCGAGCTTATTCTTTCTCCACCTTGGAGGGTTATCTTCCAACTGCGGGGTATAGCTGACCTCAGGCCATAGTATTCTAAAAAGTGGAAATGTACTCCATATCTCAACCTTAACTGGTCATCTGAGAGCAGCAAATTATCACCGCCAATGATGTCATGTATAGTCTTGACGCGTTTGCTGTACCAATGCTCATAAAACACTGTATTGCCATTTATTTTAATAAACGGATTAGACCATAGCGACTCGGATAAAATTTCGCTTTTTGTAACAGGGGCCTTCTTTGACTTTAACTCAGCCCAGAAGAGAACAAGTTCTTTATAAAACGTTGGTAAATCATTTTAAAACGAGGCAGGAACCGCGCATCTGGTGTTAAATAAATCATTCATTAGTATATATGGAAAGAAAGTCTGTGCGCAGTCCTTCTATGCTTTCTTTTCATCATTGCAAATTCTCTTAATAAAACTTAATCTGAGTGATTTAACTTGGTTAATATAGATAGGAGCTTTCAAGCCTCCTTCATTTATTGGCTGAGCCATAACTTGTAATTTAACTTTAGGTGTTGAGTTTTTCCACAGGAACGAATTTATTACACTCTGAATTTCATTTATTGTTTGGGTTGGTAGATACATGTTCGTTGCTATATATGTTAGCTTCGACAGTGCCAGGGATTTCAAGACTAAGATTCGACCTATTAGAGTTAATTCACGCATTTTCCAGAGGTTAAGACACTTTTT
Organism: Arenicola marina; assembly: GCA_964019135.1. Lineage (NCBI taxonomy): Eukaryota > Metazoa > Annelida > Polychaeta > Arenicolidae > Arenicola > Arenicola marina. The sequence continues at coordinate 22,901,325 of OZ025258.1, read as the reverse complement.
GAGAGACTCAAGCTTTGAGCCTAAATTTAAAGTTGCCATCTCATATTCGTCCAAAGCGAAAACTATTCCTAATGTAGAGAAACACTTACACCATTTGACTTTTAAAGTTCCGGGACAGTTGCTTGCATTAGATCCAATCCAGATGGCTTCTGTTTTCTCTAAATTGCACTTTAAACCTGATATTTTGGAGAAATCATTGATTTTTTTCAAAAGATTTTCTGCGGATTTTTTATCAGCCAGGAACGATGAGGTGTCGTCCGCTAACTGTGATAGTTTTACTAGTCTTTCGTCTACTTTAATATCTTTAATGCTGTCATCTGGTCGGACCGCAAGAGCCAGGAGTTCTACTGTTAAGACAAACAAGAAAGGCGCTAACGGGAACCATTCAGTCGTGTAACCATTATTCATCACGCAACTTAGGCTTCCCCCATAAAGGGTTTTCACAGCGTTCCTAAATCTATGGCCAAAATTAAAAGATGCAAGAGTCTCGTCAATATATGCCCATTCAACAGAGTCAAAGGCTTTTTCAAAATCTATTAGGAGAATTAATCCTGGTATGTTCCTTGCGCTTGAGATTCTTAGAACATCTGAGATGAGTCTAATGTTCTCCCCAATGTATCTTTCTTTTATATAGCCAGTTTGGTCCGAGTGGATTAATTTAGTTAGTAGAGGTTGAATTCTCTTAGCTAGGGCCTTTGTAGCAATTTTGTAATCGACATTTAACAGTGATATAGGCCTCCAATTTTTCAAACGTGCCCTATCTTTGTCTTTTTTAGGAATTAATGATATGAGGCCTCTTGTTTGATCCATAGACAAATGTCCATGATCTAGAGCATAATTCAAGCTCTCTGTCACTAACTCTGATAACTGTTTCCAAAAGAATTTATAATATTCGACTGTCAACCCATCAGTGCCTTGAGTTTTACTATTTTTAGAGTCTTTTATAGCTCTACCCAGTTCCTCCACTGAAAAATTTAATTCGCATAGCTCCTGCTCTGCTTCGCTTAACTGTGGAATATCAGGATTAGTTAAAAACGTTTCACTTAGAGCTTGATATCTCGTGTTTGGTAAAGGTTCCCTTTTGGAGGAGTAGAGATTTTTATAAAACATAAATTCTTCCTTTAGTATTTCAGCCGGAACTGCAGTTGTATTGGTGTCATTAAGCTTCAGTTTTAGTATACATTTGTTTTTATAATTCCTCTTTCCCAGTCCAAGGAAATACTTTGTCGACTGTTCACCCTGCTCAGCCCAAGTGGCTCTGGAACGTATTATAGCTCCTTTGGTTTTAACATTTGATATCTCTTCTAATTCAGTTTTCAGTGAGGTCAAAAGGTCATTATCTTTGATACATTTATCTGACATATGTTCCAAAGCATATAGGCGTTCTAAAAGTTCCCTTTCCCTGTCTCTAGCTTGATTTGCTTTAAATTTAGAAAATGATATAGTAAACTCCCTTATTTCGCATTTGATAACATCCCATTTTAAACCTTTGTTTTCCATATATGCGTATTTAACTTTAGCTGTGTTGAGAAGTTCATTTATATTAGTTATATATTCGTAATCGCCTAGTAAACTGGCATTAAACTTCCAGAAACCTGGACCTCTTGGCTGAAAAAGACGTCCTTGAAGATGTAAATAAATGGCTTTGTGATCAGATTTAAATGAAACATCAATACGTGCAGATTTAACCTGGGGTCTTAAAAAATCAGGCACTAGATAGAAATCTAGTCTACTTTTACTTCTTCCATCTGCCGACTCCCATGTATATTGTTTCACACCTGGGTTATTTGTCCTCCAGATCTCACACAATTCTTTATCATCTATAAATTCCTTCAGTTTTGTTCGGTATTTGGAGCCTTTCTCAACACTGCCTCTTTTGTCTAATTTAGGATCAAGAGTAATATTGAAATCGCCTCCTATTATAATATTATCTCCTGCGACATTTCTTGTCTGCTCGGTCACAAATCAAGTCAAGACGGTCACGTGTTGCGGGTACCGGCGGGATACCGATCCTGGCCCACAGAAATGCGCCTATTCAGTCAAGAAGGAAAGTTTTGAGCAAGTCCTAGTCAGGTAATGTAATAAAGTTCTCGTGGGTCTGGTTCGGTCTGCAGCTCCGTTCCGCTAGGTATGTTCTCACATGTGGCATCTCCGAAATCCTGCCTTCGCCTGAAGACAATTTTGGAGACTTGTGCTGAGATAAACCCATCTCGCACTCGAAGCAATGCCATATGCATATCTTCCCAAACCGCCACTCACCGTTCGCTCGTGCCCATACGTTATCTCGTCTTTCGCCACAACCTATTGTGAAGCTCTTGTCAATGGGCGCATTTCTTTGTTCACCCGGGTATATCCCCGCGGTGGACCGAATACGAACATTACGCATCTGAATACCGCCCGACACTTCTTTCACTCGGGTCGAGTGCGCGCGCATCCATTCGGTATGCCGCGTTCATAACAGCACGGGACATTCGGGAGAAGACGGCTGGCTGATGGAAATGTGACAGTCTAGGCTGGTTCCATTTCCCCTAAATGAACAGAACATGACCGGTGTGGACATATCGTTGACATTCGGCGTAGCACTACCGGCAGGTCCGGAAGAGGTTGAGTATAACGGGCGGCCTGACGGTCCTGGCCCAGAGACTCCAAATGCGCCCAGTCCTTGAAGGCACCCTGCTACTCGCACCGACTGATCACGTGCATGTATGACGTCATAATGGGCCGTGCGCGCGCCCTGGCGTGTGACGTTAAGACGTCGAGCGCATACTTCCCGCCTCCTGTCCCTCCGTCGAAAGCCACGTCGACGGTGTATCGGGTTTGGATTGAGCGCCCATGGTGCGCGCGCATGCGTCACGTGGTCCATCAGCCGTACGGCCCTCAATGCTAGTTTCAGCTCCACGTTCCCTATTTTCCAACAATGTTGTGCTTTCGTCCGGTTTGTTGTCCTTAACAACCGTCGTGTGTAAAGCCGTTTCATCTGTAGGTATATAACACGCGGTTACATTGTCGCCGTCGCGTTGCTCTTTCGAGGGAACAGTCGCAAGCTCTATGTCATCCTGGCCTGATGCGTGTACACCTTCAATGGCAAAAAATACTCTTCATAGCATCATAGCGTCAAGCATTTTGCCAAGGAATTTTGGCTTAACGTTGGCTGATAAAGAAACGTTTAAAATTTTGCTAGAAATTGCAAAACTCCACATAAATAACCCGATAAACGTCCCCGTTATCCCATGCCTTCATTGATGTGTCATCAGTACAAAAATAGTCTGTACAGAGAGCGGCTCTAGATTGAGTAGAACATTTCATGAATCGACAACCACTCTCCCGTAAAAGTCGTTATATTGCACAATATTACACAGGGGAAAACGCACTAATCCGAAACGATAAAAAGAAGCCCTTTCAGCTAGACCCTACCCCCACCTCTCGCCCAACCCCCACCCGTCCTGACGTCCCGCTCCTTCCTTACATTTGCGACGAAGCCTTCTTTTGATGAATTTCCTGGACAGCCAGATCAACAACAATAGTAAAGCCACACCACCAAGGCAGAGCCCCAATATCCACATATTGTTTACATGAGGCAATGGCGTCTCACCAGATGGCGCCACGCTGCTGGCGGTCCAATCTACAATGTAACAAGTCCTTAACTATAATGTATTATGTGGAACAATGACCGTTAAAAAGTGGTCATAGAACAAACAGATTCTATGTTATCAAACGCATACAATTATTCAATATCAACGCAGCGGACAAGTGTTTAGATTATTCAGACAACTTCTTCCGCCAAGTCGGATATCTAAAGTAATGTTTGCTGGCCTGAATAAGGATGGAATAATTTATTATTGTAAAAAAAATCAAAAAAAATCACTACTATGCCACAAATAAGCCGATTACGCACAATTCTTACGCACGATTATACACAAGTTTTTTTAACCTTGTAACAGCCAATTGGAATTATCTGTAACAGTAAATTTAATACTGGATTATTTTGTTTCTTTGTTTTTTTCTTATCGTTCCGTATTTACCTGGGCAGATCTTTTTGCATAGTTCCTTGTTAAACCGGTAGGTGTCGCATGGCCCGTCATCGCACTTCAAGCACTCCGGGAAGCCTTGCTTGTCGCAGAACTCATCAGGGCCACACGGTGGGCACTCTGTCCGCCAGGGTTGTGGTCCCATGGTCGCCGGGTCGTACGTCGGCCGCCTCGTCACAGTACGCCTCTCGACCGGTAGATCTAAGACCGTAGAATTTCACTGAAAAAGATAAAGAAATATATCAGAATACTGATCACTTTGTTCTTATTAATTGCACCCGCCGAAGGCACGAAACCATTGGACCACCATAGATTTGTAATTCTTGGTATGAACTTATAACATCAGCATTCCGCTGACAGCCTCCGTGTCGGAGCAGTAGTTAGAGCACTCGCCTTCAATTAGATAGATCCCTGGTTTGAAACTCGGTCTGAGCGACCTAATCTGGAGCCTATTTCATGCAAATCAGTCATTGACCCCCAGGCTCCTAATTTAGTTCTCGTGTGCCCCGAATGGACCTAAAACAACATCATTTTCGTTAAGACACCGTTTGTTTTTAAGCCGTTATAACTTTTTTAACGCGTATGAATGTAGGCCTAAAGTATGTATGCATATGATCGCAGAAATGGCTCCCTCGTCGCCGTAACGGTGAATCGCACGGATTAGCAAAGCTCCCCCTGCCGAGAGATCGGTAAGATCATAACGCCAATGGCCATCTTTTGCATAGATGATAAATAATCGACAACTTGCCTGGAACGAACGAGTCTAGTATCTCCGGTCAGTATTACGGTGTTTTAGGCTAGTCTTCGTCTATTACCAGAACACACTTTACAGAGCAGAATCCAGGCACTGCTTCCTTCCCGTTACAACCTAACGAATGCGTGCGTACAATGCCGGTGTGGCATGCGGAAGTGTCCCCCCATGCGTAGCTGTCCCCCTCATGTACAATACATGATATTGAGACCCTCTCCGCTCCATGTGTTCGTACGGTGCCATTATGATAGATACAGGGGGACATCTCCGCATGGGGGACAATCCCGCATACCACACCGGCCAGCGTACCCCACTGGAACATACATGGACGTCACGCCGACATCCAATGACGTCACGCCGACATCCAATGACGTCACGCCGACACGCTACGAGGCCATGCTGACTGGAAAATACTTGGAAATAACGCTACCGGGAAATCCCAAGAGATGTGAGATCTAAAATAGGTGCGGCGACTGCAACTGCCTCAAGCCTTGCCCCCCCCGCGGCCACACACACACATACTTGGTCTCCCGTCACCTTGCTTACCACCAACCTCGGCAAGGGCTTGACGCCCCTCCCTCCCCCAGCCTATCGCTATAGAAACCGGCCATCACTGCAGACTAACACTTGGTCAATAGCTGATCAATACTTAGCAGGCTTTGTAGACTCGCGAGACCCAATATAATTAGAACGTTTATGTGGAATAAGAAAAAGGCTAAAATAATCCGGCATGCTAACCTGTAACAGATCGGCGACAAAACGGCACCGTAATAGGGCTGTACAGTCACTTCGGGATCTTATCGAGACCCCACGAGACAGGGATACCTATGCTCTACGTCCGTGCCTAGCATCAACGCCCTGTACGTGTTGCCTACCTTCCGGTTGTTTGCCTTCACTCGCCTCACACACAAAATCGGCTAAAGCTGTCCTTGGAAGCACAAATAACCACTGAAGTTATGTGCATATCCGAATAATAACCATCCGAGTAGATTAATGTAATGTATGAGCAGGTAGGCAGTTGATAAACCAGAATGCGGTTATCTCATGAGTGACTGTCAGTGTCAGGCGATCTAACGTGCTGCGCGGGGTTTTCCATGTCGTATGACGTAATAATCATCATGACGCGCGTGTCTGCGCGCGGTATCTATGGTTACGTGACAACGCTCCTTAAATGGACTGAGCAGGTATAGCCCCAGTTCTGTGGCTGTAGGACGGGCAAAAATCTGACAGGGCCCGTCTACAGCCACAGCACAGAGCCAAGCAAGCCTGTGACCGCGGAACGCCTTGGGTTGCCGTCTAACCGCATCTCTGTGAAACAAACTAAGCAACACTCACCGCCAAATCCAGTATTTTTTAACTCCATAGATGTTATGTTACTGGGTAGCACCGTTGATATCGTTCAACAGACTCGATGTTCCATGACATGTCCAACTTTTCCCACACAACAAATTTCGAATCGCCCGCTCACTCGCCGCTTGTCTTGGCGGAAGTTGTTAACTGCTCGCGTCGCGCGCAGAGCCAGAGCGAATATTTATCAACAATCACACGTGGACCGGCAACTCAGCCACCTTCCGCATGTGGAGTGCATTTGACATTTCAACAGTGCGCAATTATTACTCCCTTTAGTGGCGGATCCAAGGGGGTGGGGGGGGGGGGGGACGAGCCAACTACTGTTAAATTAGTTGTTTTAAGTAAAATATTCGCACACGGGGTCTGGCGCGCCCCCCCCCCCCCCACCCCCACCACACTTTCACAAATTTCTGGAGCCGCCACTGTTGCACTTTCATGTTTATATTGTGGCAGTTCACATGCACGGATCCCCCCCCCCCCCCAACCTCTCTCTCAAAATGAAAACTGGAGGCAGATCGACGCAGCTCAACAACTGACAGGGGGCTCTCAAAATGTGTAACGGAGGGGGAGGGGGACAATCTGCGTTTTTCATTGAGGGGGGGGGGGGGCAAGGGGTTGTGATTTTGTGCTGGCTTGTCACTTATTTTTACGTACATTGTATTTACGTTTACGAGGCAGTCTAAACTTATAAAGTCAAAGTCATAAATGCCGTAGACACACGTTTCGGCCTATATTTTCCGCGATTGTGCTGCGATCGCTCTACAAATCACTGACATGAGAAAGCAACACTAGACCATTTTAATGATACCAAACTTACGTTTGTACTGCGATGTTATCCTTTTTTATGACACAAACAATATTTCTCCATGCTGACACTCCATTGGCAGCAGACACACTTTCGCAAATAGACTAAATCCCAGACAATGAAAGGCTCTTTAGTTGCCATGGCATCCTCGTGGCTTGTATAAATATGGAGCATGTATTGTTCAAAGCACGTTCGGCGCCATGGCAACCATCATTTTATGACGCGTGTTTTAGTATTTTGGCGACAGAGCGTTTTCTACCAATGGCGTGTCAGCATGGAGAAATATTCTTTGTGTCATAAAAAAGGATAACATCGCATTACAAACGTAAGTTTGGTATCATTAAAATGGTCTAGTGTTGCTTTCTCACGTCAGGAATTTCGAGAGTGATTGAGGCAAATTCGCGGAAAATATGGGCCGAAACGTGTGTCTACGGCATTTATGACTTTGACTTTATATAGTCTTTAGTCAAAACGGAAACTATCCGAACATCGAAATTTGCGAATTATTAGTTTACTCTACGAGTTGAGGACGAAATCTATGCATATTCCTTACCTATGAACTGGGGCCTGTCTGAGCAATTGTTTATGCGATCTGCAGTTCGCTTCCTATCCTCGCAACACATGACCTGCCATGCTATTTAATAGAGCAGACGATGTTGTTTTTATTGTTCTCCTGTCAGTCGCGCAAACGTAAAGGTCATCCAACTGCTGCCTGATTGGTTCAAAATCTAGGTCAGGTTGGCAAAGTCCATCGCGTCATTTGACGAGGGTACCGAGGTTGAATGCAATGATCAGGGGGTAATGATTGCTCTGCTGTACCCACTTTTGCAGGAGGTGCAATGGATCTAAGTTTAGCCTCAATTGATACTAAACTGATTTCAAGTTCCCTCTGGGTCACTTTAACTATGCGTCAATGCTTCAAAACAGAGTCAATGATAAAACACTACAAAGGAATTCAAACCTATGATCCCTTACAAAGATGTAATTGGTATCGCCCAGTGACGTCACAGTAAACAGTGAATGGCGCCATCACGCCGATCGGCCGCTTCGAAGTGCAGCAAAGCAATATTTGTTTATAGTTTATTTGCAAGTGTCTCAGGAAACGTGAGTTGATATACACTTATTAGGCCACGATTTGAAGTTCACACAGAAAGTATTTTTTTCTTCGAATCAGTGAATATTTTCTTGTAAACGGGAAATTTCGATGTTCGGAGAGATTCCGTTTCGACTATAGACCGTTTGTCGATCTTCCTTTACACACATTTCTTTAATGGAACCTCCGGTCCACGTGTCATTGTTGATACACTGGCCACAGACAAATCTAGATACGCGCCGAAGATGGGGTGGTGATTTTTAGTAGGGTAAATCGCCCTTTTACGTTTTTGCAGGTCTGAAGGTTTACGGTTTGAACCTCAGGTGACAAATCGAAATCACACGCCATGGGGGAAGGGCGGGGTGGGGGGGGGGGGGGGGCAAGGCGGCGTCGTGTTCCCAGATCACGAAAAATTAATTTCTTTACTCCCAGGCCACGATAAAAAAAACCTCCCCGCGTACAATCAAAGGGCGTAAAAAGGAAGCCAAAATTTACGATTTCCCGATTCACGGTTATTTTATATGAAAAGTCTCAATTCACGAATTCATGAAATCCTTGATCACGCCGTCAGCCAATGCTTCCCGCCCCCCCCCCCCCCCCCCCCACCATGACTGCAGGCCCACGTGTGATTGTTGACTATATTCGCTGTGGCTCTGCGCGCGACTCGAGCAGTTCACAACTTCCGCCAAGACGAGCGGCGAGTGAGCGGGCGATTCGAAATTTGTTGTGTGGAAGAGATGGACATGTCATGGAACATCGGGTCTGTTGAAAGATACCAACGATGCTATCCAGTAACATAACATCTATGGAGTTAAAAAATACTGGATTTGGCGGTGAGTGTTGCTTAGTTTGTTTCACAGAGATGAGGTGGGACGGCAACCCAAGGCGTTCCGCGGTCACAGACTTGCTTGGCACTGGCTGTAGACGGGCCCTGTCAGATTTTTGCCCGTCTTACAGCCACAGAACTGGGGCTAGTAAGGACAATGGTGCTCCGTTTGTCGTAGTAGAACTGTAAATATCGATGATTGGCTCAAAATACAACGCTTCCACCAGTCTCATCGAACAGACCACATGCATTATGGAAAGATAAATGTCTTATCTTTAATTATATTATGATTTTATAGTTAGCTATGCCTGGACCAAAGCAAACAAAAAATAGTTTCACACCCACTCGATTCTTCACGCACAAACCGCGCAGCCGGCCGGTTCCCAACACTAAAACGTTGACTCCAATGAGTGCGAGTCACGCAGTTGCAGCAAGGCACCAGCGTGATGCGCACTCGTTCTAAGAGCACGTGTTTTTTTTGTTGGTCCCAAAAGACCTAAACCGGAAATACAACCCGCGAGAACTGTACAGCCCTATGTCTGCGCAGCACGCATCGCACTTCAGCTTTTATAACAGGGAAGGCTAATAAACGCTCTATTATTCCCCGGGGCGGATCTAAGAATTCGTAAGACCGGGGGGGGGGGTGCTCTCTGAAAACTTGCGACCGGGTAGGGGGGTGGTGCACGGAGAACCCACTTTAACAGTGTATGTTCAAGTTCCCAGGGGGGGGGGGCGTCCCTCCTAACCGCCCCCCCCCCTAGATGCGCCCCAGATTCCGTATAGACCCCCCTCTCCCCGTCCAATATCCCTGCAGCCAAAACAATCGGTCCAGTGTCCAGGGGACGCGATTCATGTTACACACTGATACGTTTTGTTTGCTCAAAAGCCTCATAGAAAAATGGCCAGTTCGTTGATGTTTCCGCGAAAGCCCCGACACTGACTAATTGTAGAGCTTTCGCTGAAGTGGAAATAAATGTCCCCACTAGGCCACGAGGACGGCAGCGGACGTATTTACAGTCGCGTGGACCCTTGAGTGACTCATAAAGCATAGAATAAGATAGCTACACTTAGCACTGTGCGGCAGAAATCTGTCATTTTACACCTGATCTCTCCAAGTGTCTGATTAACCGACGGATCTAGAGAAGAGTATATGTCACCCGCTAATTTACTGTGCCAGTGGTAACCTGCAACAGATTGTCGCCAAAAGGGCACCGTAAATCAGTGCAGCATGCGTCGTGCCCCCCCCCCCCTCCCCCATGATTTGCTTTACCTGTGGTATGAATTAAGAACTTAATTACCGGGAATAGAGCTGTGAAGTTTAAGTAATCAGTAATCTAATTATATGGCTACTCCGGTACCAGATAACATCAGTACGCCAGGGGTCGTAAAAGAGGCTTGACGTTGGTGACGCGTGTGGACAGAGCGACGCCAGCGCCACCGCGCGGGGGCGAGCGTTAGGAATTACGCCTGTTTTCCCCAAGAAATAGGACTGTAAAGTGTCGTTCGCCAACACTTCCGGTTTACTTATTTTGGGGACAAACAAACGAAGTACTGGTATCCTGACTATCGGTGACGTAGTCGTGACGTATATGTTACGCAAAGACAGAGACAGGGAACCAGACTACCTGCGCAAGAGCCAGGCACCAGACTACCTGCGCAAGAGCCAGGCACCAGACTACCTGCGCAAGAGCCATGCAGACGCCGATGGGTGGGTCCATGCGGAATGCCTAGCGACATGATTAAGAATATATAAGAAATATAAGCTTGTACAAAACGGATAGACGACTTATTTTTCATTGATTGCGCTATCACAAATGTCTATCGGAAGTCGGATGACACCCGGTTTCGGGGCGCCTAATTCGTGCAGGGCTAATCAGTTAACACCAATTAGTTTGTTACATCGAGTTTACATCTAAGGGCAGTTTAGTTCAGCAAAGGACTTCTCATCCTCTTCTACCATACTTCTACCTCAACTAATTGGTGTCACATAGATAACATTTTATTTCGTGGAAAATAGCAGCCCAATCTTGATGAATTTAAAAAAAAGGTTCAGGCGATACATGTCCCATTTACGATTAGATTGTCGCATTATCGTCTTTTCGCGAAAAGACTTCATACCGCAAACATGTATACGATACTGCACGCCATCTAGTGAGGCAACGGGCAAGTGTCTATCCAACATGGTGGCAGCCATACCGATCGCTGAACGGCGTCTGTGTTGAAATATTTGTTAAATATGCATATTAACACAATTAAACAACACATTTTTTCATTCCTGCCCGCAGTAAAGACATTACAACCCGAATCAGCGGGTTCAACAGCTTCAAATCGGGTTAATTGGCATTTGTTCATGTAGACATGGATAATTATGTAGATATTGCTGTAAATTCCAGCAAAATAACAACTGAGTGGAATGTTTTCATAGCAAAGTTTTCGCATTTTAAATCAGAAAGTTTTCGCATTTTAAATCAGTTGACAATCTTTGACAGGCTAACATCTGATAAATTAATATTATAATTATCATTATTATAATATAGTTATTAATTTCTATCTCTGTCGCTTAACAGTTATACATAGATCTAAGCTTATAACAATGTACCGATCGAAGGACACAAGAATAATCCACAGGACAAGTATGAAAGTACAATAGATCTATGACTGTATTTATTAATAATAAGATTTAATATACATTGATTCTTTGTTAGCTTTACTGACTTTTACATTTAATTTGCCTGCCTCTGCCTCTGGTTTCCAACTTTACGCCGCTTCCCTAGCAACTCCAAATTATCATCAATTATCGCTCATAATTAATTTCATATATTATGGGATTAACGCCATAAAGGTTTCTCCAGAGTAAAAAAAAGGGGGCTTCCAACTCCATCCGCTTGGCGGCGCTGCAGTCGCGCGATAACCATTGAGCCGGCTGAGTGTGACGTCTTATCATAGTAAGGTCTTTGCTTGCATGAGAATGAGCGGCGGTACCAGCTTAGCGGGAAATCAGAAATGGTTTTTCCCACCAGCCTAAAATAGATCATGTATGGGACGGCATTTACGTATCACATTGATTATGTTGTCTGCTTTTCTTATATATGGGTAGCTGTATATATATATGTGTATGTGTATTATTGTAGACGGTGTATGACATTATTTTGAAAAATAATGTTTCGTTCCAAAAGATGTTCTTACAAATCAACTCTTACCACTATACCAAGGAGCGTCTATCCCCCACCCTCCCCTCCCCACCGCGCCGCTCAGCGGGAAAGCCATGCTCTGTGGGAAAACCATGGGAAAGCCAAACAGCAAATCTTGGTGGGCGGCGGTAGGGTGGGGGTGGGGTGGACGGGAAGGGGTGGGGGGGGGGCGTGGGGTCCTGATTAGCGCAAATCGTCTATTGTACTCGTGTTCTCTTTCCTTACAGTCGTATATGACCTATATGACCTGAAGTGCCATAGAACAGCCCACCCCCTGGAGTCCCATAGAACAGTCCCCCCCCCTCCCTGGAGTCCCATAGAACAGTCCCCCTTCCCTGGAGTCCCATAGAACAGCCCCCCCCACTGGAGTCCCATAGAACAGTCCCCCCCTCCCTGGAGTCCCATAGAACAGCACCCCCTGAAGTTCCATAGTACAGCCTCCCCCCCTGGACTCACATAGAACACCCCCCCCCCCCCCTGGAGTCCCACAGAACAGCTCCCCTCCCTGGAGACCCATAGAACAGCCCTCCCCTGCAGTCTCCTAGGACAGCCCCCCTGGAGTCCCATTGAACAGCCCCCTCCTGGAGTCCCATAGAACAGCCCCCACCCCCTGGAGTCCCATAGAACAGCCCCCCCCCTGTAGTCTCTTAAGACAGCCCCCGTGGAGTCCCATAGACTAGTCCCTCCCCCTGAAACCCCATAGGACAGCCCCTTCTAGAGTTCTGTAGGACAGTCCCCCCTAGAGTCCAATATAACACCCCCC